>WBMY01001467.1:0-50241 GCA_013397315.1 Donacobius atricapilla
ATAAATATTCTGTTTTACAGAACTTGTTATACATACATCTGCATAGTATGTACATACATGTGTATACAAAGATATAACACGTGATCTGCTCAGATTTTTTTATTCTTTATTACAGTTTATATTCTCACAACACCAAGCAGGTTTTTTTGTCTTTGTTCTACAGGTTGTTGTCGGAGGTAGAAGTAAGTATCTTATCAATGGTGTAAATGCTGCCAACAGTCGTGTGCAGGATCTCTTCTGTTCTGTTGGACTCAATGTCAATAATCCTCACTTCCTCATTATGCAGGTATTGTGTGCATCTTTATAAAATCCAGAAAGTATAGGGCTTGCACTAAATTTAAGACAGGGGAGATAGTGGGAAAACACTTAATTTCCTAATTCAAGTGACATATTATCAAGTAAAAATGAAGTCTGTAAAGTAGTTAATATTTCCAATACAGCATAGTTTGATCCTAAAACACATCTTGTACCACAAGACCTCATGTGGCCCTCATGTTAGCAAAATTTTCTGAAATATGTTTCCATTTTATTTTCTATTTTTTTTCTCCTTAACATTCTAAAATGATGGATTTTATTTTCTATTATTTGTGTTCTGTGTTAGACAATATCTTGAGTGAAGTGGAGATATATACCTTCTTAAGTCACAATTATCAAAAGAAAACTGACAAATTGAAAAGACTGTAAGGGACCAGGCAAGTCCCTGAAATATTTGCAAGGAATAATAAAATAGAGCAGGATTTATTGTTTCAAATATAACTGTCCCAAGTGAATAGCAAAGCTGGGGACAGTTTTGTACATACTCTCCTTCTCCCTGTTATGTCTCAGCTACATCACCAAAAAAGCTGGTTTATGATTAGGAGCTTATTCAACATCAGCAGCCCAGTTAGACTCTAGGGAAAATACTTGCATTAATCCTTTAAGATGTAAACAAGACTGGGGAGGATGAGCCTGATATATGATGTAAACACCATTTCAAGTATATTACCTGGAAGAGTGACTTACTTGAACTTTGAAGAGCAAAACGATCGAGTAAACTAGATTTTTGTTGTAGCAAAAAAAACCCCAAAAAAACCCGCTTGACCTTATAATACAATGTATAAACATGAGTAGGGGGGTTTTCTTCTTACTACTGCATGGTACACAACCACTGTTCTTGTTTTATCTTTCTGTCTCCAGGGACAAATTACCAAAGTTCTAAATATGAAGCCACCAGAGGTAGGAAAGTTGTGCAAGTAATTTGGCCTAAAGTTTTACAGAGCTGATTTGAATGATAAGAATGTATATGTTACAATTGAACCAATCTAATCAAAGTTTTCTGCATTGCTTTGTTTTAGATTTTAGCTATGATTGAAGAAGCAGCTGGTACTAGGATGTATGAGTGCAAGAAAATAGCTGTCCAGAAAACCATAGAGAAGAAGGAATTTAAACTGAAAAGCATTCAAACGGTACTACGTGTTGTAAAGTATACTTTCGTTCATGTTTGTTAAAGATAACTGAACAGCTAGTTTAATGGTGACTTTGACTTGTAGGATATTTCATTTCTGCACCTGGAACTAGATATCCATGCCTACAAATGTTTAAAGTTTAGAGTTCAGTAAAATCAGAATATAAATCTTCTCTTATGTCTTTCAGGTCTTAGATGAGGAGATCAGCCCAACTTTACAGAAACTGAAAGAGGTATGGAAAAATTAGAAGGGTGGTAAGGTAGGTCCTTCAGGTACTGAAAAGATACTTCCAGCTACCCTGAACCAGTATGTTTTGTCTAAAACAATAGCATGCTTTCAAGCTCTATAGAGTCTTGTAAGAGAAAGAATTTTGTCATATTTCCAAATACAGACAATGTGACATTTTGGACTTCAAGGAAATCCTAGAGAGAGATGTAGGGAGAAGGAAGAAAACAAGAGAACTAGATAAAAATAGATTTTAAAGTGTCCTAGTTCTTAAAAAAACTAAGTCAAGCCATATTTCTGGTGTGCAATCAATTATATGAATATTGTTTTAGCTGAGAATAACATGAAGAATCCTTCCTCTTACTTATGAATACTGATGTTTAGAGGTTAAAAGATTTCTATAGTAGTCTTATGTAGCACCTTTTCCATCAAATTTTAGAGCTGTTTTTGTTTTTTTTTTTGTCTGTTCAGGAACGAGCATCCTATTTAGAATACCAAAAAGTAGTACGAGAAATAGAACATTTAAGCCGCTTTTGTGTAGCTTATCAGTTTTTTCTGGCTGAAGAAACAAAGATATCCTCCACTGAAGTATTATATGAAATACAGTCTAATGTAGAGAAGTTTCAGGAATCAAGGGCTGAAATTGAACAGAAGGTAAAACAACTTAATGAAGACATAGCACAGATGGAAAAGGAAAAGGATAAGGTAAATAAAAACAGAGTTGTGCTCATCTAGTATCTGAATATAAAGAATTTTAAGACACTGGAATTATTTTTATAGATAATATACCCTTGAATTTTAATCTTCCTCTGGTGTGTTGCTCGGATTTTGCATTGTTCATTGTCAGTTCATTCTCAGTTTGGTCTAGAAGACATCCATTTAAAGGGGTTTTTTATGACAGAGATGCAAATGAAAAATAACCAAAGCATAAAAACTGTTTGCCCTCATGTTTCCACTGTGTGCATTCGATAGTAAGTTTTGCCAGGGACTTTTTTTCTCACTTTTTGTTAATGTCTCAAAAGAAAAGTAAGCAATGTTTGACAATAATCAGTATTGATTTCAATTTTGGGGACAGTAAATTTAATGAGATGTAGGGTGGCCCATAGAGTCATTGGACATCTAAATCCACTTTCTGTACAGGGACAGTGTCCCATCATATGGAGTGATGTGGGTCTTCAATACCTTCAAGTTAGGTTGGATTTCAGAGGTAAGAGATGGTCTGACCTGTTTGTATTGGAGACTACTGCCAGGTTGGTCAGATTTCCTTCTACGTAAAGCTCTGAACAGAGTACAAAATACAAATACTGCATTGGTTTCAGAGGCTAAATTAAATTTCCTTTATTACTGACTGTAGGAAGTTGGTGGTAGACTCCGTGCACTGGAAGCTGCTCTTTCAGAAAATCAAAGAGTTAATACAAAAGCACGAAGTGCTCTTGATCTCAAGACACAAAACTTAAGAGGTGAAGAGGTTAAGTACAATGAATTGGTAACACATATGCAGAAGGTAAGATATTTGTGTATAATTTTCTTTACATACTAAATTAATTCAGATTGTGGGAACAGCTGGTTATGGTATGAAGAATCCTGTGATTGGCAAGAATTACATCAAGAAAGCAGAGACAAATGTTAAAGGCATTGTTTAATTTGTACAGCATAACTAGTAGGTTCCCATTAGAAAAAGATATGATGCAAATACAAATAAAGTGTAACTCCTTATGGTTCCAAATTTCTCTTAAGCTCAGCAGAAGTCCATGTAGCTTCAAACTATTGTGCTCTCTGGACATATGTTACTCTTAAAATTAAATGAGAAATCTTGGCCTTGCATATTTTTGACAATCAATGTTTTTTATGCAGGAGGATAATTTTTTAGATATTGGGAAGACCAAGATAATTCTCCTAGTTCTTGGGCAGTTGTTATCACTTCCTGTATTTCATCTCTCTGTAGATATTCAGTACAGTCATGGAGGGAGTAGCACATTTGAAAACATGCAAAGACATACTGCAAGATCACAAAATCTTTCAAAGGGTTATGTAAATGCAGTTGATGAAACTACTTAGGTGCACTTAGTTGCTCCTCACCTAAACAACATAAATTTCAAGGTAATAGACTCAGGCTTTTTCTTATTTTTTATTTTTTGGTTTTTGTTTTGCTGAAGGATTCTAAAGTATTACTGTCAAAGGAGAAAGAAGTAAAGAATCTAGAGAAAGAACTAAATGTTTTACTGGAAGAAAGTGAAAAAGATGCTCGTGCTTTAGCTGCAGCACAACAGCATTTTAATGCTGTGTCTGCTGGCCTGTCCAGTAATAAGGATGGTGAAGAAGCTACTCTTTCTGGACAGATGATGATCTGTAAAAATGAAATTAGCAAAGCAGTAACAGAGGCTAAACAGGTAAGAAAAAACCTCTGCCTGTCTCAGACCTGCCTTCATGCTTTTGAAAATTGTCTGAAAACCAATTGACACGTGCTTGAAAGATCAATGAAAAGAGATGCCGAACATCTATCCAAGATATTTTACATTTTGGCATATTCATTAAACTGACTTTTTGATAAAATCTAACAAAATATCCTTGCACAGGAAAATGCTGTAGCATTGCTGTGAGGAAGTATTAGAAACGGGCATTTAAGATGTAAAGTGGGATTCACTGTACTCAAATGACCAGTAGTATTGAATAGAAAAAGATTAGGACTGTTGTCCATGATACACAATCAAAGAGATTTTTACAGTTAAACTTAATGGAATCAAAATAAAGATGTCTGTGATTATTAAATGGAGAGTTAGGAGAAACTATTTTCTCCTTAGTTAAATTGTGTGCTCATCACACGACTAAAAGAAACAACACTTGTTTTGTCTTAAGATAGAAAACCTCTGCTGGAGTAGTTCTGATAGTGGAGTTTAAATTTCCAAAGTTCACTTTCCTTGTCTCACAGAAATTCTTCTCCTAAGAGTAACAGGGACAGCTGTATCCCACCTTTTTTTACTTTGTTTCTTCTCAGCTCTGTTCATGTTCATGTTTCAGTAGTTAAATACAAGATCCGTGGTTTTGTTCCCAAATAACCTGTGCCATTATTTTCAAAAGCCAAGTCTGGTTTTTGTCATATCTGCAACCAGTAGAAAATTTCATAAATTACATGGGCAAATTGAAAGTGCAAGTGTTCTAAATTTGCATATGCAGGATTGTCTTTGAAGATCTGGTTTCATATTTGCTTACTCCTTATAGGCTGAAATGAAATTGAATTATGCACAAAAAGAATTAAAGGCAAAAGAAGCTGAAGTTAACAAGATGGATGAAGGCTACAAGAAAGACCGAAAAGCATTTGAAGCTGTTGAAAAAATGAAAATAACCCTAGAGAAACAAATAAATGAGCTGAACTACTCAGGTCTGTACAGACTTCTGATGCATAATTTTGGGGCAATCTGCAAGGCCGTGTAGAAGTGTCATGAGTTGACCCTGACTCGATGCCAGGTGTTCACCAAAGCTGTTCTATCACACCCTTCTCAACTAGACAGAGGAGACAATATGCAACAAAAGTTTGTGGGCTGAGATAAGGACAGGGAGACATTACTTGGCAATTACTGTCATGGGCAAAATAGACTTAACTTTGGAAAATCAATTTAATTTAATTTCCCAGGCTCTATTTCATTTCTGATTTTGTGTACCTCCTCTCCATGAGTGGTGCAGGGGGATAGGGAATGGGGACTGCAGTCACTTCTTCACACATTGTCTCTGCCACTCCTTCCTCCTCAGGGGCACCCTTCCCCTGCTCTACCATGGGGTTCTTCCCAAGGGAGGCAGTCCTCCCTGAAGTTCTCCAGTGTGAATCCTTCTCATGGCCTGCAGTTCTTCACAAACTGTCCCCTCACATGGGTCCCTCTAATGGGGTGCAGTCCCTCAGGAACAGGCTACTCCCATGTGGGTCACCTGGGGGCTCACACATCCTGCCAGCAAACCTGCTGCAGCATGGGCTCATCTGTCCCTGGGTCTGCACATTCTGACAGGACCCTGCTCCAATGTTGGTTTCTACAGGCTGCAGGTGGATATCTGCTATGCAGGGGACCTCCACGGCCCACGTCACAGGGCACAGCTACCTCAGCATGGTTTGCACCTCTTTCCTGTCCTTCACTGGCCTTGGTGTCTGTCTCTCAAATATTGTCACTCCTCTTTCCAGCCACCGCAGATAGATTTGGCCTTTCTTCCCCCTTCTATAATAATGTTATCCCAGAGGCTTCACCATTATCAGTAATGGTCTTGGCCTTGGCCAGTGGTGGCTCCGTCTTGCAGCCGGCTGGAGGATGCAGAAACAAAGAAAAACAAAAGAATCTATGCTCTGTTTCCTATCAGGAATAAGGAGGCAATGTTCAGCCACTTCCTGTGAAGTAGGACCTCAGTATGCTGTTTTGGAAGACAAAGGCCTTAATAATGCCTCCCTTTCCTTGTCCTTTCTCTTAGCTTTTACTGATGACCACACCTTCATAACAGCATGGAATATCCTTGCACTCCATATCCTGTCTATGTCCCCTCCCAAACTGTTGCCCACCCACAGGCTACTGGCTTTTGGAAGACGGACTAGGTGGACAGCCTTGGTGCTTGTGCCAGCATGCTTAGCAGCAGCCAAAACTGCTTTATGTTTCTGTTCTTTATGTTTCTACTAAAAATGCCTTTTTAGTAGAAACATAAAGAACAACACTTTGAGGGCTGCTGTGGGGGGTTGTTAACTCCATCTCACCCAGGCCCAATGCAGGAGGGAAATGAAAAATCAAGTACACTGCGTTCATGCATAAAGAAATTTCTCTGATCTAAACTCCGCAAACTCTTAAACTTCCACAGAAAGCAGCATAAAATAATTTGATTATATCAACTTTGGGCAGAGTGTTTTGAAGTTTGATGGTACAATTAAAGCAGCTAAAATTTAGATGGTATAAAAGGGATCAACAACCCCATTTCTTCCTGGTTTTCTGTACCTAAAACACTTCTTACATTTTGGGTTTTTTGCCAGGTAGCCTTTGTTTCAGACACTACTCAAAACTGTTATCTGACATTCCAGATTAACCTTTAGAGAAGAACATTGCACTTGAAACTTTTTCTCTACATGTTTGATGTCATGATGGTATTAATTTTTTTAGGTGGAAAATTTGCAAAGAATTTTTAGATAAACAGTGTAGGATACCAAACTTAAGCTAATAGATTTCTCTTCTCTGGATATATGTCTACTACTTGTGTTCAACTCTGAAGAAGAGAAAGGAGAAGCCCTCCTGGCAAAAAAGAAGGCATTGATTTCTGATATCAGCCGGCTAAGAGAACTGAGTGAAAATTTAATGGCAAAATTTCCTCATCTACAGTTTACATACAAGTAAGGTCTCAGTGTGATCCTGAAAGACTCTTGAAAGAGCTTTTGGGGGCCTTTTACCGGGTAATTTTATCAATGTCTTAGTTCTTGCTTTCCTTTTAGGGCCAGTGAATAATGTCTTACCTGTGCTGCAAAGCGAAGGGGAAGGTGAGAGGGAAAGTCAGGAAACGTTATAATCTTACCACAGTTGCTAGAATATAAAAGTTTTGTCTGATGGTGTTTTCAAGTCATAACTTCAGTATCTAAAGCCATAGAATCCAAAGGTCTAAACTGGGAAGTTATACAATCAGTTTCCTGCCTGTGGACACAAGTAGATTTGCTCCTTGGATGTCAATTCCAGTAAAATATCTGTACCCCCAGGTTTAATTTTTTATGTAGTAGGCTGAACATACTTCTATAGCTGTGGTAATAACCCATTGCAAAAAATATTGAAGAAATGTGTAAATAAATCAGGAATTACATTCTTTTAGTGACTACGTAACTGACTCTTTATTGTCTGGTTTCTTCCTGTGAAGTATTTAATTCAACCATTTTTTGCACAGGGTTCTTTTTCTGATAGAATTTAAAATTGCGTGTGTGAGAGCAATAAGCATCATGGGTTTTAAATAAATTTTTCTTTAAATGTATGAGAGAAAAAATAGCATGATTCATTGCCATCATTTATATTTGTTTTAAGATATCCAGAAAAAAATTGGGATCCAAATCATGTGAAAGGCCCTGTTGTGTCTCTTTTCACTGTGAAGGATCTATCCAATGCCAAAGCCCTGGAAGCGGTGGCTGGAGGGAAACTCTATAACATTATTGTGGACACAGAAGTAAGTTTATTGCAGTAGTACAGAACTCTGAATTTTGAGATGTGGTCTTATGATTCAGGGTTGGCAAGCATATGCCTTGTTACTGAATGCTTGAGAGGGGTTTGGACCCATGTATCTGTTTTAATTGGGTCAAGGCAACAATGGTTCTTCCAATGCCCTACTGTCTCACTTTACAAAATCACTTGTGTACTCAGGTATGCTTTGTAACTATTTTTCATTTGAGGTTACTGGCAAAAGGCTTTTAGAAAAGGGTGAACTAAAGCATCGATACACCATCATTCCATTAAACAAAATTTCAGCCAGGTGTGTTCAAGAAGACACAGTCAAGTTGGCCCAAAGATTGGTATGTAAATAAATGCACTCTTTACACTATATTGCTTCTGTCTCATTTTCATCTTACTTTTGTAATACAAACTTGGTAGTCTTAATGGTTATTATAATATGAATTTCTACAGGGCTTGAGGATATACTGATTTTATTTTCCTTTGTATCCTTTCAATTTTGTGAGGTTTAAATGGGTATTAATTATTCCATTTGTAACTGAAATAGTTTTAAGATGTAATGATACTTTTGGAAGAATTATTATCAACAAAAGACAGAAATCAAATTTGAAACTTCTTGTAACTAAGACATACTAATTGCATTTAATTTAATTTCTAGGCTGGCCACACTAACTTGGATTTAGCCCTTCGTCTAATTGTATACGAATCTGAACTGCAGAAAGCAATGGAATATGTCTTTGGAACAACACTGGTCTGTAATAACATGGATAATGCCAAGAAAGTGACGTTCGACAAAAGGATAATGACAAGAAGTGTTACTCTTGATGGAGATGTGTTTGATCCCCAAGGAACTCTGCATGGAGGCAATTGCTGGTTCTATTCATACAATACTAATAATATTATGTGTCTGTTGAGATGTTTACTGCTCTTGCATATTTTTTGTAAAAATGAACAAATAACCTTTTTGTTTAGACACATATGGGGAATAATCTGTTTGAGCTAAAGTTGTCTTGAGCTGAAAGAATATTAATTAGTTTAGAAGAAGATTACTGACAATCGTCACATAAAGTAATTTAGATTTCAAATACTTAAATCTTATTGGACTGTATAATCCTCTTGGAAGCAAAAGTGCTTGGAATTCAAGCACTTTTTGAAGTAATTCATCATTGATTTGTGATAATTTCATAAATTATGCAAAGTTAGCTGTTTGCATAAGAAACACATGTGTAGTAAAAGCCCTCAGAACTAAGTTCTGGAGCAGAGGAGGTAGTCTTTCTCCTCTGAGAACTCTATTTAGCCTATCTGCCTTATCTCAACTAAAATAAATCATCAACCTGCCTCATTATTAATGTTTAGAATTTGCAATTACCAGTGTTGAATCCACTGCTCTAATTCCAATTAGCCTGGATTTTTAATTTTTTCATTGAACAGGTGCATCCTCACAGACTGCACCAATACTGTCTAAACTTCAAGAAGTGAAAGATGTTGAAATAGAACTCAAGAAAAAGGAATTTGAACTTGCAGCTGTAGAGAATGAGTTGTCAAGCTTGAAGATGGTTGCTGAAAGGTAAGGTTTGCACTATACGATGTGTATAATTTCTCTTAATGTGACTGAGTAAATTTAATATAAGGAGTTGTTCTTGGAGACCATAGGCTTTTTGAGAATATGATATGAAGAAAATAATTCCCTTCCTCTGTCTCCCCATATAATTAGTAAGTTCAACAATCAAATCGCAAAATCAGTTTTTAAATAACACATGCAAAAAAACTTTGTTTTGGATAATACAGGGCAAAGAAAGAGTACACACTGATGGCTAATTGAAATTGGTTGAGTTTTCATGTTGTCCACTGAAGAATGGATTTGTTACAGACATATTTTTAACACCTGTACAGAATTCCAATTTATGGTCAGTCTTATTTTTCTCACAAGAAAATAAAAAGATGTTAGGAAGGACTATCTTTGTAGTGTGATACTCCTGTAAGCATTTAAATTAAATAATTTTAGGTATATTTGATTTTCAGCTACTCAGTTACTGAATACCATTTTCAAACATGGAATAGAAAAATATATTTAGTCAGTTCTGCAAAAATGTCATAAGAAGGTGGTGTTGCTTAACATGCTATCTACCAGCTGGATTTGTTTTTTCAAATTGTTTTGAGCTGCAGTAGACTTCCAGAAATATAGCCAAGAGGAGAAAAGAACTTTTGCTTTTAGATATCTTTTCTTTAATTCTTCAGCCTAACATCTGTCATGCTGCCAGCTGGGAAAAAAGTGGTCTCTGAATTGTGGCCAAATTCCATGAGTTGCATTTGTTTCGGTTTGTCAGATCAGGGCGAAACAGCAGGAGCTGCATATAATAACTTACATGCATACAAACCTCACAATTATTATTAAAGCAATTATATTGGCTTTTCATTTGTTTAAGTTTATTTACCCTACTGTCATCGCTATATTTTACATGAGAAATGGAATATAGATATTAATCTACTTACCTCAGCTTTGAAAGTGAGATGCTGGGTACCCTTCCATATAGCAGTGTGTGTCACTACTGTCTCCAAAGGTACCAGCAACTGAAGCAGCAATGGGAGATGAAGTCTGAGGAAGCAGAGCTGTTGCACAAGAAGCTTCATCAAAGTGCTTACCACAAACAAGAGGAAGAGCTGCTTGCCCTGAGGAAAACCATTGGTGACAAATGTGTTCTTACTCTTTTAACTGAAAATTAATTGCTGAGAATTAAATGGATATCAGGCTGTTTGAGTAACAGAATCTTTATTTAAGAAGGAAGTACTTTTCCCTTTAAAAATACTAGCTTTATATTTTGGAACATGTAACAAACACAGAATCACAGTATACTTGCATAGAGGTGATTCTCTTATAGTAAAGGTTACACTCTTATTTAATGTTTTTATATACTTTGTAATAAAGAAAAATATGTCTTTACAGGGAAGTTTAAAAATGGATTTAATCCCATATTTGAGTAATCTTTGCTTTTTTCATGCTGTTTCTGTAGATACTTAAGATTAGTAATATAGTTTGCATAACAAGAAAGCATTAGAAAGAAATAATGTTCCATGTAGCTAAGAAAAGACAAAAGTGCACAAAATGCAGCAACAAGTAAAACATCTAAAAAAATGGATAGAAGAGGTACATATCTAGACATAGTGTTCTAGGGATGAGGTGATATCTTGTTAGGTAGCCATCTGATTAATTACTTCTTGATCCTGAGACTTGACATAGTCACTCCCATAGTCCTCCCTCCATCAGAAAAAAAGGTCATATTTTCATAGTGGCTGTTTGGTCCCCTACCAATAACTGGTAGCAAAAGCACACTGTCTTAGAGTAATCATTGAAATATCTGACTTTAGCAAGTAGTGAGATTCAACCACTTTTTTTTTCTGTTGGAGGCAAAGAGAGATTTATTTCTGTTGGCGTTTAGGGAGACCAGTGCCTAATCTCAGTACTCTACTTCTTGATTCAGTGAATTGTGAAGAGACACTGAAGAAAACTGAAGAGAGCAAAAAGAAAGCAGAAAAAAAATACAAAGAATTAGAGGATAAAATTAAAAATGCAGAAGCAGAGTCTCTAAAAGAACGAAAAAATGCGGAGCAGAAACTAGACAATGCCAAGAAAAAGGCAGCCACTTCAAGCAAAAAAATAAAAGACATGCAGCAGGTAAAAAACTTCACTTCTCTTGGCAGTTCTCTCAATGTTGAAAGTCGCCACAAAAATTAGGAAGTTTGATTCTCCTAATGCTCTGTTTTGGGACTTAATATATGACTGTGTAGTCACTGACATAGTTACTGACTGAGGATTTTTGTCTTTCTTCGTTTTTGTGAGATTGCACCCTTGTTTAAGAATGGGTGCTGTTAATCTTCTACAGCATTTACTACATCAAACTGAATCTTAATTCTTTCCATTTAAGTATAACTAATAAATTAGAAAACATCTCTCTAGGAAGTCAAAGCTTTAGTTCTGGAACTTGAAGAGATGAAACAAGAGCAGCTCTCCTATAAACAACAGATAACAGCTGCAGAGGAAGCAATCAAATCCTACCAGGATCAAGTTAATGCTATGATGGCTGAAGTGGCTAAGACAGAGGTAAAAGTGAATACTGTGTTTCATTATCTGTTTTGATGTTACTCTGTGTGATCCTCTGCATCTCACATTATAATGTGTATTTTTTTCTGCATAGTTGCTTACCACACTCCATCAGCCTAGGTAGTTATTTTTTTGCTTCACTTTCGCATGTGATTTTTTTTCCTTGTTGTGTCAGTTCTAATAAGGCTTTAATGCCACCTTTAAAGGAGGCCGATAAATGTCTGCTGATATGCCTTTTCAGGAATCTGTAGAGAGAGCACAGAAAGAGCTTGCCAAGCAAAAGGAAGTAATTGCATTACATGAGAATGCAATTAAAGACAAATCGGCAGAGATGGTAAAATACAGAGAACAAAATAATGAATTACAGCTTAAGGTTAAAGAATTAGAACACAGCATCACCAAGTGTCAACAAGAGGCTGCTGATGCTGCTGCCAAGGTATTTCTAATTTGTACTTTTCTTTGCATCTTGTGACCAAGAATGGTTATTTCCCTTGCCACACGCAAAGGGAATAGCCTTTTTTCTTTAAGCACTGTCATATTTGCAGCTCTTGATGTGAAAAGTTTTATCTGAGGAAGAGGGAGTGGAAATTGTACATTGTCAAAGAGCTTATCTGTATGGAGTAACAGAGGCTAGATTACAGTGAGAAAGTGATCAGTAAGAACATTCTGACTGTATGGACAAATTAGATGACTCAAAGGAGGTAATTCCATGATGTAGTCACATTGGTATAGTTCAGATGTAGAAAAAAGGCACTTCAAGTTAGTATGTAAGATATACATGAAACTTACCTTAAATACTTGGTTTGTCCACAATGAATGAAATCACACAAAGCTTTGTAAAGATGTACCTGTGCTGCATTGGAGTAGAAAAATTAATGTGGTAGAGTAATTGCAGAATGTACGTGGGGGTTCTTTGTTTGTTTTTTGCTTATTTTAATTTTTAGTTCATATTTGAGAAGGGTGATGAAAAAGCCTCAACGTACCTTTTTGTTCACAGGTGGACAAAATGCTGAAAGAATATAAGTGGATAGCTTCAGACAGACCACTCTTTGGCCAACCAAACACAGCCTATGATTTCAAAAGTAGCAACCCTAAAGAAGCAAGTCAAAAGCTGCAGAAATTGCAGGATCATAAAGAGAAGTTGGGAAGAAATGTGAACATGAGAGCTATGAACATGCTTTCTGATGCAGAGGAAAGGGTAAACACTTTGTGCTTTAATCTATAAAGATTGGGCAGGCTGGTCATGTGGTATATATACAATATATATAGATACATATAATGTAGCTTTATGTTTTCATGTGCTCTATTTCTCAATCCAACAAAAATGAAACTATATCTTCATGAGATAGCAGGAAACCTTTTGCTGCTTCTTTCATACTAAAATTACATCTTTGAACTGTTCCTTGGCACACCAGATTTTTAGGTTACTCATAATCTTGACTTTGGATGGTAAAAAATACTATTTTATTCGTTCCTACCCCAGGTCATCCTAAGTTGAAGCATTAGCAAACTTTGTGGCATCCATTAGAGCATCTGAGAACTATATACTGTATTAAATGTTGCAGACCAAAAAAATAGTCATCTTCAAGCATGATAGCTTGACAGTGTAGCAAGATTGTCTTGAATTAATCTATATCTTCAGGCTATTCCAGGATTGTCTGAAAACTGCCCACTGATTTTATCCTTCAACTTTTCTAGTATTGTTTCCTCCTATCAGCCTCAGAAGCATCCTTTCTTCTATGGAAAAGCAAATTATTAACTTGGAAGTGCAACTTTCAGAGCATGTTGTCCTTCCTCTTTGCTGATTGTTGAAAATTCTGATGCTTTCATTTGCAAATATCCCCAAAATTTACATCCCTCATGCAGCTAAATGAATGCACTGGATTTTAATCTTGTGGTTAGTGACTATTTCATAGCTACTCAATGATACTGTGAAGCTGTAAGATAAGCACAAAATGCATTTGAGCACAAAGTTCATGGAAATCAATCTTTTCTTCTCATTGCCCCAGTACAATGACTTAATGAAGAAAAAAAGGATTGTGGAGAATGACAAGATAAAAATTCTTGCAGTTATTGAAGAGCTTGATCGGAAGAAAAAACAAGCTTTAGATATTGCTTGGAAAAAGGTATGACACTTGAAATTTTTGTTTTAGTAGAGGATGAGATTTATCTTAGATTACTATTTTGCATATTTCCTTGTGCAAAAAAGTCTGTTTTCAGAACTAATACCCCTGATCTACAATTAAAAATACCCACTTTATTTCTCCTGTTTATTTCCATTTTTGAGAGTAAGACCTGAATTTTCTGAGAATTGTAAAGGTCCAGTGAAACCTGCAAAACTATTTCCTCATTCCCTTTTAGTGCCCACAAATATTTTGTTACGGCATATTGAAATACAGTCAGGTTTTATTTTTAGTATTTTTCTTTTCTTAAACAAGTATTTTACCAGAGTTAAAATTTTCTGGTTCTGTGTTGTCCTGTACAGTACAGTGCTGTGGACCTGGGGTACTGCTCCTGTTATTGTCAGCATACACAATATTGGGGTAGAGCAATGTCTGATTTATGTTTCTGTTACCTAGGCACCCTGCCTTTTTACCCCATCTCTCATACAATGAATTATAACAAAAGTATGAAATTATCCCTTTCTAAATGGAAATCTTTTGACACTTTTTTTTCTGCTGTACCAGCAGAACTTGTGCTTTTTGGCCTTTGAGAAAATAGTTTTTAACCAAGATTAAATTGCACATAGATGGAATGTCCATTTAGTTATTAATTACCCTGCCTGTACTTAGGATATCACTTACAAAATGGTACCTTTCCATTGTAAAAATTGTGTTTGGCAGAAATCAGTGAGCTGTAATACATAAGTATGACACGTGGTGGAATAAGTGTGTTTTCAGACTAATTCCTAAAGCTAGGAAATTTTAATCTGCATTTACAAAATTGCATCCCATCCCATAGCTGGACATTGCCTAAGTAAACCTGGGAAGAAAAAGAGTAGGGAGGATGCCAGAATGTATCTCTCAGATGCTGCTTTTACTTTCAGTAGTCCATTAATTGGGAGAAACTGCAATTTGCTAGTTATTAAATCTGAGTTAGGGCATAACCATTTCCCTGCATGATAGATAGCATAAAGAATCCTTCCAATATATCTTTCACCAGATCCTTCTAAAATGCTTGGTATGAGTATATCCTTTGGTGTTGCTTCTCTCTTCAGTACAGAAAAACTAAAAGCTAGTGTTTCCTCACTGTCCTGTGTGTGACATGGGAATTCACCATGTTGAACTGGGAAAGATGTCTCGAGTGTCCTGCTGCTTGCCACTAAGTTTTTCACTCTCTGTGCTTTTGATCCAAAGCACGTTCACACATCTTTTGTGGTCTGACTTCTAGGTGAATGAAGACTTTGGTTCCATTTTCTCAACACTCCTACCTGGAGCCAGAGCTGTGCTAGCAGCCTCTAAGACTCACAATGGCTTAGTTGGTATGGAATTCAGAGTTGCCTTAGGAAATACCTGGAAGGAAAACTTAACAGAACTTAGTGGAGGACAAAGGTTGGTGAATTCATTTGTTTTCCATTGTCATTGTGTATGTAATTGATATGTCTAACTAATAAAGTTCTGAAAAGCAAAAAATTAGTCTTTTCCTTGTCAAGTCAGGGGCTCTGCCTCCTTCCAAACAGATTCAATATTGGAAGCACTATTAATACATTCTGACTTAGAACAATGCTTTACTTAGTATAAGATAACAAACAAGATTTTACTCCTGTCACACAGAAGTGGCAAAAAAGAAGAATTGAATGGTGAGAAAACCACATTTAACCCTAGATAGTACTGATGTAATGTTGAACCAAATGCTCCTCTCCTTGAGTTGTAAACACAAAAATCTGTATATGCAAGTATATAGGTATTAAAAGTAGTGTCATGGCAAGAGTTTTCTTCTCCAGTGTCTACAGCTACTGTGTAAAGCATTCTTTGTGCTTCTTTGCAACTTCTAAAGAAAGAAATCTTAAACTGAAAAGCCCACACAGAATTTGGGAAAGAGGTGGGACAGAATACTCAAAGAACCAGGCCTGGAAAAACATGATTGCAAAAGTCAGAATTGCAAATAGAACAACAGCATAATTTTAAATATCATCACCCAATTAACATGATCTTTCAATAAGAAGTAATATTTGCTGTTTCTGACAGAAGACTACACATTTTGAAATGGGAAAATTATTCCATCTCATCAGAATCAGAGCAGCAATGTATTTTGAGGGGGCATTTCAGAATCATAGAATCATTTAGGCTGGAAAAACTCTCTCAAGATCATCGAGTCCAACCATTAACTTAACTGCCAGGTCCACTATTAAACCATGTCGCTGCGCCCCACATCTATGTCTTCTGAACCTCTCCATGAGTGCTGACTCAACCACTTCTGTGGCAACCCATTCCAATGCTTGATAACCATTTCAGTGAAGAATTTTTTCATAATATTCAATGTAAACCTACTCTGGTGTAATGTGAGGCCATTTCCTCTTGACCTGTTTCATTACCTGGGAGAAGAGGCCAACCCCTACCTGGTGACACCCTCCTTTCTGGCAGCTGTAGAGAGCAGTAAGGTCCCTCCTGGGCCCCCTCCTCTACAGGCTAAACAATGCCAGTACCTGCTACTCATCAGACTTGTGGTCCAGACCCTTCCAGACCCACCTTCTCTGCCTTTCAACAATTGTTTTCAAAAGCTGAAGTCTTTCAGACTAGAGTAAATCATAATTTTCTTGTCTCCATACTAGATCATTGGTGGCCTTATCCTTGATATTAGCCATGCTCCTCTTCAGGCCTGCCCCAGTTTACATCTTGGATGAAGTGGATGCAGCCCTTGATCTCTCGCACACCCAGAATATTGGGCAGATGCTTCAAACTCATTTCAAACACTCCCAGGTATGATCTTTAAATTATTGTGGTAATAGAATGGTTTGGGCTGGAAGGAGGCTTTAAAATCGTCTACATCAGTCCCCTGCCACAGGCAGGGACACCTTCCACCAGGCCAGATTGCTCAGAGTTCCATCCATGTCCAAAGGCAGTCTGGCACTGAGGACTCTGAGCCGTTTAGCTCTTTTATTCTAGGGATGGGTTTTATATTTCTGAGTTGTTTCAGCTGAAAGCTAGACTGACACGGCAATGGTAAAATTGAATGGTGTTGCTGCACTGGTTTAAATGGAGCAATAAGGAGCAGTATCTGTGATACACTAAATTTCAGGCATGGCAACATCCTGAACTCTTATTTGCCTAGAGATCTTTAACTTGAGGTTGAAGATATTTCATGTTGACCCTACTGAAATAAGTCAGGCACTACTCAAAAGGATCTCTGTATCATTGTGACCTGTACATGAAAAAAAAGGCAGTACCCATCTCTATTTGATGTAAGGACTTGACCATTCCAAATATGAGTATTTGTTTACAGTATTGCAAAATCATTTGAATAGTATCTTTTGACTAGGTAAGATCCTACATTCTTTCATAATTAGTGGCACAGTTTTTTTCTGTGTTTTCTTCCATCATGAACAGGCATCCTGATTGTGGCCTATATCCCAGGCCAGGTGCTGGGGTATAGACAGAAGTGTCAGTAGCTGCAGAAAAAGTGGGTGTACATTGACCTGTGTGGCACATTCTGTTGGGCCTTGGTTACTTTTAGAATATTTTTTTAAGATTATTACTGAGGTATTAGCCAAATGAAGGAAAAGGTGTCCCCTCTTTGGAAGCATTTTCTAGTGTTGTTTGGCTAGCAACATTTATTTTAAATGTTTCTGGTTTGTTTTAGTTTATTGTGGTGTCCTTGAAGGATGGAATGTTCAACAATGCAAATGTCCTCTACAAGACCAGGTTTGTGGATGGTGTATCCACTATTGCAAGATACAATCAGATTCAAAACGGAAAAATTGAGCCTGCCCACAAGAAAGATGAGAAAATACGTAAAATATTGAAGGAGAAAAACAGCCTGTAAAGCTGGGAAGCAGAGATGACTGACACATAGTACCACCTTCTTAAGTGTTCCCTGTTGCTTTTAATTTTTTTAATGTTTTTTTAATGTTTAAGACCTGCATCTTATTAAGAACTGAAAGTCATAGGAAATAGTCTGTAACAGTTCTATTAAGCTGGACAATTTTAATCCTTATGGTGTGCCATAATTCCTGTCATTGCTCTGTAACATTTACACATAGATGTGCATAAGCAGTAGCTTTGTAAACTTAAAGCCTTTAGATGAGGAAAAGCTGATTCTACCAGTGTGGTACAGCATTCAGAAAACTTGTTGCAAAGTATAGTAACAATCATCAACAACTAACTCCCAAGCTATTTCTACAATTTTTAACCTGTTATTAAACATAACTACACAACCTGGTTGTGTGTGTGCTTTCCTACCTCAAAGTTTTTCACTGCCTTCTCAGAATTGAACCCTTTCTCAATTTTTAATTTACCTGAATCTATCTTGCTCCTTTCACTGGCCAGAAATGACATGTCTGTGGCACTCAGGCCCAAACCAGCTCAATCACAGCACTGCAGAGCAGGTCTCTGCTCACCATAGCAAAACCCATGCATGATCTATCTGTGTAGTATGGTCTGACAGAATTTCCCTTGGGAGATGATGCTTCAGCCACTTGGTGGCCAGCATTGGTGAGCTTTGTGCCGTCCTCTGCTGACCTCATTTGTGTCCCTTCCTTCTTTTTCTTGCTTTCTGAATACTGTCTAGAAAAGTACATACAAGTGAGGTTGCACTGAGGAGGAAATGTGCGCATATCTGGAATAATTTGGAAATACTGAAGTTCTTGAATACTACTTTAGTAGGTTTTCAATCTCATGGCTTCATCTACCAGGTATATGTAATAGGTACAAGACTATATCTAATAAATGCAAAGAATGTGTCTCTGTAATACAGACACGTGTCTTAACTCTGCCTGGTTGCAGGAGACCAAGCTATGGGTTCAAAAACACACAGTTCCTTCCAGGGCTGCAGAGCCATCATGTGTCTCCATGAGGCAAGGGCAGCAGGCCAGCACTGAGCACAAGAGCAGCACACTGAATCTGGAGCACAGGAACACTACGAAATACCCACCGCAGGAGAAAAAACACTACCAGTTACTCCAAGGAACAGGTCATGCAGCTTTTATTTAGTTTTTACCTTTTTGGTAAAGCAGGAGGGTTTTCTTTCAGTCAGACCATTCACATGTTTGGACAGTACAGATTGCAGTAAATTTGATGGAGATCTTGCAACATTAGAAAACTTTTCTGAACATACATCCATTTAAGCAACAGCTTGTAAATCAGAGCGAGAGTGCTAGAGTTGAGTCTGCGCACTGCACTCCAGGTATACAAAGCATCGCAGCAGCACAAGAAATGCCCGTGCTGGGCAAAGTACAGTGTGTTTTACATAGTGCAATCACTTTCAGAGGAGAAACTCTAGGAAGGCCACATCTATTTTTTTTTTAATCCTATCAAGTTTACAAATGCAAGGGGGGTAGAAATCAAACCTCTGACTTATTTAACTTTTTTACAGGTAGGTTTTGTGTATAGGCACATGCTTTAGAGAGGAGCTCTGAATCTGCTCTAATCACGAGAAAGATGTATTGCTTTGTGATTCAGAAAGTGTCATACCATCTCTAACCTTCCCAACATTCTTGGCCAGAGTTGTTAATCCAGCTGTTTTATAGAGTTCCTAGAATGCGCTCTTCCCTCTAGTGTAAATCCCCAATAGAGAAATTCAGGTTGCTATTGACAATGATTACAGTTATTCTACATACAGTCATTTGACCATATTAGGCATTGCCTCTGAATACTCCACAGTGAAAGCTCAAATTACCAGAGACATGGAGGCTCTTGCTTTTCTGTTACTGTCACTCACCAATATGAAAAAAAAACAAGTCAGACAATGAACTGCTACAGCAAAGCATCACTGGTAATATCCACCTAATACAAAAAACCAAAAAAGCACTCATGACACTACATGTCACGGTAAGCAAGATTTTAAAGATACTGCAAAATGATTTGCCCAGTAAAATTTTTAAATGTACACTGTGCTCAATAGTTCAAACTACACGTAAACAAAGACCAGCTCCCTGCAACAAGGTGTAAATCAAAACATAGCACCAGCTCCCAGCACCGAGGAGTTGCCCACTGACCAGTTCTAATGTACAATGCAATAGTGCTCGCTGAGGTTTCTGCTACACAAGAGCCACAGTGGGACAGCTTTGCCCATTTCTTCCTGACATTCTCTTAGCAGGTGTGCACAAATTACATTCCTCCCTATGGAGAGCAAGTCAGACAACAAGACTGTTACAGTACCAGGAAACACTGGGGAATGGCACCTGAGGGGAAAGTAGGTACTGCATACCTGAATCTGAATAAATGGGCATGAAGGAAACAGGATGTCATCTGAGCAATCCTCTCCTTAACAGAGCAGATCTGAAAGGAGCTGCAGACTGCAAGAAAAGAAACAAGCCTTCCGGTGCTGAAAGCCATGAACGTGATATTGCCCACACTAATGATTTTACTTCACCATCAGCAAAGCATTTATCCCCAAAAAGTTGTACACATACTGGTCAGATTATGGAGCAGTGCTATATTCACACTGTTAAGTTTGCTGCTATAGTGGTCAGATTTGTCTTTTGTGAGAGGAGGGGGGAAAAAAGGAGACAGGTGGCAGGGCCACATCACCATATAGCAATTTTACTCTCATCTTAAAGCAGATATAATCTTCTTAAGTGCAAATTGCTAGAAACCAGCATGACTTGGGCTCTGATAAATGACAGATGACTCAGTTTCTTACAAATATTGACAAGTCTAAATTGTTACAGGTTTCCAAAGCAAGAACAGGTTTACGAACAGGAAGGGAATAAAACATTACCATTCTTAAAAAAAATGGGTCATTTCAAACTTCAAACGCTCTCCAAAAACATATCTAAAAAAGATTGTTTTTCATTTTTTAAAATTTTGTTTCCTGGAGCTAAAGAGTGTCCATGCAAAACAATTTTGAGAAGAGCAGTGTTCCACCTGGGTACCAACTAGGCTCAACTTTGTCCCACACAGCTCAGTAAAGTGCTCTCTTGTGCATCCTTTGGGGGAAAAAGTTCTCATTTTAAGTTTGGGAAGCTGAGGTTGCCAGCTGGGAAGGCATAGTCTTGGTTAATCCATGCTGAGGTCAGAGGAGGAAGGAGTGAAGTTAACAGTACTCTGCCTTTCATAATGCACAGACAACAGGCTGCAAGGGAGGGGCAAGCAGAAGCAGAGGTGGGTGTCAGATGAAACCCTGCCCCTGGGAAGCCACAGGAGTCAAACACAGGCCTCATCAGGGGAAGCATTCGGTTCTCTACCAAAAACAAACACCAGCACTTCCAGAGTAGACATCAGTTAACAGATCTCTACGTACAAAAAATGTGAAAACTAAATACGCTTTTCACTTTCTGCGCTGGTGGATTTTCAAGAGTTTTTCTGAAGGACAAAGGGGGTCTGAGTAACATTCTTCTGCCTATTTTTTTTTTTAAAAAAAAGCATCTCGCCCTTGCGTTTTTTATGTTGCACACTCACAAACATTCTAGGGCAGACAGAGGTATTTGCTGATAAAACAACTAACAATCAGTTTAAGAGTAAAAATAATATTAATGGGGAAAAGAATTTAAGGCATTTTTTTATTTTGGCCAGGAACGATGCATCCTACAGAGTAATTTTCATTTCCCCACTTGGTTTTCAGACCACTGCACTTTTTTGTTTTTGTTTTACATGGCACTTTGAAATTTATGTTTTACAACTTAGTCAAGATTTTCAAGTGTTTTCTTCAACACAAATGCCCTCTCTTGTAGCTCAGGTCTGCTATCTGATGCCATCGTGGACAACGAACGAATTAGGTGCTCTCTGCTTTCTCGTGTCAGGCTTTCCCACTGTTGAGCTTCTGTGCAGATAAAGACAGACAGACATTGGACATGAACACCAGAAAACAAAACAAAAAAATTCCAAAAGCACATTGCTTTCCTCGGACTGGCTAAAAGAGTGATTGCTTCAACCTTTCACTCACATCCACATTACACTTCCAAGAGAACTCAGATTCACCTGGATGCTCAGGTGCATGCGCTGCCTCCTGCCAGGGAGTTGCATCTCTCTAGACCAGGTGTCATTGTCAAGACTGCAACATGTGAACACACAAGGGCCTGAAGAACCACCCATGTTCCAACTGGCTCATGAAACAGGCATGTAGTATTTTTGCCAGAATAAAGGAAACATGAAATGCAAACCAGAAACCCAAAGAAAAGATTTGCTACATAACAACTGCAGACACATACAAACCTGAGACCTAAGCAGACTTCACCCAATTAAGTCAGTTCTGCAAGGCTGGACTACTAAATAATAATGAGAAACCAAACTTGACATTGAAAAGGTTAACAATCACTCTTCTGTACCAGGAGGAGCACCCCCTCTATGGAGCTTGAACATAACTTAGACAGATCTGATGAGACAGCTCTGTGAGCCACATGTGGGATCCTCCTTGCTGAACATTTTCCTCATCAAAGGAATATCCAATGGTACTTTAAAACTTGATATTAGCCTTGTTACTTCAAGGCCTCTCCTACTTCCAAGTCCCAGCTTCCCCTGAATCGCCCAGTGCTGCAAACAGAAAGTAAGGCAGAGCTCCAGGCCATACAGCCAGGTGCCATCTTTACCAAGCAGTAGCTCTTCTAGGTGGCATGTAAAAAGTCTCACCTTGTAGTTTGGTGAGCAGCAGTTGTATCACAGACAAAGCTTCTGTTCTTATGGATGTGTAGCTTTTGTTTTCTAAGGGATTTAAAGAAAACAGACAAGAAAACCCAAAACCACGTTAAGAACCAAATGCACTAACCTTACAAAAACAGTCACGTCTGTGATCTCCAGACCACTTTTGTTAGCGCAGTTCACTGAGCTCTTGTTTGTGCTGTCAGTCTGCAGCGCCCACTTGAACACCAGGCACATTTGAATGGCAGAAAGTCAACAACTGGAGGCTGACAAGTCACCTAAACCATTGCCACTACCACAGGGCTACTGTTCCTTACATATTCCAAGAGGGAACAAAGCGCTGCCATAGCTGCAAAGTGATGCCAGACAACTTCTGTGCATAACAGTGTTCTGGTGAGTTGTACATGGCTAGAGACCATGCAAATGTTCACAAGTAGCTTAAAGTGAGGGTACATAAACCTCATGCCAGCCATCAAGCACAAGCTTGTCACAGAAAGTTACTTCGTCTCTGAGCTAAAATCTTACTAAGGTGAGGACCCTAGTCCTCATTCCATGAGGACTGATACCCAAAAGAAACCTTCTCCGAAGGGGTCTCTGAATTAGTAGCTAGCACTAAAGTAGGTGCCATCTTCAGGCACATCAGAAACAAGACCACATGCAGGTAGGAAAGATGGGGCACTGTTACAGTCATAGGATAAGTGGGAACATTACCAAAGTAACAGCGAGGCCCATGACTGTCAACATGACACAAGCAGCACTTTATATATGGTTGCCCTGCTCCAGTAGAGCCTCTCAGCCTTGGAGTTCCATGTGCTGGCTATCTGAGAAAATGTGGGGTATTTTTTGGATACTATAATCTTGGCTACATCTCAATGGTGGTGGAGAAAAGCTTGTGTTTCATTAAATTAGGAATAGCTTGATTGTGTTCTGAGAGGCTACATGGTCTGCTGTCTGCCTCTCCCTCCCCTTGCAGAGCTCTCTTGCACCAGAGGAATGTACTTCTCTGTGAACTGCGCAGTACTGTTTTCAACAATGCAACTTCACAATAATCACACTGCAGTTCAAGAAATGGCTAAATGTTACCTCAGACAACTTCTGCTTATTCTGCATTTCCTCTACCACACAAACCCCCAGAGGGAAATGGTACTAACAAGCAATTCATCATCCACCACAAACCAGGAGAAGTCCATTTACCTAAAGAATGGGTGACAGAGGAACAGGTTTCCAACAGTATTTCTGTCAAAGCCACAGGGTCAGAGTGCTCCTCATCAAACAGCATTAGTCTGTCAAATGAAAAAACAGTCAGGCACCCTGCATCACTGGGATAGAAGTCTGCTCAACTTCACCAAGAATTCAGTGTCATTAAGTTCATTGAACAGTTTCAAGCAAAAAAGAGAAGACAAATCACTGAAGTGGATTGCAGAAAGAAGAATTACCCTTGAAAGAAGGCATTCATGGCTTGTAGCACTCCAAGCTGCACTTTCCAGGTGCTGAGTTTCAGACGGTCACACATTAACCTGCAAAACTCTTGGCGATAGCAACCTACAGGAAAATAAGGACATCACCATGTTACCACAGGGAAAGGCAGAAGGAACACTAACTGGTCTGCCTCCAAAGGCTCCTTAACAAGTGACATCAAGCTAATCACTGCATATGACCAAGTCAACATCCTATAATGAGTGACCCTGAAAATCTTCACCACATCAACTCACTCATTACAAATGCTGGCAGACGAAACAGCTGCATTACACACTCTGGCACGCTAATAAAAGCAACCTTTTCCCATCCCTCTCCAGGTATTCCCAACTCTTCCATCTTGTACCAGCTTTGATGTAAATGTAAACATGAACAGCAGAGTTAGGCTTCTTTTCATTAGGCAAGCCACCTCACTCATCCTGCATATCTATAAAGTTAGAATATTTTTGTAAAGTGAATTTAAGACAACAGTAAAGATTTTTTCCCAAGGATGAGTCATTTTGCAGGAAAACTGATGGGGCAGCTTTCTCACTGAAGACCCTTACAAGCCGCCTGCAGTGAGATCCTGCCATCTTCTGCATTTTTCTCACTGTTCATGTGATCTCCAGGTCCTTCCCTTCTTCTGCTTTTCATTTTAAGAGAAAATAGTTTGTTCTGCATGTCATCAGCTGACTTACACTGTGTCTCCGGGCTCCTCGGCCAGGCTTTGCCCAGGGTCTCAAAGGCACAGATCAGGGACTCCATCTGAACCTCTTTCTCCCCCATGTCCTCATCCTCTTCATCATGCTTTGGAAAAGCCGCTCCCATGCTCTCCAGAGAGTTCTGTGGAGGCCACGAGGGAAGGTGTGACTGACAGAAAGATGAGGGCAGGCTAGGCACACAATGCAGTGCAGCTCAGTCTTCCTGGCAGTCTGTACACAGCAGCCCTCACGCTCAGCGGGCTCTATGGCCCGGCACCCAAAGACGTGCCTGTGCTACGTGAGTCCCACTTGCAGAGCTGCAAGGCTCGGCTGATACTAAGCCCTCTGCACAGCTTCCCAGGAGCCTTTTGCTGCCTGTAGAGCAGCTAGGAATTAACTTTTCAAGTAGTAACAGGGCAGTGGTAGACATCCCAGGCAGGACTCTATCTAGGGAACAGTTGGGCTAATTCAGAATTTGGGCAGTACAGCTAGAACTATCCCTGGGCTCACCAACTGTCTGGTATTCAGCCCCACCAAAGACCTGGCTGAGTGTGGGGAATCCCCCGTATCATCGCCCCTCTGGGCAGAAGCCTGGCATGCAGCCAGCATCACTGGGACTGCCACCACTTGGGTGTTCTGCTTTGAAAGAGAGAAAACTCACGAAGTTGAACTGTCACCTTCTTTATCATGGGAAAGATGATATCAGCAAGTTCCTGGAATCGGTCTTCCTTTGTTGCCTGCAGCACCCCAGCTGCGCAGCGCAGTGCCACCATCTTATACTTCAGGTTTTCTTTACGACATTCTTTCAGGAGAGCCTGGACAACATCTGTGATGGTGGGCTGACCAGGCACTGACTTCTGCAGCTCTGCACTGAAATGCAAGGCACATGGACACTATCATGTTAATCTCTTCCCAAAATCCGCTATTTCCAGACAGGAATTAATTCTTGTGTCCAGGCATTCAGCTGCCTACCAGTAATTGTAACAGAAGTTACACTGGGGTGCTCTTCCTCACTTGTCTGCTCTCTCTGTTTTATTTTCTTTTCTCATATGCTTCCAAGGCACCTGCTCCCTTACTACTCTTCTACCTCTTCCTCCTTTTCCCATTTAAAGTCTCCGTCTTCCCCCTTAGTCTCTGATTTCCTCTTAGAAACTGTGGCCTTTCAACATCTTCCTCTTCCTCTACAAATCAACCATTTACTTCTGCAGGTCTCTCTGAAGCATCACTTGCTCCTCACATGCTGATAGGAGATCCAGATGGTGATAACAAACTCTCAAGAATCTTCTTAGTACCCTATATGCAATAACACTGCACAAAAACCTCCCTTTTCAGATCTCAGATCCTGAGGGTACCACCTCATTCAAGCCACTTACCTGCACGCAGAAACAACACTGGCAATGGCCTTTAACAGCTCCTCCTGCAATGATAAAACAGACATCACTGATAAGTGCCACACAGCCAAAATGCACAGTCCTACTGCACAGGGCAAACCTTTGTGCTCTTCTGAAAGAGGCAGTAGGGAAATATGCCTGAGACATCAGTTTGGAGAGGCAATGTCTATCTCCTGCCACACCTCCTGCAGAGGACTTAGCTTTCAATCTGCATGGAACTGGCAGCAGAAAGGGGCCCTGCAGCACCTCTGAGCACATGTTAGTACCCCTTCAGGCTAGGAATGGTGCAGTGGAATTAGTCGAAGGGGGAACCCAACTCCTAAGGCAGTCTGAATTTCAGTTACCTATCTTCCCAGTCATTTCTGTATCTGCTAAATGTAGGACAAAAGGCAGACTCTCTGCATCAACATTCTTATCATCCTGCTCTGCAGCAGAGAACACTGCATTTCCTGGCTCAAGGGCTGCACACTGCTGGGCTCACAGTAAACCATGAGGTGACAATTCCCTCTTTACCTTCCCAGTCCAGGTTCTCCCCGGCAGGCCTTGCAGCAGTGCTGAGAGCACCATTCCCAGATGTGGTGGTACAAGGGAACCTGTCTGTTTGGCAATTGATGCCATGGTAGCTGCTCCCTGAGCTTTCATCTTCCAGGACTGGGACTGCAGAGCCTTCTGAGCGATGGATATCAACTCCTGCAAATACAGTCTGATCCCACCCTGAGTACCTGCATGCCAAATGGAGGAAAACTGATTTTGCTACAAAACAAACAAAGCTTTGATCTTACTAAAAAAAAAAAAATCACAAAAACAACACAACAGAAAACACCACAAATGAACAAGCCCAACCCTCCCCTGAAAAAAAACAAAAAAACAACCAGTTACAGATCTCTTGGAGCTTTTGGCTACAAGACACATCAGAAAGGTCTACTTCAGGCAAAAGTGTGATGAATTTCTCTCAGCCTGGTTGAAGATGGGTTCTTTTCTACAAGTTCCAAATAAGGTCTTTATTGTGTATTTAGACACAGGGCTCATCTCAGTCCTTCCATATAGCAGACACTAGACATTGTGTTAGCCTGTTTCCAAGGAATATAATGTCTTTTTATGTATTTTTTTTTCTTTTCTTCCAAGAACAGGTCACTAGAAAACCTTTTTCAACTCCTTTCTCAGACTCCAGAAAAATCATCTGGTGACTGAGGAACCAGATCTGAAATCTAGAAGCGTCAGCAAAACAATACTATAATGGATCCAGTTCTTCCTCTATAGAAAGAACTGCACTTCTACGGCACAGAGTCGGTCATTGAAGCTAAAACCACAGGCATTACCACAGATATCTCCAACAAGAGAGAAAGGCCAAAGCCTTTGAAGTAACTCTGAAGTGTGCAGCAGCCCCTAAAGGCTGGCATCAAAATTTCCAAAGATGCCTAGTTACCTGTACCATTAGGGCCATATTACAGTAGCATTCAGTGTATTACAATTTTAAAATACTTCTACTGTGCCAGTCCATCCTTGTGAGCAATGCCCCTATAATTATTTTAAATAACCAGAGAAGGTAATCTTCATACAAGAAATCTAGAGCAAGGAAGAAAATGAGAACAAGCTTCCCAAATCTCTTACTATGAAAACTCTGTACTTGCAAAATGGAATTCCAGAAAGCATGCTATTTCTTGTCCCATGATTCCCAGAAAGCTTCACTATTCTTAACACAACATACCTGGTACATTTTCCTGCCAGACTTCAGTCCACAGAGTAGAATTCTCTTTCTCTGCTTTCTCTTCTTCAGGGACCTCATGCATTCCAAGAAAAGCCAATGGCAGCACCTGCTTGGCATGGTTCTTCAGTACATCTGGGCTGTAGCGTCCCATAGCATGCACAGTTAAAGCACAGCCTGCTCTGTAAACTGGCTCTGAAAGAGCAAAACAAGCACATTATGACTGGGAAGCAGGATTATCTTTTTAACTGCTTGGTTTGCCTCTTGGAAAGCAGAGTTAATGCACAGTACTGTGTACCATTGTACAGGAATTATTCAGCCAGTGAAACCAAGCATCACATGTTCATCACATGAAATAAGCATCACAATAAAGAAATGTTCCTTTACTAGCTTTTGCTACCAGAAACTTTTTCTGCATTGTATGCTGTGAATACCCCAAAAGCAACATACCTTCCTTCTCCATGTACCAGCTGCTGAGTTTGTGCAGCAGCTTCTCTGTGCTACTGTCCCGAGAAGTCTGCAACAAGGAAGAAACTCAAATTATTCAAATGCTTCAAAGAAGACCACCAGTGAAGAAGCAAAATAAAACTTAAAGTCCAACTCACCCTGACTAGATGCCCCATAGCAAAGGCAAAAGACTTCTGTACCACACTGTTGCGATCAGTCACGCCACTAAGTAAAGCGCTCATAAGTTTGCCTGTTGGAAGAGATTTTACTTTATCAAAAGCATCATGTTTTATTGCTATGGCAAGAAATACAATAGCCTGCATTTCATTAAACTGCCTGAATTTATGCATTTTTCCTCATTGCATGTATGTGGGGTTATAAGTCTGTAAGTCCTCATGTTTAAACTAGTGCTAGTGTTTTGCACACCTTGATTGATAATGTTCCTATATGCAAGCACTCCAGTTGATCATGCTTTCAGCTTCATTTCTATTTTGCAACAGAAAGGTGATGTTCTTCCTACTATCAGAAGAGACCTAATGAAACAAAGTCGCTGTTCACTGTCCACCCATAGCTCAAGTTGAAGGAACAAGTGCATATTGACAGTGCTGCACTAACACAGGCATTGTTAGACTGCTCCAAGAAAGTAAAGAAATATTTTTGCCTATTCCTGCTCAGCGTTAGTGAATTCCTTCAACTCCTTCCTCTACCACTTCCAGTTTGGTGAGGTACGAACCTACTTCAAGTATGCCAATCTCAAACAAACAAGGTAGCTTCAAACAGCTTTCCGATAAAAATACACGTGTAAAGATCATTCTTGTGCTAAGGAAGAAACATCACAGCAACAAAAAGCACCTTTAAAACCTCATACTAGGAGACAAACCTCACCTGAATAAGGTGTTAAGTCTTGAGGGCACTGTGTGGTTAACGACACAATTACACTGGCACAGCCTCCCTGGAAGATTGCAAGGGAAAACAAAGGTAATATAAAACAGTATTTGCCACTGGTAATTACTGTTAGTAGTTGCTGTGGTGCGGTGCTACCTGCACTTGTAAGACATGATCTACACCCACTCACCTCTATTTTCATAATCCAAGAGCAATAAAAGTAGAAGCAGTAAAAGTTTGCAAAACATGAACGATAAGAATTGAAATAGGAAGTGGAAAAAGACCCACACTCAGAAGAGATGATCCTAGAAGATTTGCAGCAACCAAGGACAACCTTCTGTACTAATGTGTCACAGAGCACAGCAGCCATGTAGCCTAGAGGAGGCCAGGGCAGCATACATTCCAAAGAGTGATGCTGTGGAGTGGGACTCAGATGTCAAATGACTCCAGTATGTATGAACTCAAGCTGTTGCTTTAAAAGACATAGTCAAAAGAACCATATTTACATTTACACTTGTCTATATTCCCTTCTTCATTTCCAAAAGAACTATTAAAACCACAGACGTACCTTTGTGCCAAGGCCAACTCCACTTTTGATCAGTTCACACAGCCGAGGGACCAACTCACCGAGGACAGAAACATCCAAATACTGCAAGCTCTAGAAAAAGGTGAGACAGGGAGAGAGAAAAAAAGAAAGAAAACAAGAAAGAAAGAAAAAAATGGGTAATGATGGCAGACAAAGTTGGTGTATTTCTAGCAGAGGCTGCCTCAGCAGTGCTGGCTGGTCCTCAGCTGAATCACAAGAGTTTGCTGCATGATGAAAAAACAGCCAACATGAAGTGGATTCTACCACATACAGATTCTTCTGTCCTACTTCTCTGCTGAGCTGACCTTACTAAAACTAGCATTTGCTGGAACGGATGTGCTCCTGCACTCCAACTCTTCAGGAAGCCTGAAACTAACACACTAGTGAGAACAAGGTGCAAAGGCACCTGAATCTTAGGACAAAACCCAACATTTCCCCAACTCTCTGAAACCGGGAAACAATAACATATCCAAACTAGACAATGACATGAAACCAGTCAAGACAGTTTTTAAACAGGTCAAGACAAACAAGTGGCATAAATGACATAAAGGTACAAATGGGATGTGATTAGTATAATTTTTAATCTGCTATGCCTAAAATGCTAATGAACAAAACAGAAAGTCTCATGTTCCCAGCACTCTGTGTAACACACTGTCTTGCAGAGGGGAGATTCATTCTCCAGCAAATTCAAGGATGATACACTAAGTGAAGGTAACTGAGCTTCCAAAGTCAGATCAACTGTTACTTCCCCCTCCATCATTGATATGGTGAAGGAAATTATCTGTATAATCTCCCAGCCAGCCCTACAATATCGAGGAGGTTGCTCATAAGCCAGGACATCTTCACAATACTCCAGGGAAGTCATTACTAACTATCTCTCTCCTACCCTACAAAATCCCAATCAATGATCAGGGCACCACAGCTGTTCCCTCAGGGTTGGCAGAGTAGGGCACAGCCTGGAGGAGGGACAGCAGCAGCTGCTGCAGCCTGCAGAGTTGCAGCGAGTACACTTTTACATGGGGCCTTTCATTCTCAACAGCTTTACACTCTATTAATAGACACCACTTCACCTGACACCAAAACTCAACTCCACACATTGTTATGTACAGGAGAGCTTGCTGTTGGCTGTTTTTCCATAAGTTGAGGAAACAATCAATTGCTCTGGTGGCTACAACTCCCCCAAAACTTGCTCAACCCTCACATTCTCTACCTGCCTACATGTCCCTGGCAGTGTGCAATGCCTGAGCAGAAAAGAGGGGCCTTTTTTTGGGAAAGGAGGTTCCTACAGAAGACAGGGAGTTCTGCCAGGACAGATCCTACAGCACAGCATCTGGGCATCAGCAACTCCTCCTCCAGCAGCAGCAAACTCTGGTGCCAAACACTACTTGCTGACAGTACTTCCAGTGATACCAGCATTTTTCTCTAAACATATATATCCACCATAAAAGTACAGGCAAGGCCCAGATAGGAATATCTAAGGCACCACAAGGCAATGGTGGAACAGCATTTATGCCTTACCAACAATAACTATCATATTGAAGGCCCAGGTGAGAAGCTGGTTTTGGAGCTGGGGGCCAGAGATGAAGAGAAATGCTAGCTAACATAATCCATAACCATCTGAGCCCCAATTCAAAGCAAAGCACTTGAAGGACAGCCTCTTCATCAAAGCAGGCAGGTCTTCAGATGAAGAAGCAATCTTTGTGACTCCAAATGGAGCCAAAGTTATTCACAACTAAGGGGCAAGCACTGGTGGCATGATGAGAAGACTGTACATACAGCCACATGGAGATGTGATTAGAAAATTAACCCTAAGGAGATATTCTGTAAAGCTTCCATTTTAATTCCTATTCTTCCACAACACACCTTACACTGGAAACCTTCTGAAATCAATACTTACCATGTTAATGGTTTCCATCATGGGAGATGACTTGACAGCACTAAGTCTGGCACTATCCATTGCAGTCTTAAAAAAAAAAATCAGGAAAAAACACCAAATAAATCTAAGTGTAAACACAATATGATAACAGTAGAAAGGGCAACAACATTAGCTGTAACTCACTACCTTACACTAAAATCTACTTCAGATGCATGGAGAAAGCAATTATGCCAACAGACTATGAATGTTTCCCTTTCAGAGGCAGATGGAGCTGTTCTAAAGGGAGGGAGAGAGGAGGGTAGGGGGGTGGGGAGAGAGATAAAATCTCACACTGTTCACTTCCTTTTCACTTGCAAAGGGCTAATCTAATTGACCCTGTTCCCTCCCACAACAAAATCAGCCAAATTTCTTTCTAATCAATGGGTTTCAATCACTTTCCCAAGAAGACTGTGATTGATTAATATGGTTCTTTAACAACTAAAGGACACGGTGCTGACAACATCCACCTCCAGCCCATAGTGCTATGGCACACCTTCCAATTTAAGTTATATGAAGTCCTGAAGTTAACTCCTTGAGAAAAACAGCAGTGACATTTAAGAACAGATTACAAAGATTGCTCTTCACTTTTGGAAACATACAGAGGTCCAGAGAATAAAAATAAACCAAATCATTCAAAAAACCACCCATATTCATCCAGCCATACTCTGTGACCAAGTAGTAACTTATTAGCTATTTCTCTTGGCTTTTTGAATACCTCTCTACCAAATCTGCTATTTTTCCATTCACTGAATGAAAATTAAGTCTTTGTTATCTCTGCTGTATTGATACTTCCCCATTATAGCTGCACTTACTTTCTCTTGATCAGTTGCAGAAAGGCTCAAGTAATTGAGGACCTGGGGCTCTAGCACACTCAAGGATTCCAGCAGGGCTGGGATAAGTTTTGGTGCATGAGGTTTCAGCATAGACCCAGCACTCTTACTGATCTTCACAAGAGTGTTAATGCTGGAAAAAGATTGAAGGGAAGGTCAACAGACACACACAGACTGATCTGAAAAGCCTCTCTGATCTACTGTAATCCAGATATACCAGTATAAATCTTCCTTCAAACAAATCCATGTTTAATTTTTGCTTAAACAAAATTATTCCCTAGCCCTTAGCTTTCAAGGGATGCTATGCATATTTTGGCCAGAGATTCTTTACTTTGGCCCTAGAATCACAAAGGGAGTGGGCAAAAAGGCAGTACTGCAAACAGATTTGGGAAGAAATAACACACCCCGACGTTTTAAACAAGCATTGGGCAAAGTCACCCTGAGACATCCATTGTCTCTGCCCAAGAAAAGACAGGTTACAATTATCTACTCAAACCCTACTCGTCAGTTTCAGACTGATCACATCTCTCATGCTGCATTTGGACAAAGGGTTTTCGTATCTTCAAAAGGAATGAAAAACATTCAAGAAATATCCTCTTGTTAGAAGCCTTCTAGCCTTCCTAATAATTGTTTTTGTAAAGACCAGCTAGCTACCCTCCAACTCTAAATTTTCCAGATTTTCTGTCCCTCAGTCAAAGGAAAGACTAAACAAGGTTATAAATTGACAAGCATATTAAGCCCCTACACATCAAGGGACATTGAACTGTTACAAGACATAAAATAAATTTGAACAGCATGACCAAATGCAGTCCCAATCTGGGATGTGAACTGTCAATATTCACAAACACTTGTGAAATCAGACATGGCTGTTTGAAGAACCATGGGACCTTTCATTTGCAACCAGTCCAGATGTGCCAGTCGCGAAAGACAGCCTTAGCACGGCACACTGCTTCTGGATCAGCCTACCATTTGTACAGGGCGAAAAGAATTTCCTGCTGGGAACTGAATCTGGGCATTTGCAGAGTGGCCACATACTCCCTAAAGACAGGCAGAGTTCTCAGGGCTGCTGTTTAAACTCTGTGAAAAAAGAACTCAGCAGGAAAGCTTGTTTCAGGAGCAACTTGGCACTTAAACACAAGAATATTCTGTAACTCAGGTGAATAAGGTTGGTGTCGTCAGGACAAGTCATGACCCAATCCCCAGAGAATTTACATAGTGCAAAACTAACCTGAGAGATCGGACTTCAGCAACTGTGCTCACTATTCCTTTGTCTAGGAGGCAAGGAAGCAACACAGCTATCGTCTTCTGACCTGCTGCTCCTTTAGAGGGGTCACACATTTTCACACAGACCTGGGGACAGGTGAGAATCAGTGCTGCAAACAGGTACAAACCTCCCCCTCAGATTATATTAAAGCACTTTCTCCTTCAGACAGTAGAAGCTGACAGCAACTAGACAAACTGCTCACAGCCAAGCCCAGGCTCTGTTACAACTTCATCTTCTCTCCACAAGATAGTCAAGCCCTAAGAGTCATCCCTAAAAGGAGTTTCAACTACAGTCCACGTCCAGAAAAGGCAAATTCAAAGCCTAGCAGGCTGAATCTGGATGAATAGATGAACCAAACAGCCTGTCAGTTGAAGGACAGCCTATCTCAGCCACAGGGACTCAGTCATTCCACACAGCAGAGCAGTAAGCCCCAGGCAAGAACAGATCCTGCAATTGCAACATTTCACAACAACATTTTGGGACCAGGTCCTCACTTGCAACATTAAAATGTCATGCACTATTGAAGACTGTGATTTCAAACACAGCACTTTAGATCCACTGCCACCAGTGTGACTTTTTTAGAGGATTACCAAACAAAATATCAAGTGATCTCTGTACTAGACCCAAAAACCATGTCAGTAACAGCATCACAGAAAAGTACATATACAATTACTCCATATCAGCGATGTACCACCAGACTAGGTCAATTAGATCAGTCAGTCCTGGTAAACTATTGAATTAAGTTTACTTAAATTCCACCTCCAGATAAGGGAAAAACAGCATTGGAGGCAAAAACCACGGTTTATTATATCCTTTCTTTGCTTGCATGGACCTTAACATTGCATTACCATCAATCACCAGGACTTCATTAGCATCAATAAAAGTACAGGGCAGTATGGGGTGATGCTTATTAAGATTGCTTTCTAGGAAGCTGTTCAGTTTTTCACAACTGGATCTTACACTCAAGATCCTCTGAAGAAAACAGTCTATAGTAAATATAGTCTATGGGCACTCCTGACATAAAAACCATACATGTTTTGTCTACAAGTGCATATGACAGTATTTTAGTTTTACCTTGCTTAAAGTTTTTAGGGCTAGTTCTGCCGCCTTGCGCACAGTCTCCTAAAAATGAAGTCAACAATTATTTCTGTTATTTTTATTCTTCTAGAATGATTAATATTAATTGATAAGCTAGAATAGACAAGGTTATCTTCATGTCTAATACTTAATATAAAGTAGCAGTATCTTTAGAAGAAAGTATTAGAACATCTTTAGAAGAAATTCTGGCTTTGGTCCATTTGAGTATCCAGTACAATCAATATATTGACAGAGCTGAAATCTGGAAGGACCCAATGACTCAGACTTCATACATTCAAGTTCAGCACACCATGTACCACCATGTATCAGTTCAGCACACTAGTAGCGCATAATAAATGTTTCTATAGCCAAAAGTTCAGCAACTACTCAGGAATTCTTTTATATCAAGGAGAAATCTCAAATCATCTAGAATAAGCATAGCAGGAATGAAACCCAACACTTCAACATAAAAAGAATTTCTAAGGTGGCATGGAAACTTAATTTTCAAGGAGCATGAAGTTCTAGTCTGCTTAATACTCAAAACTCCCATTGGCTTCAAGCTGACTTGTCAATCTCTGTAAACACCTCAGAGTTTGATCACTGTACTTTCTGTTGAAGATTCCTATTTAGTTCTCAGTTCCATCACCTTAATGTCATCTTGCACTCTGAACAGGACTTCCCAGATCTCTGGGAGCTTGTCTATGATGTCATCCAATGGTCTTCCTCTTAGTAAGTCATTCAGTGCCAGACAACTGCAAACAGGGAATTTTATTTCTTTCACACAGTGTTATTACTTGATATAGGTGTACAGATACAGATATGCTTACAAATATAAATAAATAGTTCAGAAAAATGAGTACTGTTTCACACTCCTGACTTTCCCCAAACACAATCTACTCTGTCACAAGATTGTCTCCTGTAGCAAAGAAAAAAATGCCCAGTCATTCAGGTAAAACCTGAAACAGGTGACAGGAGGTGAAAAAGGCTGTTGTGGTGAAAACTGCTACTGCAAACATTCCAGTGACAAAACTGTTTTAGTCTTCTTTTTTTTTAAGCATACAATAGGAAGAAACCAAAATGGCATAAAGTACGGAATTGAAATTAAAATGGAGGTTTTCAATACAGCATAGTTACAAACCATTAAAAACAAAAAGCAGTTTATTAAAAATGGCATCCTGCTGCCAAGTACGTAATTGCCCAATTGATAAGGTTTTCTAAGAGAAAGCATAATTTCAGATTCAAGGATAGGCAAGAAATAGTAACCAGAAAACTCATTCTTCAGAAAATGTGGTTTAGTATAAAGCTACATGCAATCAAAAATAGCTTCAAGATTGTATCATACTTCCAAGGTCAGGCTACAAGGCTGGGCTCCACCCTGACAAAAGGATATGCCCTCTTTTCCCCCTCAGCTTCTTCAGGTTAACAAGTTTATGGTAAACAAGAGAAAAGAACCAAGTTCAAAGACAAATCTAATACTTTTCCTAGCAATACCTGGATTCTCTGATCCTCCAAAGACTGCTGGTTAGGTTACTGATCAAATCCTCAAGAATTTCCTTCATGTACTTATCAACCTATAATTACAAAAAGGAAAAAATTATGAAACAAGCACAGCTATGCATCCTTGTCCAGTACTCTGTAAAAAAGAGTCCTTTTGGACAATACAACCTGCTTTCAGCCACATCAGATGAACTAATGCTTGCCAGTGCTGTGCAAACTTTCTCCAACTGTGCTTCAGACACGCCTTTCTTTGCACTGCTCAAGTGCTTAACATTTTGAAAGATGGAACAAGAAAAGCCCCCTAAGGCCTTTATCAGCTGAACTGTTAAAACACAACACTAGGCATGTATTTACTCAAGAAGCAGTTGTGCTTTGATGAGGGATCAGAGTGGATGAGTTCACAATAAGATCAGCTTTCCTAGAAGAAAAATATGCAAACCCAATTCCAAGCCTTGCAGAACCAGAGCAAGGGCACCTTATGAAAATCACTTAGTCCTGAAATAAACCTGGGAGGAATTCTCCTCAAACTGATGGAATAGCTTCCAACCACGGGCTTCCTCCTCCCACTAAAAACTTGAGGATCTATATTTAGGTGCTCCTCCCATAGGAAGGCATCTTAGGCCATAAGGATTCCTGAAAAGCTTCTCATAAGAAATATCAAAGCAATATCAAAGTGGAAGGACCTCATGTTAAGTAAATCACAAATTTTAATGCTGGCTGCACATCAAGGTCTGCAATATCCCTTCACATATAAGAGACAGTGTAAAACCACTGCGCAAGCTCCAAGCTCACCCATGGATTCAAACATCTCATTTTCTGTGCAATACCTCACCACTTTCTGCACTGCTCCTCCTTTCCCAAAATGCATCTGTCCCATGAGGATCTCCAATACACTGCTGGCTGGCAGCAAAGCCCCTCACTGCACTTTGCTGGTCACTCACCATGGACTTGTCAGTGACCAGCGCATTCCAAATGCTGGTCATTGCCTGTCGAATGCCCAGATTGGGGTCAAACTGGTAACGGTAGAGCCGGGGAAGAAGCTGGGGCAGAAATGGAGCCAGCTGCTCTCCAGCCTTGGTAGCTATTACATTGAAACCAAAAGCTGCTCCCTGAAATGACAACAAAATAGTATTTGTTCAAGCATTGTTCACTGACTCAGTTATTGCTCAGGGGCACACCACACTCAGAGGCAAAATTGACTGACATGATTCAGATTTAGACCAAATCAAAAGGTCTAGGATGGTACTAGAATTAGCCCATCCTCACTGCTACAGTACCACAGTGATCTCAAGCATACAGTCACACTCAGAAGACAACATACTACTTCAAAACTTTCTTCTAACCGTAATTTCAAGATACGGAGTGATCTCATTTGCAGAAGTACTGGTGAACTAAAACTATGAAGATTTAAATATGTTTTTCCAAAAAAGATTCTTTCTTGGCAAAACTGGTGAGGGTGGGCCACTGCTTCCTTACAACTCTGCTGATTTAGAAGAATTAGAATAACTTAGGAACTGAAAAACTAAAAACAAAATAACTCCACCTTATTTCTAAAACCTGAAATTTCTGGGGCTTATGTCCATATTTACTTTAAACTTAAGTACTCTTCTATGACCTTTTCTTTCTCCAACACTGTCAGTTCCACAGCCACTTCTAATACAGTGGAAATGATGCTTGCCTGTGAAGTCCCACAGGATTTGGGATGACAGCCCAAGAAGAAATTACTCAATGAAGGCAGTGCAGTGACAGCCTCTAATGACTGCATGTTTTCTGACTTGCAGTGTCAAAAGCTGCCACCCAAAACCCCACACTAGGGACCTCACAGGACAGGATGTGTTGTCTGGGTTAATCTAGAAAATAGGCATAAAGACATGTTTTCAGTTAGGACCACTGCCATGAAAAGCAAGAAGTTGCAGAAAGTATAAGGAAAAGCAAGGCATCAGCTCCAAGACCCTGAACAGCATGCTCTGTTTAGCTCTTATGGGGGGTTTAGAGCACAGATTTCCTGATGTCCCCTTCAACTTAAAGGATTCGGCAAATTCTTTAAACGTCAAAGCTCAACCCACACCTTCTGAGTGGATTTTCTTGATTCATCCTGGCTGGAGGAATTCCACAAGGGTCAGGAACCTAACTACGCTCACAAAACCAGTGAGTGCTTTTGAAGTCACAGGGCTGAGGGAGGTCTTGAGATATCTGCTGATATTGTCAAACTCTGGATGAGAGTTAAAGCTGGGACTTGTTTCTTGCATTAAATGGTGTTGTCAAGACTCAAAACAAGTTCTTCCATGCTTCTGTAAAGCCACTGAAGAGTCCCCACACCAAAGCTCTGAATAGTACACCTTAATCTTCAAACTTATGATGCCCCTTTTTTCACCTGGAAGTGGATCCAGTAGTAATTTGGCTTTGCTAAAGCTCTCAGCTGCTTTAAAGTATCAAAACTTGGGTTAAAAAGGGATACCTTTGACAACAGTGCTTTTTAGCAACTTGCTGATTACTTTTTGCTCTGCCTCCTTAGATAACAAAGATCACTTTCTTTGGCATCCAAAAATTCATCCAGTTTTCAGAACACTATCACTGTTTGAACACATTAAGAAATGTCTTTCTAAGCACACTCAAAAAAATAAAAAGATGTCAGTTGATTCAGAAGGGAATGTAGGATTATATGAACACTCTGATATCAAAGTTTTGTTGTAAGAATTTCAAGTAATCCTGAGGTTTTTTCTCAGCCTTCTAAATTTGCCTTGGACTGATACCAAAGCATCAACACCCTCCACATGCAGCTATTCATAAAACCACATAACCAGGAATAAAGAGATGGATTTGTGGGAATGGAAGCTGTATGAGAGCAGAGCATTACCTTCCGAGAATTCCACATGGCGTGATGGTTGGCCAGATTCATGAATTTGTACACCAGGTCTGGCTGATTGAGGTCACTAGCCAGTGAACAAAGCTCCTTGTAGGTAGAAAGACCTTGACTTTGAAAAACATTAGGGAAATCAGTGTTACTATTTCTAAGCAGACAAATGCTACAACACCTAAAGCTATTTTCAATACACATCCTAAAGCAGGCAGAGAAAGGGGAGTAGTGCATCTGTATTACACAGAAATAGTTACAGTAACTTCGAGAACAAGAAAGAACAAAAGGTCAGGAAGCAGATTTTTTCAGGGAATTCTGTTTCAACACTGACTGTGTCTCTGTCAGAGACTATTAGTAAACTTACCCATCTGGGGTTTTACTCAGACCTCCCTGAAATACAACAGTTTCTCCAGTCATCTCATGTTTGGCTCTGATAGAAAAGAGGTCCAGCATTAGTGTCACCAAACTCTACTGTTGAATAACACTGCACACTACAGAACAGGTAATTTTGCTTTATTAACTCCAGAACTTCCTATTTTTTTCAGCTCCAATCCCACAAAAAACATATAGGTATGCAAAGCTACACATGCTGTAAAGAATGTCATTAACCTGTACCACATGTAATGTTAAGGATACAATGCAGCAAGTGAGAGTTCACTGGATGTCCAGACATGAGCCATATAATGGACACTATATGTCTACTTCAAAATGAAAGAAATTAATTTTCATTGATCTTGTTTCTTCCTGTTTACCACCACTGAATCCCTACACTCCAAGCCTAGGTTTTTATCATCCAGTGGCCAAACCTACAACAAGTTAGACAGGAGAAGTCTATTAATAAGCCTTTCCAATACTGACCAACATGATGTCTAGCCATGAGTCTTGTAAAACCAGCATTTTTCATACTAAAGCTGACAAATGACCATTAACAACACTTCCTTAGCAGAAGGTTCTTTTCAGCACAAGCAAGTCACCATTACTGCAACATTCACAACGTGCAGAGTTGCTGCAAGTGGTCATTGCTCTCTGCAATTACACAATGCAGTAAGTAGCAAATCTAACCAAATCCCAACTCATTTGAACTGCTTGAATCAGGACTGACACATTATTTTGAAGCTTTGTTGAACAAAACCAGAACAACTCCAGTCACAAAATACTGTAAGCTAATTTAAGAAATGTCTCAGTTGGACTCTCTGTGTATGGACATTGGCTTGCCCTTGCCTCCAAATCATCTTCTTCCACATAAAAAATAGGAACATTTTAATTCCCACCAGACACGTAACTCAGAGTACTCTCTCACTGTGTTCTGAGTTCACTGTACCTTTTCCCAGTCATAAGTGTATCAACGAGTGTAGTGACTAGCTCTTGCTGGTCATGTTCACTTCCTAGTTCATATATCAGCCCAAGACCTTTCGAAGCAACATCTTGACTAAGCTCTGCAAGAGATTTTACCACGCAAAATTCAAGATAAGCATGTAACTAAGCAGTACACAAATTTCAAAAGTAAGGTTCAACAAGAATCAGGACACAGCAAACACAGCTCTGTGCTACACTTCACAGCTCTCCACTTAAGTGCAAATCTAGTCTGTCATGACACAAATTTTGCATTCTGAAGCTGCAGTTGATTCTGAAGGCATAAACCCCTTCAAATTAGGTGACATCTTCACATAAATATTGTTACTGCAAGTTTTGAAACAGCAGAAAGAGTTCCAAGAGCCACAGGTATTCTGACATGCTAGTTGCACCTGAAATCATTCATGGTAATACTCTCCTCAGCTTCAATGAGCTGTGCATAGGCTGCTGGACATCACTCTTTCCACTAGCTGCCATGGGTAGAGCTGTAAGCCAAAATGTGCTCACTTGAAGAGGTCTCAGAGTTTCTGTCCATGCAGAGCTCTGTGATGAGTCAAGTGGCAATGAATACACCCTGCTGCCCAAAACAGTGCAGAAGTAACACCACTTCTGTTACTACAGACTGAAGGGGCAAATGCAGTGTGTTTTTTAGCCAAATGCACAAAAAAGATGTGCTTCTCATCTCTGCACATGATGCTTAGAAAAAAATAATTCCTATTAACATAAGAAATGGGAAGCTGCTACAGTCATCTTTTAAGGCTGACTGACAGAGTGTAGCTGACTTTCTGCCTGTTGAAAGATTCCCTCCAGTCTGCTGAATGTCCACAAAAAGATACAAGTCTTTAAGAGGCAACAGTACTTACCATCACTGTCTGACAGAATTGAAACAAATGCACTTTGAATATCCTTGAGATGAGACTGTAAGATGAGGAAAAAAAGACATTATTTCGGATCCTTTGTTTGGTCTCCAGACAAGTTTCTAACAGATAAACAGAGGCTACTGTATCAATGGAGTTGCTCATTTGAGCTACGCTAATGACAAAAATTGCCCTTTTTTCCAGACAGGCAAGTAGCAACTTGACTGGCATTCACGGAAGATTGTACAGCCCACCATGTACATATACCACGCCATTAGTAAAACACATATTTAATTTTCCTAGTTTAATACAAGGCAGCAATGCATCATAAATCTGGCTTGCAGCCAGATGAGGCTTTCTTCATCCCCAGACTGGTGAGTTTTGCCACCTCCCTACAAGGTGCACTGTTTAGATGAGTGCGATACGTGGCAATGTTTCATATATAAAAGCTTACATTTGCTAAGCAGCTTGTCCCAAAGTTCTTTATCAACACCTGCGGAGTACAAAATGGTTACTTGGTCCCATCATAGTCCACAGTACCTCTACGCAGACAGAGGACATTTTGGTTGGGAATGTTTTATTTAGTCCTTGTATAGGACTTTTCACATTCTCTCATTACAGACAAGCACTTTAAATACAGTATGTGAAGCACATCGTAACTGCTCCTAGGTACCAAAGATAAACACCATGAAACAAATGAGTTCTGCTCTCCTTCTTCCCCTCCTAGACCTCTCTTAAATATTTTCCCTATATAAATCCTGAACACTATACAGATACTAAACTTTTTTCCCCAAGGGAAGACGTAGTGCTACTTCATCTTACAACAGTTATTTACATTGAGCTTACTCTGGCTTGGATGCAAGTCAGATGTTTACAAAGGTGACAAACACCCTTGTTCATCTGCCAAATAGTCTGTTCCCCTAGAAACAAAAGATAGGCTGTGTCTCACGTGTCTCAAAAAGCCCTCAGTAAAGACTGTACAGGGAAAAAAGAGGCAATAGAAGTGAAAGGGATGGAAGAGACAGATACAAGGTGAGAAGCCAGAACAGGGAGAAGGAGCCAGTGTTAGGAAAAGGCATATTTCTTACCTTAATTGCTTTGTGGGTGCTCAGCTTCTTCACCAATGACAGAAGCCAGATGCAAGCTGCCTGCCTCACATGTGGGTTAGGACTGATGATGTGTTTGTTCAAAATAAGATCTAGGACCCAGGGCACCACATCATTCACTTTTAAATCTATATGAAAAAAATAAAGGTGGAGGAGAGGAACTCTGAGAACTGTCCACACCCATTTAAATGAAAATAATGAAAAACCTGATGAACTCAAGAGTACTCAGATGACACCTTAATCTCTGCTTATTTAGGAAGTCAGTGGAGTCACTAGGAAAGTAGTAACAGTAGAATAAATAATAGAAACACAGAATCCTCTGAACCCTTAATCAACGTGTTTCAGAACCTGTGGCCAAGAAGAGGTACCAATCACATTGTCTAAGACTCAAGGCAGAATTTTTTTTTTTTGTTAGGACTCCTAGTTTCTGGAGCAATGGCAAGGTTTAATTTCTACCACATGCTCAGCTTTGCGTGAACTACACATCTAAGACCACTCTCACAAAATTAAAACATGCATTTGCAGGTCTGAGACTGATATTTACAGTTTCCTGATTTGATGCTAGTCTTTTGTCACACTTTTATTTTAATGGTTACAAATTCTAGTCCTTAAATGGAATTTCTGCATTTACTGCACATAAATTTCACTTAATTGTATCACTTGAAGTTCTTGGAAAACACTTGCAGTTTGGTTTTATAACCCTATTTTCGTGTTCAGTTTTCTAAATGGTATTTTTAAAGATTTGTGTAGTAAAACCCCCAAACTAACTCAACAGGGCAAACAAAAAAACAAACAAACAAACAAAAAAAGAAACAAAAAACCCCTCCAAACAAATACAGACTCAAGTGGCAATGAATTACACAAGAAGCTATTTAAACAGTCTGTGAATAAAGTCTTCTGCCCTCTGAGCAGATAGACATGAAGAGCTAAAACAACCAGTATATAACCACAAACACAAAACTTCTCTTGCATGTTCTGTTATAAACTAAACACCACAGAAATGTAGCTTGGAGCCAAGTGTTAGTCCAGACATTTCCCAACTCAGCCCCTACATTAGGAAGGCCTACCTGAAGGAGGGATATATTCCTCCTCTGTGACCATCCATGCATCCCGTGCAGCCACTGAGCTGGTTCCAACAGCAGCACTGGTAATAGCTTCACCAACAGTGAACTGCAGCTCTATCTGTTTGGCCTGAAAAAACACATCAGAGCATCACTGACAGAATTAACTAAGCACACACCAAAACTTCTGGCACTTAATTTACAAAACTGCAGTCTCTTTCCCAGTCCCAATGTTCAGCACAGTAAGACCAGTAAGATGACTCTTCTGGTCAGCTTCTGAGACTACGTGGCACCTCAGACTCACAGAAGCTCATGGAAAATGAGGCAATGCCAAACTGTCTGAATTGAATGAAAAAAGCTAAAATTTTTACATTTTTTTAAAGCTTACCTTTGACAAAGTATTTACTAGTCTCTGCAGAAGTTCAGCTTGGTGAAAAGAAAAAATTCAATTGAATGAAAATAAAACAAAGTTAAAATTATGTGATAGTGATTAATAAGAATCACTACAGCTTTACTGTGATAGGGAGTCTCCTGCAATTCCATCCACAAGCTGATCTCTTGAAAGATGCAGAAACCTGTTTTTCACATTAAAAGAATTCAGATAGTACTTGTTTTGCTTCCCTGTCCTCCTTACACTATTCTCCCAGCCTTCAGGAACAGGATATGCCACTTTCTTGTCTGTACTTATGATGAATTCTACATTGTAAGAACAGGTTTCCATAACGACTTAGTACCTTCTAGATAGGTTTCCTTATGCTCCAGAAGCACAAAATGCTCAGGCTATTGGAGAATAAAGCCCTTAGCTTCCTGCAATCTAAGACAAATAGGTTTTTTCAAGTACACCTTTTATAAAGAAAGCTGTAATGTCCCCTTGCAGTTACAGGAGAAAAACAGGGCACACAGAAACATCATTTGATGCTTGGATACACAGTATTCTCAGTATTCTTAGCATTCTAAATATAGGGATAGGACAAGTGGTTAATGGCTTCAGACTGCGAGTAGGCCTAGATGAACTGTTAGGAAGAAATTCTTTACTGTGAAGGTGGTGAAGCAGTGGAAGAGTTCACTCATAGATGCCCCAGCCTTACAGTGTTCACGGTCAGGCTGGATTGGGCTTTGGTCTAGTGTGAAGTGTCCCTGCCCACAGCAGAGGGGTTGGAACTAGATCAACTTTAAGGTCCCTTCCAACCCAAACTATTCTGTAATTCTGTGGTTCTTCCTTGTTTGATCACATCAGAATTGGAGGACTCAGCAAAGCATGCCTGTCTGATACTCAACAGCCACTTCTACAATGCAGAATCCTGTGTCAGTATCAGCAAGGAAGAAAGGTAAAACAAGCTGGAAATGAAGGCCACTAAGAAAGTCCTTTTATTTTACTTTGTTATCTGGCATATTGCAATATGTATAGAAGCTCTGAAGTACCGTGAAAGAAAACAGTACATTTCAAAGATGCATTCAGATGGACAAGAGATACATATATTCCCATAAATGTCTAATTCAAGTGAGTTGTATTAGCTGATATAGTTCAGAGGTATTTATATTACCTACTTTGAGGATACTTTTGAAGGCCAAAGTACAGACCTAAGGCTTCATTAATATAAGCTCTGGAGATTTTATTCACTCAGTGTACAAAAAAATCCATAAGACTCCTGAAGGGGAATGAGTATTTGTCTCAGACTGAGGCAGAGACTTGGACTAGCAAGTTTTTAAACTGTGGTGTAAAACCTTTTTACCAGGTACAAGTTTAACTCTGCTCTCTCTTTCAAGGCAGTTTCAAAAAACCCAGAGGCACTATTACAAAAAGTCAACTTCCTTTGTAAATCTGGCTCTAGAGTACAGAAAAAAGCATCCAAAGAGAAATACTCACTGTAGTATAAAAGATAATAATGTCTCACCTCCACAGAATCCATTAAACCCTGCAGCAGTAGCTTCTGGTGGGGAAAATCTTCATCTCCCACTGGCAAGTAACCTAATGTCTGTATTGCTCGTTCCTTCATCTTAAGTACAAACAAAAAACAACACCATCACATAACCTTCCTGTAAGTTCATAAGATGCACTTTAAACTTACTGTTTCTCACCCTTGCTGAAGTTTCGCTCAAGGTATCAGATGTACATACAAGCGGCTTATTAGATCAATCAGTGCACCTCTTTTCCAAAGTATCAGATCAAATGTCCTGTTACCTTTGAGAATTATGTGCAGGTAGAAGAAGATTTTTTCCTTAATTAAAATTGACCCCATTCTCATTTTCATCTCTTAAGCCCCTAGTTATGACTATAGAAAGCACAAGTGGTAAGTGCTAAACAATATTACAAAGACCCTGACCCTACCCAACTCACTAAAGCCAAAAACCACCTAATTTCTTTTAAAAACAAGGCTGAGTTTGGTAGGTAATACCTAGTGAGCATTCAAGAAATGAACAGGAATCATAAGATCACTACAAAAGTCTTGCCTTATTTGTTTCCTTGCTGGAAGGGATTCGGGCCAGTAAGTTTTCAACAAGTTGCAGCTTTGTAAATCCTGTTCCTTCATTGGGGATCGGCAAGGGGCCATTCCTGCTGATCTCCCCAAGAGCCATACAAGCACCCACCACAAGGAAGGGAGAGGTACTGTCCAGAAAAGAACCTACAGAGAAAAGTAAACCAAGATGACTCAGATTTTGTATTACTATTATTTCGCAGTGGGCAGGCACTTGTATTTTTTCCATGCAAAAAGCAAAGCATTAATCTCCTCTTCAGCTGGTAGGAAGCATTATGTTAGAAAAAAATGGAAGTGGAAGGAGATATTGAGAGGAATCTAGGCAATGACACCACTCCTGATTGTGCTGTGCTGGTCTTCAAGTTACAAAGGCCACCTAGGTTTTGTTGAAATGTCCATGCATCTAATCAGATTACACTCTTACAGGCTGTAAATTCTATCACAAAAATTGAACTCAAGATTACACTCTCTGTGGACTGAGTATCTCAGAAAAATCCCCAGCCTGGGGTGGATTAAAAAAACAACAACTGTTACATGCAGCAAAGTCTTAGGCAGGAAGTTACCTATTGTCTCTGTTGTCGACTTTATAAGTTGTTCCTGTTCTGGCATGACTGAAGTGTTTGGTTGTTCTATGTCCTGTAGCTCCATTGTTCTGATTTTCCCTTTAGCCAAGTACCTTCCTACTGTAAATCCCAAAGCCAACAAGGATCCATGTTGGACCTCCGGGCTCTATAGACAACATCAACAGTGCAAAAAGAATTTCATTTTCAAAGTAAGTAACACTTTGCACAAAGCACTGATTTAAAAACATATACAGACAAGGCAGATCAGAAGGCACCCTGAAGAATGCAGAGCTCTAACACATAATAAAACAACAGAGAGTTTGATATTATTAGTGCTCTCTGATGAATGGCGTTCTTTAAGATTAATTAACAAAATTTAAAAGAGATATAGGAGGACAGATTAGGAATTTATCACCAGCATTCACATTCCTAAAGCTACCCTTTGGTAGCTAGACTTTAAAAAAAACCCCAAACTACACTGTCGCTACTTAAAAACCAGACATACTCAGACTAAGGGGACAAAAGGTACTCTTTGGTAAAAAGCAGTAGAGGATAATTGCTCTACATTTGCATGGCTAAGAATGAGAACACAACTGGCCTACGCTGAAGGCAATGCCTCTACAGTTTGGCAGGCCACAAATTGTGAAACCTAATTAATATAACTAAATGCTAAGAACACCAATTTCTCCAATGCTGATTTGGTGCTGGAACTATGTAATGACCATGTTTATTCCTAGAACTGAATTCTAGCAGGAGAATTTTGTGGCGAAACAAGGCTGTGAGACTCAAATGCTGCCTAACTGAAAAAAAAAAAACAAGGGAAGGGTACAGGCGCTTAAGCTTGGATTAGTTCATACCTCTTGTTTTTTAACACTACAAATGTTGCACCAGTTCAATTGTGCTGCTAGAATGGGATCCTCAACCTAGCCTGGTCACCAGGGACTGCTCCTTGACATGGTCTCACTGCAGCAAAGCCAGCAGAAGATGGAACCTTCCCCCATCTCTGCTTTAGTTATCCATTCACAGTGCAGTCCTTACTGAGACATTAGGATCATCACCACCCCCCTAGCTGTACAAATTCAAGTAGTTTTGTACAGTACCAGCAAGTCAGAGCTCTACCTGACTCGGACTCACAAAAGCATGAGAACACCCTGCTTTTTTTTTACTTTTCACCGTTCACATGGGTGGGTGGGGCTGAAAGCAGCAGTGGGGGATTGGCCCATCTATACGGGTTTCATGACTGCAGGAGCTGTGCCCTACACAAAACTGTGCAATGACATGGCTTTGGCTCACGGGCAGACCTTTCACAGACTCAAAATAAATCATGTTTGTTAACTACAACATAAAGCAATCAGCACTTCTTGTCAGCCGTTACCTGTAATGTAAAATGGTGGCCCTTTAAGTCCTTTAGAGAGACTGATACAAAATCATTTTGGGGAAAACAGAACCTAGAAATGCTACTCCTTTCCCTCCCATGCATTCAAAACACACCAGCACAGAAACCAGATCAACTTGTTTTCAGGACTCCTTTTCCAAGCTTGCAGTGGCAAAATGGAGAAACAAGGATAAGGGGAAGCAAAAGGAGTGGCTGGAAAAGGGAGGGCAGGCAAACCCAGCATGTAAAGACACAGCTGTGGAGGGCTGCTGAGCAGTCCATGTGGGGCAAGAGGAAACAAGGCATAGCCCTAACACAACACAAGATCCTGAGGCAGCAAGGACCCTGGAGGTGACTATGGCTCAGGAGGGGATGAGTTGAACATTTAACAAGTTAAAAATTTTCTTGATTCTGTGGGTGCTCAGGAATAAGGAACTGGTATACAGTTTCAGATAGGTAGTGTGATCCATTACCACTCAATGGGATGTGGCTTTTTAGCTGGCTAAAACTGGTTAAACACATGATGGTGCTTTGCCTGGGACGTGTCTCAACAAAATCCTCCTACTGACCTTAACAGTTTCAGGGACTAACTTATTTAAAGATCTGTTGCACTCACTTAAAACAAAAATCCCTTCTCATCATCCAACTGAAAGTTAGTTAGTTAATTTTACACCTGGATTAAATACATCCTGGACACATGGTGAGATTAAAATATCCTATCAGTCACGCGGCATGAGAAAAAACAAGAAGCAGACAAAGGAAGGTAGTTACATGGTTGTCTTTTGTCATCTTGATCAGCTGCTCCAAGGACACCCTAAGCTCATCTCCAGACATGGTAGACAGCACTACAGAATAAAACAGAGCTGCAAGCTCACGCATTTCCTCTTTGTTAGTGTTCATCAGGCTCTGCGGGAGTTTTAAAAAAAAACAAATCATGACATATGGAAGCAGGTTCTTACCCAGTCTGTTCACAAAGTGCTTCAACATACAACGACAATTGTCATGGAAATACGTAAATAGTTCTTAATTCCAAAAGCATTCTTTAAATGAACAGCATTATCACTTAATAAGACAGAAAGACCTCAATTCAACAAAGCACTCATTACACACTGAGCGTTTTGGAGAAAGAAGACCACTAGCCACAAGAGAGTCACCCACCAGTTCTGCATCAAAACATGCAGATAGAATCCTTGGCTGAATTATTTTCAGCTAAAAGCTTCCAGGTTTTGCATTCATACTGTGCTAAAAATACCCACACCCTAAGTCACTACTTTCTCGGAGCTGCTAGGGGCTTCCATACCCTTCTTATTAATCAAAGGGAAAAAAAAAAACAAAAAAACCCTCAAGAGGGTTAACCATTCAAATCTAGCCATAACAAAAAAAGTGTCCCAGAAATCACAGTTCTCAAAGCAAAATTACCCAGTTTGTACGTGAGAACTTGTATTCTCTAAGTAAGTTATTAAAATTTGAACTTAGGAAGCTTTGGGTAATTTGTTATGACATAATCTTACCTCTCTACCAGCAATTTGATGTGTAATGCAACACATTCCCATGAAAAATTCATACCCAGATCTTTGAGTGCCTTGGGCCACCACAAAGAAACCAAAATGAGCACGCAAACAAACAAGAAATGATCTGTCAGGGTCACAAAATGTAATGTTAACTTCAATCTAGCATCAGATCACATATCTGACTTCTAACCCCTCAACCTGTTTATTTCATTTGGCAAGGCAAAAACACATGAAATACGATTTACATCACTATTTCTGAAACTCTGTACTATCAATAACTACCCCTAGAAGCTTAATTCTGCAAATGGACACTCGGCCAAAGACAAAGAAGTGTTTTCTACAAAGGATGAGAACACTGAAAAGGGGAATGTTCCTAAATATTCTCCAATGCAGTTCATACCCGCACATAAATGGGAAGTGATAACCTGCATACAATGAAATGCAGCACAGATATCATCAGGAGAAACTATTAGAACACATTCTAATGTTTTTTAACCTTGACTAAGTATTTGTTTCTGCCAGATTGCCCCTGTGAAAGCAATGGCAACCTGTAAGACTTTCAAAAATCTTAGATGTTTAAGGCGAATCATGAAAAAGCAAAGAGTTGCCTGACAAAAGAGTCTAGGGAAAGCAGAATTCTCTTTGGCTTATTCCCAAGCAGA
>WBMY01001467.1:60353-72084 GCA_013397315.1 Donacobius atricapilla
TCTCAAAGACTGAATGAAAGACTATTTTATAAGTGGTCCTGACTTAGAGGTCTGATTTTCTGTCTCTTTACATTGTTTTGTGGAAAAGTGAACTGTTAGTAGGGGGGAGGGGAGTCCTTTTTAAAAAGTTTCATGGTTTTTTTGTTTGCCCTTTAGTGTGTGTTAATAAATCCAACTGTTTCTATCTTTAAGTTGAGCCTGTTTTGCCTTTCTTCTAATCCTAGTCCATAGTGGAAAAATAGATCACTACACAAAAGTTAACGAAACAAATTCAGCGGACGTGAAACCACTACATATCTTCGTGTTTCTGCCTGGTTATGAACTTTAACCCATTACCATATCAAAGGAAGTGATAGATTTAAGAAATACTTTTTTTTTTTTAATAAAGTAAGACAACTAAAATTACTTCTTCAGCAATTAAGAAAATAGACTACTCTGAAGGAACATCTTACCTCCTTGGTTTTCAGTGGTATATCCCCAAGATACACTTTATACATTTTGTTGATGATAGCAGGATTGTTCCAGTCAATTAAACTGAAGGAAAAAAAACCACATTGAACACCAACATATCATGATTCTGATCTTTGGCAACTTTTTGAAATACAGCATTTTGCATTATATTCATATTATTCCCAAAATTTACATAGAACTCCTCAGTTTGACTTCTAACCACTTTTCCCACGTCCACATAATATATAGTCCTAAAGAATGTGAACTAATTACACTTTAACAGTTTCTGACAACATGATATCAAGTAATTTGTTAGAAACCTACATGCTCCTTTCTCTCCCACTAAGACATACAGACCACAGTAATCTACCAACCGAATATCAAATGGTGATCTGCAAAATAGCATGTATTTCTCAGACATTCAGCATTACATATAAGCCACTGTTCTTTTTCTCTCTGAAAGAATACCAACTCAGAAGGAAAGATGAGACAAACAGCAAAGGAGAGACCAACTTCCTTAATCAGGCTTCATCATTTAACAGTACCTTCTCCCCTGTCATGACTGAGGTACATGAACAGACTTCAGTTGCAGAAGGTTTCATATTATATATTTGACTCCATGTTAAATAGTCGTACAGAAGCCACCTACACACTTCAAAGATGGGCCTGCCTTGCTCCAACCTCCTAAATGAGGCAGCAAATCTCCCACTGTCAATGTCTCAGCAAACAGTATCAACAGCCATTACTCTGACCTCTTGATGAGTTAAAGACAGAAGCATTGTCTTTAGATAACAAAGGGTGAACTGCAGGTGAGCAAAAGTTTCAGTAATAACGACAACAGTGTTTGCCATACTTTCTAGACTATGATCCATTTCACAATTAGTCTCTTTACTCTCCTAATAAATAAAATGAAAGTATACTTTTCTGGAAATCATTTACTAAAGCCTTCTTGATAATCCACAGAGGGCAATGTGGAAACCACCATTATTCTTTATGATTCGGTAAGAAAATGGGTCAAAAGTGATACCAAAAATGATCAAACCCAAACTAAAGCTGTCAGCTCTGGAGCCAAGTGACATTTCCAGCTGCAAAACTGCAAACCACACCGTTCCCAGCCCAGTGGGAATACATGGCAGCTTCACAGATATACAGGGGGCTTCAGCCTTCCTCTTCTCAAGCACAGCCTCTCTGAAGCACTATATTCATTGCAGCTAGCTGTTTCAGGAACACTAAAATCATCTTTTCCAACCATCCAGACCTTACCTTTGCTTGCTCTTTAGTTCAAGGTCTGCCGCAGTGGCAACACTGTGTCTTGTATCACTGGAGGCTACAACCAGGTGTATAACAGCTTCAAGTTCCGGCACTTGCTCAGCTTCAATGAACTTCACTATCCCCAGCTTACACTGTTCAACACAAGGGAAGGACAGTGTTACTGACAAGAAGACAGATGTTACAAGTAACTGCAGCCACTCAGACATCTGAAATCTTGGCTTCTGCTTGCTTAAGGAGAAGTTCACATGCTCTCCGTCTCTTAGCTGGCCTCCTGTCAAAGTCATGCGCAGCAAAAGTACCAGTGTTACCATTATGGGATACTCTGTACACCACTCCTAAAAAGGGATGTTTCAGAAACAGAAGACAATGTTGCAACCTTTGGGAGTAAAATACAAGGGCAGGACGCAGTTTGGGCTGCTTCCTTAACACCTTCCTCTGCACCCCACCACTACAAAATTCCTCAAGGCATCATGTGAAATCCCTCAATAAATTCCCTCAGGACAACTAAAGACCTGGTCAGAACCAGTTACATATTTTCCCTCTGGCTCTCCATTCCTCCATCCATTACTGTCCCCATTACCACTCACAGTTCACCAAGGACCAGCCCCACAGCTCTAAATACCTGTTCTAGCAGCTCTGGTGTCCATGGACTATCTCCAATTACCCTTTTGGCTGCATAAAAGCTCATCCCTGGAGGTGGCTGAGGGATTCCAGGACCTCCCGTGCTACTTGAAGAAGACCCCTGGGCTGAGGGCACATTTTGTCGACTTTGAGATTCATTCAATACAAACCTAAGCAGGCAGGGAAATACTTTTATTAGAGCCTTTTCCAATCCATATTACCAGCTGAATTAGATTCTGGAATTGAGAAAGACACATAACTTGTCCAACTTGATTATTTTTCTTCAATTAATCCCATGACTCTAACATAAGAGAGAATTAGAGGCTCTGCTACCAGTTATCCCAACATATTCTGCAAGAGCCATAACAATGTCATTGTAAATGAAAATAAACTTCAGTTAGAAAAGGGAAGGGTCCACTGGCATTTCCAGAAAGAGTTCTTAGCTTACAAACCAGAAAAAATTATCTCTTTTGTATTAGAAGTAAATATGCATGCAGTACTACATTCAAGAAACTCATGCTAAAAGCTCCAATAACATTTGTATGATTTCTACAGAAAACACAAACTTAACAAGGGAAACAATGAAGCATATGCAACACAGGTGGCAGGAAACAAATCCTGATATAAAAAAAATAAATAAATGAGATACTGTCTTGGAAAATGGCAGTTTTAGTACTGGGCAGGGAAGGAAATCAAAAAAAAAATTTACCCAGCCTGTTCTTTTGTAAAACCAGCTAGTCTAGCTGCTTTGTGCTCACCTCCATGCTTTCATAAAAGCCACCCCACCTCTCCATGTATCCTTGGTAGCCGGCCAAATGGCCTCAAAATTGTAATGCAGAGACCAGCAAGAATTATTTTGCCCCAGCCAGCCTCCTGTTTTGCATTCAGTACACAGGCAACAAAAAGAGGTAAACAATCTCAACAATAAAGATTAATTCCAAGTTTCATTAGTTAAAACCTTAAATACTTTATTATGAGCTTTAAGCCCTACAGTTAAGCTTTCTGGTTGCTTTACTGCAGCAAACAGACCAAGTTCTAACAAGTGTAAATCAGCTGTAAACCACTGCAAACAGCTTCACATCAGGGAGCAAGACTTTACAAGACAGACATCCAGAGCCACAGGCTAGCTCAGACACTCTCTAGCACCTTCTGGAAAGAAAATCAAAACTTTCACCTCCTACGTGCAGTGTCTCTGAGTGTTTTCTCAGAGGTCTCTTCCAAACTAAATGACTATGTGATTTAAAAACTCATGCTTGGCCAGACTATTAAGCGCAGAAGGGAGTGAAGTCTCACTGGAAAGCCCAAGGACTTCATCTGTTGAAGCTACAGCCATGGATGAAGCTAAGAGCAATTAACCTGGGCCAGCTGCAGTGTGTGACTCATGAACAGAAGAACAGGCATTCAAAACTGTAAGCTGTAAGATTCTGTATCTTCAAACAAAAGGGAAGTGGCCCCCAAATTATCTGATGGGGAGTGTGGCCTCCAGCAAATCTACATGGAGAACAACCACGTGCTCACTATTTTAAGTTCATTCCTTTAGGTTAATCCACTCAAGTGAACAAGAGTTATGAGCTCATAAGAATCATACCGGCATCAATCCTATGAGACTTTTATTGCCAGAAAAAATAGAAATGTGTTCTACCATCAAAATTATTTCTCTTTTCTTTCAAAGCAAAAGCACCCCTAGCAATACAAAAACACTGAAAATTATTTTGAGAAAGTATTGATTTTAGACACTAGAAGGTTCCTAACAAGCAGTGAACAGTGAATTCAAGTTGGTCTGTACATTCTTCTTGCTTTCAAAAATAGTGTTCACACTAAGACAACATCATTGCAGTTTGAAAATTTTTCACCAGGAGACAAACAAATCTCGTTCAAATGTTCAACTCTGGAAAGCACAAGTTTTTAGAGATTATTCTTGCTTATAAACTCAGAGGAATAAACCTTAAAATTGAACTGCAGAAAGATGAGCACACATTTTTGTCAGGCTTCTATTTGAAAGGGTTGCCTATTTAACAGATAGCTCATATGTCTCAGTTTCACTTTGATCTCAAAAGGGGTAAGGACAGAATTGCATAACACCTAATTAAGTAGAAAAGAGATGTTTTATAAAATAAGGAAGATGGTGATCCTGTTCTTACAATTATCAACTTTTTTATACCTTTCCACTGGTTTCATTTGAGCCAAGAAGTAACAGCATACTTTAAATGAGTTTTCAAGGGTGTATTTTGTATTGTTTCACACATAAAGAAGGCATCAATGCTAGAGAAGACAGGTATCAACTCACCCATAAGGCATAAGAAGAACATCCAACATAAAGTCCAAAAGCAGCTGTACAGTCTTTGGTTTTTCAGCAAGATTAAACGGAGAAGCTGCTGCTTTCAGTGGTTCAGCAGGGTATTTCATGTGAAAAAGGGTTGGTATTAGAAGATGCATTAGGCTGAAAAACAATTACATTTACTGCAACCATTTTAAAAAAAACATACCTGTTTATTTATAACATACAAGAGAGAAACCTTTTACAACAAACTTGGTCCCTAATAGCAAAAAAAAGAAAATCTTAACAAAAGTTAAACACATTCCCAATCCAGTGGCCTCTGTTTACCACCTGATGTACTTAAAAATGGAAAGTAGAAGGTAAATTGGGATTTGTCCTTAAAATGGAACACGTGTCTGCATGCATGCAGACATTTGGAGAAATAAAGTCACAGTCTTTGTCCAGATTTTTGGCAGTTTCACAATTATGTCACAAAAGACAGTCTAGGACTGCCTCATCCTTAAGAAACACTGGCAAGTACACTGGCTGTATATACCAGTACAGCCAGATTTTCCAAAGCTCTCTTCACTCATATTCTTGCCATTTTGACTGAGAAAAACCATGCTCCAAGTATTTTCACAATAATCTCATTAATGAAAGCAAGATTTTACTGCAAGATCTTTCAGTAATGTAATTTAAAAAGTATTTTTACACCATCACAAAGACAAAGAACAAAGACATGATTTTAATGACATTTTCCAATGCCAGCACAGTGGAAATTCATCTCAGTACAGGTAAGAACCAGGCCCATCAGAAACAGTTTTCTACAGGTTCTTAGTATACAGCAGTTCCCAACAGCCTTTTTTTCACATATTACAACTTAGCTAAAATTCCTATTTACTTGAAACACTCTCAATTTAAAGAGGCCAATCTGAGACATCTAGTGCTGCTCCTACAGCTGGTCAGAGGGTATCCTCTGAAGGTCTGGCCTTAAGCTGGAAACCAGAACCTGATGAAGATGCATGGGGGATATGGACAGCCATTTCACTTCCATCATAACACAGACCTCTTATCATACAGGGAGTCTGCTGCTGCCGATTCTGTATATTATTACAACATTAGACTATAAGAAGTTTTGTACCATCCAAATGACTGAATTACTGATCCAAATTCTACATGCCAAGGACATCTTAAGTAATGAAGATAGCACTAAGGAAAAGAAATCTTTTAATAACTGATACAAATTATTTTACTAAAACAGTATCAACAAAATTCACTCCAACAGTAAATAGTTATACCTGTCCTGTTGTGGTTGAGGTTTCCCTTCCATTGCAGTAAGGAGGGTTGGAGCCAATTCACACTGTTTTTCCACCGGCAGACGAGGGTATCCCATCTTAACATAAATTATGGTAAAATTCTAAAGGGGCAGAAAAAGCACACAGTATTGCAGTAATGGAAAAGAAGTGTGTGTTTCTTAACCTCTTCTTGTATGTCCTGTTACATATTTGGGTATTGGGAACAACATATGTTTTGTAAGACCAATTTCTTAGTCTAAGACTTATCAGACCATTAAAGTGGGGACTCAGCAAGGACTACTCAAAGCAGGTCTTGCTGGGCGTCTGCTTTAAAAGATGGAAAAAAAAATGAAAAAACTTGCTCTAGTTTTTTTTTCACTGCCAGCTTCACCAAAAGCATCTGCAACTACGCAACAGCTTAAAAGAAAGCAAATGTAATGATCTCTCTTACCTATTTCTGAAATAAAATAGAAAACAATATTGAATAAATACAAAGTCAGCAGCATGGACAAAATTTTTGTTGAAAACATGTTCCTAAATCACCTTATTTAAAAGCTGTAAATGCAGTTAAGAGTCCAGTGACAGGACAGCACAGCAGAGCAATACTGAATACTGGACTACCTAACTGTTATGCTGTTCATCTAAATACAGCCAAGAACTGCACCACTAAGAGCTGTGTTCCATGACCTGGCTGAAAGAAGTGCCAAAGAGGAGGGCTGTAATGCATTACACTACTTTGTAGATGACATTTGAGTTAAAATGCTATGTTGCCTTATGATGCAAAGCAATATACATTGCTGAGATACATGAATGAAAAGACAAGTTTTAGACAAGTCCAGCCAAATACAGAGTTTGTTATGGATGTCTTTAAACAAGATGGTTTAAACAATTTTGCTCTACAAAACATAGGCACTACAGAAGTCTTGGTCATTTCTAGAAAGTGAATTACAGGTAATGCTACTTGTTTAGGGCAACCTAACATTACCTTTATGCATGTCACCACTGTTTAAAGTCTAAATATTTCTCCATACATTTCTAAGACGTTATATTTTTAATTCATGCTACACAGGACTGAATAGTAAAATGAAAAAGTACAAGGTTTCCCTGTGATTTAATCACTTTTGTTACATGATGATGATTTGCAACAGACCTATTAAAACTGAAATGTAAACTGTTTCATAGTTTCAGAAAAACATTTTAAAACTATTTTTACTTTTCAAATTAGACTGAATGAAATAATCTATGAAAGTTTCACCATCTATAAAGTAACATTTTTTTCATCTTGCTCAGCTAAGGTCCTGACCCTGAAATCACATAAAAATACAGGTCCTTATGTGTTCAAAGAGATAAACATGTTTTAAGTAAAACTCCGATCCTGCAGATATCAGGATAAGGATTGGGAGCTGCTTGCAAAATGCAGCTTCTACCAATGAACAGACTCTTCACAATACAAGCAGTGATAATTCATGCAATCATGAAATATCAGGAGTAACTGTCAGTAATTCGAACAGCAAAATGCTTTATGAAACTAAGTTTCACCCACACCAGACTATAAATCTGAGTATAAAAAAAGCTCTTAAAACATCAACATCTTAACAATTACAGACTTGCTAGGAAAACTGACAGAGCTAAATACAGGAACTTTAAAGAATATTCTGCTTGATAAAGTAAAGCAGCAAACAGTCTTGGAAGAACAGACACTTACAGTGACAAATGACACTGCAGAAGGATCTTGATATTGAACTAGCAATGTCTCTACAGGAAGCTGAATTTTTGGTCGACTTTTGATGCGCTTATTCAGATGAACCAGCAGCTCCATGACCTGACAGGAAGGAAAAAAAAAACCAAACTTGAAAGAGCCACTATTAATATTGCTGCTTCGGGGTCCAATCATCAAGCTCAGTCCATTAGGCAGGCTTAGTATAAGCAAATCAGGCTTGACCTAATAGATTATTTAATCTGTGAGAAAACAGCAGCCATCGTGTACTATTAAGTACTATCTTGAAATCCCGTCACTGTTAAGACAAACACAGAAGTCCCAAACCACGCCACAATCAATTACATCCATCAACAGAAATATAAGAAAGAAGGGATTACTGAAGATGACCAGTTCTCTCCACAGTTTGGTTACTATCTGTCAAAACTGGCTCTCACTTGGAAATCTGCATTGCTGCTCTATATTGAGCTACAGAACGACTCCAATTCATGGAACAGACCCAAAAAAAAAAAAATCCCCACCCATAATAAAGTTACCAAATAAGTGTATGAGAATTGTTTGGAGTGGAACATTACAAAACTGAAATCCTTCAAACAAGACGAGAAGCCAACAGGAGTGCTATCTATGAATGTCAGGCAAAAGCAATGTGCAGTCCTGCCAGGGTAGGCAGAGCCCCAGCAGCAATGCCAGTGGGAACAGGCAGTTGCTCAAGGAGAATGACCCTGGGCTCTGACAAACGGCAAGCAAAACTGGGGCCAGAGCGTGTTGAAACAAGAGAGGTGCACCACAGTATTCCCTCATGATGAAGACTATCAAAGAGTGGTTGGGACCCAGAGGGTTTGTACAGTCTTTATCCTCAGAGGTTCTTCAAGACCCATCTCAATAAAATTTTCACCTCCATCCTGAACTGAACTTGTAATGGCCTGTTTTAAATAGGAGATTGGACTAGAGACCTCCTAAGGTCCCCTCCAAGCTGAATTATCCCATGATTTTACAATCCCATTAGGTAGTTTCTTATCATCACCAAAGTGCCATTTGTAAATCTCTTGATGGAGGTATCATAACTGAATGAAGGAAATTGAAAACCTACAATTTCTACTCTGGAACAATTATCCATTCTGAGAAATCACACTGAACGTCTGCATCTTGCTTGCAAACTTTATCAGATTCTCAGAAAAGGTGGTGCAAAAAAATGGAAGTGGCGTTAGACGAAGTCAGTTCTGTTCCAGCAAAACCAGTTACAGCCAGTCCTAGATTCATGTTGACTTCAAGCAATTCAAGCCAAAAAAACTGGGTGTCATGTGTTTTTGAGGAATAATTGCCTTGGCCATAGTACACCAAAAAAGCAGCTAAATTGCTGTCACTAAAGCCCATAATGGAAACTGCAGAACCATATGTACGTTGACCTGCATATGAGCAGCCTCTTAGACATCATCTTTACCTCTGCTCCATGACCAGGTCTTAAACAAAATAATGTCCAGCTATAATGCAGAGGAACTGAAGAGCTGACTGCAAGCATGTGATTAAAACCAGAGATAAACTAACAAACTAAGCAACACTGACAGCTACCAAATTGTGCTGCTGTAAATTTATTGCAACAATTACAGATTCGTAGTATTTTAGAGAGGAAAAAACCTGTCTGCACAGATCTCTTTAATAAAGGGTAGGAGATACTAAGACGAACTCAAGAAACACGTTCAAATTACCAATAGTGGCTGGTAAAAAAAGATGTGGCTGGATTCGGGTATGTGTGAGGGTTTAGCTCATGTTCTGTTTCTCTAATCATTAGCATCAAATAAGTGAGCTAAGGATCTCATCAGTAGTTCTCTCAGACCTGATTCAAGAAAATGTCTGCACTTTGGACTTCCTTGGTTTTTGCAGGCCTCACATGGGATGCATTTAAAGTGACAATGGTATCCAGTCAGGCACAAATGCTGCCAGTGCAAAAACACTTTCTGGAGCGCATCTGAAGAAGCAGAGTGAATTTACCCTGGATTAGTTCTTTGTGTGACACCAGTAGGATAATTGATTCTGTAGAAGACATCTTAGAGTAAAATTTTACTCACTTGTCAAACTGTTGCCTGAAAAGGGGTTACTTCTTCACCTTAAATCAATTAAGAAGGTATAGGCATTATACCTATACAAGCTTATTCCCACAGTTAGACTACATCCTAGATCTGAAAATGTATGAGGGCAATGAGTTTAAATTACTGAGTGTTGCAGCAGTAGTGACCTAATAGTCATAAAATTAAGGGCAACAATAAAACTAACACAGGAATACATTAAGGCAACAGGAAGAAAAATGGAATTTAATTTCCCCTTTTTAGTCTAGTAGTACAAGCATGAGGACAAAGCTAATCTGGGGAGTCAAAGTAAAATAAGAACATAGTCAGTCCTTCTGGTGTACTTGTGAACTCTGTCACGCTTCTAAAGTTGGGTGAAAGTCCTTGAGCAACTGTAATGCTCCTCACTAAGCAGTATACTCACAACACACAAATGTTCTTATTTGCTCATATCTCTACTATCAAAAGCTACACTGTCAATCCATATAAAATTATATAAGTTTCTAAAGCATGGTTAACTATATTGGCACACTTTTTTATTGCTGTTGGTGGTGGGTTTATGGGGTTCTAACCACAACAATCACCCCAGGAGAGAGACAAGTTTTGTGACTGGTAGTAGGAGTCATTGGGTTAATAAAGAGTTTGCCTTTCTCTTTCCATTCTATTTCATTACTTAGCTTTATTAGATCTGCTTTCCAATCATCTGAGAGCCCATGTTAAGAAATACATGTTTTCGTTTTCCTTACATTGCCTTAACATGATTTAAGCTGGTATTGAACAAGCACATTCTTAGTTATCCACCAGGCAAAATTAGCAATGGAAAACTAGGTATTTGAAAAGGTAGCAGAATTTTAGCATTTAGAATGTTTTCCCACTACATTAAACAACATATAAGAGCAAGACTGACAGGGTGAGTTCCGATGTAAGTAATGGAAAAGGAGAACGTGTACATGAAAGAAATTTACTTGCAGGTTATACACTACATAGTAAATGTTCACTGATACCAATTAGAATAAAACACAGTCTACTCCTCACCTCTGTCTCACTGATAAATTATTTTGCTATGTGAAAAATATGAAATTTTAAAAAATTCAACTCACGCAGAGCCTTCTTTCTACATTTTTAATTTGTTATGAAAACACAATACTGAAAAAGTCAAATGCTCTTTACTGATACGGAAGGGCAGAATTCAGGGTAATCTACATGGCTGCAATGAATTTCACAAATATCAAAAAGTACATGGAAGTACTATAATTGCTTGTATTATTATTATTATCTGGTGTGGATGAAAATCAATAGTTTAAACACCTAAAAGGAAGAAGAAATAAATTTTATTTCATTATTCACTCTATTGCATAAACTATTAACTACTACTACAATACACCCTTAAGTAGGCTGTGTGATTTCAAGAGGCCTCTTAAAATTTAATTTTCAAAAGACTAGTCCTCCCCCTTTCCTGAATCTTCCAACACTCCAAAATAACTGACAACACATTCCAGCTTAGAGAAAAAAAATCATACAAAGATACCCCGAGAAATTTCACCAGCTGCTTAAATGCCTTTCTTCACAGCTTCAAGCACACATGGTAAGCAAGTTTGCAGAAGAACACCCCATCTGAGCTGGAGTATCTGTCCTTTAGCACAGTGGAATGGCATGACATCCATGGACCCACTTTCATGTAATCACTCTTAGGGCCACATTTTGTGCAGAACTTCGAGAAAAATCTATGCTACAGTTACTTGCAGGTTCTGACATCTACTTATAAATGCAGTGACCATATGATCATTTCCCTATTTCTATAAGACAAGGGACTTACGAAAAGCTTCTTTTCCACCACTAACCCCCGACACTTCATCTGCATTCTGCTCCAAAACGTTCCAATCCACTCCTATTACCAGAACTAAAACCTAATGCAGGAAACTGAATTCCCCAATTACATATTAAATTCTACCTCTAAAACTGCTTGGTCCTTGCTCCTTATTCCTAGTTACAGGCAAAAACCAAACAGTTTTGGTCATTCAAGTACATATTAAGGTACTGTGCTGGTTTGAAAGTA
>WBMY01001470.1:0-52098 GCA_013397315.1 Donacobius atricapilla
TTTCTAATGTAATTTCCTGTAAACATTTTGTGACTTACAATAATTGACTTGCTGTATTTGGGACAACCACTTATATTGATGTTACTAATACGTCTTGGTTTTTTTATCCATTTGTTAGATTGCTCCTGATCATGTACTCCCAGCTCCTGATGAAATCTATGTGTACAGTCCATTAGGAACTGCGTTTAAAGTTGACAGTTGCACAGATGGCTATGGTAAAAACTCCAGTCTAGTGACAATGTATGTTAAACACCTTGCTTTATAATAGCCACAAAATGCATTATTATTGACTGCTCTGTATTAACAATGTAACTGTTGTTAACTAAGAAGACAATATGAATTAAGAGTGGTTCTTAAAATATTCACTGGATTTTTTCTTCCTAGATTTATGATATGGAATACCATGATGGGTACATCCATATTAAGTATCCCATGGGGAATAAAACAGGTAAATTATGTAAAAATTATGTAAAAATATATGCATATGAAAATGTTTTTGGCAATGTGGCTTACCCCTCTTTTTTTGTATTATATTCATAAATAAAATAAACTATATTTCTCCCTCTCAACAGGCAGGCTTCACTTCTGGAATTATTCTCATCTTAGTGATGGGCATTCTGACTCTTTATTGCTGCTACAGAGTTGTGAAATCACGGCAAATGATACGTAAGAAATCCAATGCTTTGTCATGCAAATGAGCAAAGTGTGAAATACCAATATGTATTAGATTCTGTTTCTATGTGTCTTTACTATATGTTAGACCTGACCTGCAAATAAAAGCTGTTCTTTGAATATCTCTCTATTTTTGTAGCCTGTGTCTAAGCTGTATGGTAAATTACCTTCCCTTATTAGGTATTCCTTCAGTCGCTTGGACCTAAGTATTATTGCCAGACACAAATTCTTAGCAAGCAGGGTTTCAGATGTTCACTTACTAAGTTTCTGGGGAGTTGGGGAGTTAGAGGCATCTTTTCTCCATAAGCACTGTCCAGTCCTCTACACATGTGATCAACCTGCTCAGCGGAACGGCGTGGGCTGTAGCTGTATCCCCTTGTGTTGTACGCCTGTATTACCCTAATATTTGTGTGTGTCCTGTGTTGAAAGCACTCTAAATACAGTCAGCAGCTGAAGCAGTCGCTGACAGTGGCTCTAATTAGAATGTACTTTTATTGGTTTCTTTTTATTGCTTTTGTGTATAAACTAACCTCTTGCTTGCTCAAATAAAGGCCATTAAGACCTTTGTCAGTTTGTGACTGAACTCATTTCAGGGCATTGTTGAGGAATAGTTCATGGTCTGACCTACTTCACATAATGCCTGCAAAAGGCTTTAGCTGCAAATGCATGGTGGTATTTTTGCTATGTCTTATTTCAGTGCTTCTGAAAGTATTTAAAAGTAATATGGTCACAATAAAAGTGTCTTCTTCAATCAAACACTTCATGAGTGCTATATTTTAAAGTTACTTAATTTTTTAAGTAAAGAAACAATTTTCTTAATCTGTGAAAACCCTGTGAATGTGTCAGAATACTCTAAAAAACCCCCACATTTTGTCATGAACAGTTCTACTGACTAATGTATCATTTTGTTTAGATATATTTTCGGGATTTTTATCTTTTTCAGCTTTAACAGATACCTCAAACTGGGAATTCCCAGATGTTTGCAAGTATTACTTTGGATCCTTTGGTCAATGGTCAAGCCTCTTATTTTCTATGGTATCACTTGTTGGAGCCATGGTTGTTTATTGGGTACTTATGTCCAACTTTCTGTTCAACACAGGGAAATTTATATACAGTAAGTATACATTTTTGGTTAAGTTCTACAGCAATCCTTTGTAAAGATTAAGACTGCCTTATACTGAAAAAGGATTGTCCATTCTATGTAATCTTGGTTTTCCTGCTACATTGCGTGAAAAATCAGTTAAGAATTAGTAACTGTGTGTTGGTGTTATGGGCAAAGTCCTCTGTGTTTTCAAAGCCACTTTTTCAATTTCTCTCTCAAAATGTAGGTTTTTTGGTATAGTTTAAACAACCTAAACCTGGCCACTTGTTTCCACTCTATTTTCACTCCCCCTGTGTTTGCATGGGTGTATCTGTTGGAACAGCCATATAACAGGCTAGACTGTTGAACTGATTCAGGATAATGAAAGCAAATACGGTTTCATTCTAGATTTCAACAAACACACTTAAAAGTATTGCCATATAGGAGGTTTTTGCAAGTGTCCATGAGGAAGCAATGAACTGTATGGCAGCAAAAATGTCTTAGTGTGGCATTGCTACAAAAGAACACACATTGGGTTTTTATATCCTGGTACTTGCACAGGCATGCAGGTGTTTATGTGTGGAATCAGTGTAGAGTTGTTGGAATGGTTGATGGAATTGAGAGCTTTGAAAATCTGATTCATAGAGTTGAGTAGGTTGGCTAAGGTTTAAGATATTCTGTTTTGAATGTTATCTCTGAGGCAAATAACAGCACAGGCACTTAAGCCTGTTAAACAGTGTTTAATTAGAATTCCCACCATCCCTATAGGACATACTTTACTGTATTGGTTAATGACTGATTTTATAGCTGACCTAATTTATATATTGTTACAGCCATTTTATTTTAGACTTTGGGTTTTTTTAATAAGATTAACACTTTAATCTTAAATTTTTCTAAATGAAATAATGCCAGTTCTAATAAGTAAAATGCAAAATGTTGAAGAGATCTTATTTTCTAGAAAAAAAGTCCCTCTTTTCCATTGGACTGGCATGTTATTTTATCCCTTACTTATATTTGTTTGGAGTTTTTATTTAAATTGTTTGATCTGAGATAACAATTGCTGGCTTCTTGTCCTAACTTTCATACTTAATTACTAGGTAATAAAATGTGTACTAGGATGTAGGTATCTTCCAGCCATGTGTTTCTAAGTATTCTAGGCAAGCTACTGTGTTTATTCCTAATGCATTCAGATGACTTAAAACATCTGTGCATGCAATTTAAGTTGGGGAAAAAACTGATTTCTTCCGGGAAGATGATCTAGAAGTCTGTAGTACACAAAGAATGCAAGAATTGTTAGCTGAGTGCAATATCTTGTCTTTTCTTTAACATGGTGTTGCATGGTCTTGTCCAGTTTTTGTTTTATGGGAAAAATAAAATCCACAAATGCAATTGCTAGTCCTAAACTGCTTTTTAAATACAGAAGAAACAGAAGTTGACATCTATAACAAATTTCAAAGTGCTTAAATTCTATAAGAGCTATTAATTTTGATGGCTTCTCACTAGGTACTTTTTTTAAAATTAGGAGCACAAAATGGTGATTTTAGTTAAATCTTCTGATTATTGTATACTCTGAACTTGTAGAAGTAAGTATGAGAAACTTACTTGTGATTCAGGGTATCATAAATCAAAATAAAAAAGAAGAAACAGTTTTCTTCCCACAAGATATTTTGCTTTTCTTAGGAGAAACAAACTGCTTTTAATTGCATTTTAAAAATCTGAAGCCAACTGCCCCAGTTAATTTTCTGTGCATAACACACCCGCATGCAGCAGAGGCAAAATTTAACCAGTGACACACTAATTCAGTTTCCAAGCTGATGGGGCATTTTCTGTGTATGTGTGTGTGTGTATATATATATATATATATATATATACATAATACATAAATATTATGAAATTTCTGTCTAATACCCTCATAAAGGTGAGGTTGCAGAAACTTAGAAATACCTGGTGTGCTATAGAAGTAAAGTAGCACAGGAGTGTACTGGAAATAAAACGCTACTAGAGGTGCCTGTACAACAGTGAGATTTAAACTTTTTCCAGAGTTTCCCATGGAAATATGGAAAAAGCATCCCACAGAGCCTCTTCTGAAAATTAAAATATTAGAAAATGAGTAAGGGAAGCTTTTTCTGTATAATACTGTCTGGACTAGGGGTATGTTGGCATGCCCCTTTTTCCTGTCCCAAAAGAGGCTGGATTTAAGATGCATCTCCTCACTGGCCTACTGTTCAATACTACCAACTGAGTAGCTGGGAGAAGTGGAGGTGTGCTTGTGGAATCTTGGGACTGGGGAGTCTTGGGAAATTTATAAGTGGACAGGGCTTCTGAGAATAAAGTAATACAGTGTAGAGATACTTCAAAACACTTCTACAGTAGTACACTTGGGTCTGGGGGACTCCCCAGAAGCTGCTCTGTTGTGCCTCTGATGTAACTTGCCAAAATATTTTCTTACTTAACTAGTCAAGTCAACAGATGAAAGCCTAATAGCAGGTATGGGACATTGATTGTGGGATTTTCTTCTTTGCAGATTTCGTTCATGACATTAATGTAACAGATATTGTTCCTGGCACCAATGGAAGTAACAAAGGTAAGAAGCACTTACAGTATTGTGTTTCCAGTTTGGGGATGGGGGTTTAAAGGCAAATCATCATGTTTCAATTCAGTTATAGAGTATATGTCATAAGTTGTAACTGTGTTTCTTACAAAACTAATTTTCTGTCTGGGATTTGTGCTTCCACAAATAACCACACACTTGGACATCTGAATAACTGGGGAAGTGAAAAATAAGTTCAAAACGTAGAGGTGAGAATAAGTATTAAAAAGCCAGTTACAAGTTTCTGTATGCCCACATACATCGTCCTTAAAATCCTGACTGTTAACTTATTAACAGTAGTTGCACAATGAGGAATTGCCTTAAGGAATTTTAACTTTCACACCCTAAATTTGAGGCGCCTTAGTTCTGTTTACTATGTAAAATCTTGTCTGGGGCAGCTTTACTACTCACAAGTTCTTCAGTAAGATTATTTTTTTAAAAATTATTTAAGAACAGCTGTCTTGATGCTGAGTGCAAAAAAAGAACAAGTGTCAGGCTACTTGAGCCTCTTGCCTGCACTTTTTGGAGAGTCTGACATTTGCACAATTAAGAGAGGAAACTGCAGTCAATGATGAACTTAGATCTGTTCCAAGTTTTTAAGTAGGCAGAATAATGTAGAATAAAGACAGGAGCAAAGCAAGGAAGGCATTGTCAACCCCTGAATTTTTTCTGCCTCTGTAACAGTGACTGAATCTGTACTGCTTTCTTAGGAAGCAGAAAGCTTTCTCTATCCTGAGTACATGAGGAATGGGGAAACATATCACCACCAGCTGTGCAGCTGTGTGTAACACTAGCTGCAGCTGTGTTTCTGGAGAGCAGATGTTGGAGTCAGGCAAAGGAGTTGAGAAATAACTCTGAAAACCAGTTGATTTGCATTTGAGCTAGTGTTGAATCCTGCTCCTCTGACAGTCCTTACCAGCTAGGCCCCAATTTGTGCTCTCCCCCACTTCTGCTGTTCTCTCCCATGCTTATGCAGCAGGGGGTATAACTTGGAGGCAAAGTAGATGATAGTCCACACTACCCTCCACCAACTAAAAGATTTAAAGCAGCTGCTACACAAAATTAAGGGCTGCCAGATGTTCAAGTGACTCTTGACAGTACACTCAGGGCTACCAAGGAGATCAGTAAGAACAAAAGCATTTTTCAAGGTTTGTGAAACAATTCTCTTTTGAAGTAAGAAATTTGTCAGAATGCTTTTTATGCCTTTGCCTTTTTGACAGAACAGGAATGCAGACAGTGTAGGATAGTGGCTATTGAGTATTGTGAGATGCCAAGATTTTAAATAAGACATTATGAGAACAGTAAGTTTTATATTTCAGCATAGAGCTTCATAGGCATGTGTTTCTCAGAGGGTCTTATTAGTTGATTTTGTTCCAGTCACTTGTTCAGGTGCTGCCATTGATCAACCTCCATGTAAGAGGATTATGACGGTCCCTCTTAGCAGTGTTGCTGAGCACATCTTAAATTTGTTGTGTTGTGTTGTCTGGCAGTGATGTACTTGCCTCTGTCATGACACAAAGTTGGCAAGAGTGTTTTTGTTCAGTGTATGAGTTTTCAACCTGACAGCTGTTAACAGTAGCTTTCTTATAATCCTTTGTTTGTAGAGCAATTTACAGTAATTCAGGCTCTTCTGTGCAGAGGTGCACTTGCATTTTGATCTATATGATCTTACTGAAGTGTGCAGGGACAGATTAGGATGCTAAATATGCAGCCAGATGCAGGGGAGCATTGCTATGACTTGATTCCAGCAGGTGCACACGGTCACTGAACAGGCCTCATTATAGGTATGTGACCTTGAAGGATGATCCTGTGTGAGAACTTGGGCTTCAGATAAATTATCATCTTTGTTGTGCTCACCTGGAAGAACTGTAGCACTGTCAGATAAAGAGTGCAAGGTGCCTAGCAGTAGAATCTTAGCAATGAATCCCTGATTAAAAGAAAAAATAGAAGTTCGGAACTGAGATACTGGACATTGCACTTTAGCAATCCTCAGTAGGTAAAGCACACCTGCAGTTGTGGGAACTTGGCTGTGAATATTCTTTGCAAGTAAAACCCTTTTCATCTGAGGATATTTTTCTTTTCCTTTCTTCCAGTCATTTGTCCAAGTGCTGCTAGTGGTCACCCACCGCAGAACAAGAGTGTGATGTTCTCTTCTGGGAACAGAACGGGTTTTGAACTCTTCGAGGAATGGTGGGACAAATCACAAACAGTACCATTTTACCTGATTGCAGTTCTTCTACCCCTGCTAAATCTGAAGTCTCCATCCTTCTTTGCGAAGTTTAATGTCCTAGGTAGGTAACAAATACTATTAAAGTATTGGTTCATTGTGACTGAAGTGTATAGGAGACCGTGAAAACAACTCCAGTGAGTAGAATCATGAAGTCTTTTAGGATGGAAAGGTCTGTAAGGTTGTTGAGTCCAACCGTTAACCCGACACTGTCAAGTCCACCACTAAACCATGTCCGTAAGTGTTATAGCTGCACATTTTTTACTACATCTAGGGATGGCGACTTGATCATATCTCTGGACAGCTTGTTCCAATGCTTGACAACCCTTTCTGAGAAGAACATTTTCCAAATCTGAACATTCCTGGCACAGCCTAAGGCATGTCCTCTCATCCTGTCACTGGTTGCCTGGGAGAAGAGACCAAGCCTCACCTGGCAACAGCCTCCTTTCAGGCAGTTGTAGAGAATGATAAGGTCACCCCTGAGCCTCCTTTTCTCCAGACCAAACACCCCCAGCTCCCTCAGCTGCTCCTTATAGAACTTGTGCTCCTGATCCTTCATTAGCTTCATTTCCGTTCCTTAGACACTTCCAGCATCTCAATGTCCTTCTTGTCTTGAGGGGCCCAAAACTGGCAGTATTCATGTCACAGGGGCAGCCTCATCAGTGCCGAGTACAGAGGGGACAATCCCTGCCCTGCTCCTGCTGGCCACGCCATTGCTGATCCAGGCCAGGATGCCCTTGGCCTTCTTGGCCACCTGTCAGCACGATATCAGCCCATGTTCAGCTGCTGTCAACCAGCACCTCCAGGTCCTTTTCCATTAGGCAGCTTTCCAGCCACTGTTCCAGTATTTTGCTGGCAGCCCATACTGTGCCTTGAAGTGGGTTGTCAGTTGATTTATTAACCCCACAGGCTTTGTGTGCTGCTTTGCTTGAATCTTATGGGTAATTGGAAGTTCATTTCCCTTCATTTTTCTTGCTTATTAATCCTGGGAAACAAATTCCATTACATCTACAACAGATTTTCCCAAATAGTTCTTTGCATACTACTGTGCAGCATTTGATACACACTACCTTGGTATAGTCAGGCATACTCTTCCTCCTGTGGTAAAACATTTCATACCAACAGTTGCTTCTGAGCTGAAGTAATTTTCTGCCAATCAGATGATGAATTAATCACAGCATCAATCAGTATGACCTGCTGCTGTTCTTTGTCCCAACTTCCAATATTGTGGACTCTCCTGTGCTTCAGAGGAAACAATTGTGACTTCCTGCTTCCATGTCTTGAGGTAGAAGACCAAGGTGGGTGGGGCTGGTAAAGTGAGTAAAGCATATGCATAGCAGGTGTAGCTGGTCACAGTTCAGGGAGTAGAAGAGGTCTGAGGGATAGCCCTGAATGAAGATCTGAGGTCTGAGGGATAGGCCACAATGAAGAGAAAGAGAAAACTAGATAGGGGTCATGGGCTGAAAAAGTTGGATGTGCATTGTAAAGGAGGTAGAGGGCAGGGATTTGCAGGTCTAGTGTGTTTGTCTGTTCCATAGTAACACTTAATCAGAGCTTGGATCTGCTCTTGCTGAATCTACTAAATGAAAATACCAGGAATTTGGGTGCTTGATACTGCTTCTGTACAAAAGGTGTGCATTTTATGTAGGTAGATATAACGTTTGAAATTTAAAAACCAGAATATTAATTACTCATCTCTTGAGTGATTGTTATATAATTCAGAAGCTGTTCAAGATTGCCTTAATTTTGTAAACCTTTAAGTTTACAGGGCAAGAAGAAATGGAGGGCAATTTTGAGATGCCTAAATTTATCTCAGTAGAGTTCTACTTATCTTGATACCCATGGAAACAGGGTAGGAAACTACAGAATATTTTAGCTGATTCTCATATAAAACTTCATAAAAGAACCTTTTCCTAACTTCAGCAACAAGGGATTACAGGGTACTTCCTCTGCTGTCACCAACCCCTGGAAAATATTAAACTTGCTGGAAGTTTACGTTGTGTGCATGTGCGTTATTTTTTCTCTCTGATGTATAAGAGAAGTAAAAAAAAGTTTAGACCTAGGCTTCCATTTGAAATGAATGCCAGCCATAACTGTTTGACTACTAGTAGCTAGGTGGATGGAGCAGAAATGAAGCCCTGCATAAATGCTTTCTGCTATATCATGGTATTTGTTTGGCTCTTGTTTTTTCCAGGTACAGTTTCAGTTGTCTACTTAGTTTTTTTGGTTACTGTAAAGGCTGCTCACCTGGGAATACACTTAGAATTCAACTGGTTTACAGAGAATGAATTTTTTGTACCAGGTAAGATAGTTAAAATGTGATAACAAGTATATATATATTAAAAAAAATAAGATTTTTTTTTCCTCATTCACCTTTTAACATGTCTGAGACATAAATAAAGTGAGGAAATGCTGATGCTGCAAGTAGGGGAAAGATCCCTCTGGACAAAGTGCCAAGGAATCCCTTTCCAAGTGGAATTCCTTAGTTAAAAGACAGTATCAACAGTGGGGAAGAGGAGGAGTGCCTATCAGAGGAATCTTCAACGAATATCTTGTGACAGAGAGCTTGCTGTAGTCCTGTTTCATTTATGTTATTTTAAGTTCTGGTTGCACCAGTTTCAGATCATGCTGGTTTCAGTAGCAATTAAAAATGACAAACTGTAGAGAGACTGATTGTTAAAGGTGCTTTAGGTTCCCCACACACTGTCTTGCTTAAATGAAATAGCTCATTCACCATAATTTGCAAGTACGGTTTTCCTGTACTTGCTGGTCTATCTCAAGTTTTAGGCCATAATCTTAATAACTCCTCTCTTTCAAACACCCATTAGCTGTTTTCATCCCATCAGTACCCATCAGTCTGTTTTTATTTTCTTGAAAGTTGTTTGATGACTATTTGTTCTTTCCAAATTATTCTTACAAATCACTCTGTGAGATGCCATAGTCATAAACAAGTGGCATTTGGTATTGCTTGAACAGATAGTGTAGAGACTGGTTTCTTTTTTTAAGAAACCTGGAATAAGAGAACCAGGGTTAGGTCCTAGCTGGGTTTTCCCCATCCTTTACAATAAGCAAAATTTTATGACCAGTTAGCTTCAGGGAGCTGTGTCCTGTACAGTACAATAGTATCACTTCTGTTCTTAGAAACAAATGAGAAAAAATGAGTTATAGTGACACACATGCCACAGGCCACTGAGAGCACCAACAGTTTGATTAATTTGGCAAAAACTGCTAGTATTGCTAGGAGATAGACAAAGCATGTAGCTAATGCATACAGATAGAGCTACTGAGAGATTCTGAAACTCAGTTTGCTCTTTATTATTGAGGTTGAAGTAGCGGATGAAAAATGAGCCCAGAAGTCATTTGCACTCAATTCTGTCAATAGTGCATCATGGTAATTAGGTATTGAAGGTACAGTGAAACCAGCTCTAGGGAAAGCATATTCTTTCAGTTTAGATAAGCCCTCCATTAGTTGACTGGGGTGTATTTACTTTCCTAACTTGACAGCACTTTACAGAAGTCTGTTTTAAATATGTTTGCACGGAGCTCTCTATGCTTTGTTCTGTAAGGGTTTGTGAACCTCTGAAGAGTGTTGTGCTATATTCCTGGATGCTTCTAGGAAGCTGAGCTATCTTAGGGGTCTCTAATTGCTGTTAGCACTCTAAGGAGTAAATACATTCTTAGGTAATACCAACTAGATGGTGCTTAAATGATGTTATGAATTTGTGAATTCCTAGACCATTTGCAGCACTTCTGGAACCACCATCTCGTGAACATCTTTTCAGTATTAAAAGAAGCAGAACAATGCTATTGCCATGGAGACAAGAAGGAAATTTTTTCATACGTGCTATGAAGCATGATAAGAAATTGCCCTGCTTTTCTTTATGCCCTGACTTGTAAGCAGAGCCTCCGAAATATCTACAGATGTAATTTTTCCTCTGGTAACATAAGTGACTTCTTAATAACTAAAAGTTCTCACAGGGTAAATGATTCCTTCCCTCCATCTCCCTTCATGAACCTGTAGGTAAACAGCCTCACTGCTGTCAATTCCAATTTTACAAATGATTTCCAGTTAAACTGCTGAGGAGCAGAAAACCTTGTATGTGTCAATCTTAAGTGAACCTGGTAATCACTGATGGTTGGAGTCTATCAGAGATCTCTGATAGTGTACTCTGTAGTAACTACTGTCTTCATGCACTGTGTACTTCCTGATTAAGTATCTGCATTGGCTATGGTCAAAGATGAGCTAGATGGTCCCATTTCAGGGTGGATGTTCATGAATTTGCCACTACCCTCCAGAGCGCTGTATGTTATCTGCATTTTGGCATTGCTTGTTTCAAAGAAGTAATTTAAAAACATTTCTTTTTTTCTTCATTTAGAGTTTAGAATTCTGTTCCCTCAGCTCACAGGGGTTCTAACACTTGCCTTCTTCATCCACAATTGTGTCATCACACTTCTTCAGAATAACAAGAATCAAGAAAACAATGTAAGTAACTTCGCAAGACTATGCCCATTTATATCTAGATTGCCAGACAACAGTAATTTTTTCCTGTGATTTGATAAGAAAAAAGTTACACGTTCTTTTTCTTGCTATGAGGAAGTAACAGATAAATTACAAATTAATTCACATAAAAGCCCTGAGGAATGCCCTAAACTTACTTTTGGTCAAGTTGATATTAAACGGCCAAATTGCGCACAAGAGGTAGATGACTTGACAGTGTTGTAGAACTCAATGAAAACTGACTAATTTTAGAATGAAAAATAGTAGAAAATGTTTGGTTCAGGACTGATTTTAGCAGAATCCTGAACAGTAGTTTTGGGGTCTAGGTAATACCTTTTCTCAGAGTTGCTTTAGTAGTTTTGTCTCACCGTCCTCGTCAAAGTCTGTAGAGAAACTTGGCACAATTTAGGAAATCTTGCAAGTTGAAGCCTGTATCAGGAGGCTTTGTGATATATAGTCTTTGGACTCGTGCTTTGCTCTTGAAAAAGTTAAAGCTGTGGTCCTCCAGATGGAACTGCATTCTTTGTTAATATCTTCCCGTTATAAAATATCAAATGGAATAAACGTGTTACATGGGGTCTGAGAGTAACTTTTACTCTAATTATTTTTATTAATTTATTTTTTCCTCCCAGCTTCCATGGATTCTTGTCCAGCTTCATTAAAATGTTAGCTGTAAAGGTACCTGCAATAACATAAAAATATTTTTAAATACCAGCTGTATGGTACGAAATCATAGAGTCCCAGAATGCTTGAGGTTGTAAGGAACCTCTGGATGTCATCTTGTCCCCTTACTCAGTCAGCACCGCTAAGAGCCTGATGCCTTATACAACACATTAGATAAAATATATCAGATTTGATTATTTGACAGTGAAGTGCAGATTATGTACAAATGCAATCAGATGACCTCTTAAGCTTTAGAAGTCTGCATGTTACTTCCTTGTACCTGTGAATCAAGACCATCTTGTGAATGACCCTATCTGCTATGGAGTCATGAATTCTCCGCTTCTGGGCGCTTTACGGGCTTCTCAGAAATTAGTTTAACAGCTGGGGCCTGGACAAAGAAAGCCAAGTAAGCTTTTTCTCGATTTCCTTAAGAAAATCTTACTATGTGGAGAAGGACAAGATTTCTCTTTAGCCACGGCTTTCAAATTCTAAAGTCTAGATCTCGACCAGTCAGCTCTATATGCAGAGGAGGCCTAATACGCTCATTCCATCTTCAAGGCTTTCCTGTGTATTTTCGCCCTCCGTTTACATCAGAGCAAGCAGTCAGATGCAAAGAGCAGCACCTGGAGTGTTCTCCAGCTTGCTTTTCCTGTGTGAAGAAGGAAGAAACTGCTGCCTGCATTTGAATCAGCTTTTCTAATACCCTCCCTGGAGCTTAAGTTGAATTTCTAAGTCGGCCCATTGCTTCGATCTCAAGCCCTTGGCAAAATTCAGCATTCCAGAATGTTCCAATTGCTCAAAAGGGACACCTTTGAAGTATGGCAGGAGGGATTTTTAATGGGAAAACAAATCTCTGTGTAGTTTTTGTAGTAGTTTTATTTGGCTGGAGATTTCTTTTCCTGTTTGTAGCTGTACAGGAGCCTTTCACCTAGCTCTCAAAAGTGCTTTGCAAATGTTAATGAAGTACCTATGCTCTTGAAGAGCTGTTTTGTGATTATGTCACTAAGCTGCTGGGCTAAGTGGAATATTTCCATATGTATAGGGGTCTTGCCCTCTGTCATAAGTTATGAGGGGTTTTCCCCATATATTTACAAGATGCTTTCTTCTCTCATTATCTATTGAGGTAATACTAATATAACTCCATGGATAAAAACTTCGCTGTTTTATTGATCAACCGGTTAACATGTCACTTCTATCAATGTTCTGTGAAAAGGCACAGAACTTGGCCTGAAAAAGACTGTTTTAGTCTTGAACAAAACTTGCTGAAACTAGTGGTCACAGAACAACTCTTTGGGGAGGTGGAAAAACGTAAAACAAATAATAACGTTCCTCTTAGGGAGTCAGAAATTCAAAACAATAGCAGCTTCCATTCTGGTCACAGGAATGCATCACAGCCCAAGGCTAAAACACACATGGGGGAGGATTGCTCTGGCTGCTATTCCTGTACAGTGGTGTGGGTGTGAGAAGAGAAGAGCAGTGCACCAGAGTAAGCCACATATCAGCAACACAGCCAGGAGAAGCCCTGTGAGTAGGATTTTAGTCTACAGTTCAGAATTGAGCTTCCTGGTCCCATCTCCCACTGCTGCTGCCTCCTCGTATTTATCAGCATAAGTTTTCCTACAGTGTTCAGTCAAATGGTTTGAAAACAAATTGCATAGGAAACATAACCTAGCCACAAAAAGGAGTTTAGCTGTGGGGTTTGGTTGGCTGTTTTTTTCCTGATTCATGTCTCTGATCACTTTCTCTGAGTAATAGTACAGAGGCTACACGAGCCCACCATGATCTACAAGCATGAATATGCTAGTGCTGTCTCCTCACAGTTGTTTCTGGATGTACCTGAGAGAAAGGCTGTGAGTGGGGAGATGTTTTTTGTCTAGGTATTAACTGCAGAAAACATGGAGCTGTAAATGGTACTTATTTTCTGCAGTATTTAAACACTTTATTCCCTGTAAACAGAGTGAGCTTCTATTGGTGGTGCCATACCACTGGTTTCTCTTTCCAGCCAAAATTATGCACAGCATCATCCATCCTGGTGGAGTACTTTTTTTTGTTGCCCAATTAAGTATTACCACTTGCCCTTGATGAATGAACAGGTGAAGTCTATTTTTATGATAGAGCTCCAAGTCCTGTTGAGATATTACAGAGACAGCATCTCTCTTGAGAAGAGACTAGTCTGAAATGGGACAATTGAAAGGTATTTCAAATGTGCTAATCACTGCTAAGCACTGTTACAGGCTTCTCCATCCAAGAAGCAACTCCACAAACTAGCTTTCACTGGTGCTGAGAAAGGAAGTGAACTATTTTCCCCATGGTGTTCAACAGGCAAACCAAGGCCTGGAAGTAGCCTGTTCTTTGCAGCACCACATAAGAAATGTCCATAGAGCCACAGAGCCTTTTCTGTGCCGTGTCAAATCCCTTGCTGCAGGTCCAAGCAGCACCTGCGTACTGACTGTTCTGTGGGTGTGATACAATGTTTTGTACTTTCAGGGTTGTCTTTGTTAGCTCCACCTAATTTATCACTCATCCTTTTGTTAGATGGCTGATTTCTTCCTTTGTTCTACTGCTGCTGCCTGCCTTAATCACCCAATTTTCTCTTCTTCCAGTGGCACTTCTAACACTTTGTTCTATGGATCTGACCAGGAGAGCTCCTTGTCAGCAGTAGCTGCAGCTAGCATACTCTCCCAAGCTCTGTCTGAAAACCTTCCTGTTACTTCAGGTGTATTTGGCAAGAGTTTGGCAGGTGTCAGGCTGTGATCCTTATGGACTGTGACCTGCATGTTACCTTAGATACTTACTTTGAGACTTCCACTGTGATTCTACAAATACTTCCACTTCCAACATTGTTTTTTCTACAAGTTTGATTTTTAAGCTGTGGCTGTAAGAATTGCGATATTCTTATGCTCAGGCAGCTCTCACCACAGCAATGTCCATTTTCAATGTAAATGCCTTAAGTGTCAAGTTTAAAATAAAAAAGTGTAGTTATTGCTCTTACTTAAAAGAATCCTTTCACCTCTTCCCCATGTGTCCTTTGATTTTATCTGGAATTATGCTGTCTAAACAGTAGTGTCAAGGTCTTTAGGGAGTGAACCCAGTTCTCTTGAAGAATAATGAACATTAATCAAAACATGTTCCTATTATGTGAGCGCATGTTGTTGTACAAAAATAACTATCTTATATACAGCAGCATATGTTTGGAAGGGAGCTGATGGATGTTTGAGAAAAACAATAAATCCAGGTTTTCAAATTGTCTATTTCTTTTTTAGTAGCTTATTGAAATCAAAATCTGGGTACTCTTTGTATGGTGACAGCATCTGGAGAGCACAGTCTCTTGTGTTACATGCTATGAAAATAAATTATGAGAATTGTCTCAGCACTTAGTTTCAGTGCAGATTAAAGCATCAACCCTTAAGAACTCTAGAAACGTGAACTGGTCAGTACTAATGCTAGTCGCTGTTGGAGGTAATAGCACACCACCTATCTACCATTTTTCATGTCCAAAGAAAGCGGTAAGAATTTTATTTCAGATTTCTTGCCCTCACAACTGCATGCATTCGTTGCAGCAAAAATAGTTTTACAGTTGGTTCTAGAAGTGTTGTGTAGGCAGAGTACCAATAACAACTGTGAGTTACTATGCTCTTTTTTATGCAATAGGACTACACCTAAAATACCAGATTTTACACAGGTTTCGTCAGATGATGTGCATTAAGAGGGTCTTGGGTATGTTTTGAAAAATTGTCTGACTCCTGTCCTTGAGAGTCTGTATCTCTTTGCAAAATTGCCTTACTGTGACTTTGAGTCCTGCAGTTAATGAAGTTACTGATAAATACCTGTAAGAAATTTGGATGCTCCTATTTAGTATTATTAAGATCAGTTCTTAGGGTGGGTGGGTACTAGTGCTTTTGAAAATGTAGATACTATATAAAAAACCTGTACATCTTCTCATGTCACATGGAGCAATTCTGCATCTAATTTAAAGGAAAGACTACTGTTCAGCTTCTGATGGAAGTTGATAGTCCTTACTCAATGACCAGTATGAGGAGAGTCAAGTCTAGGGAATCGTCTTCCTTGTGCATTTAACTGGTCAGCAGGAAGAAGAGGTTGCAGCTAGAAATGTGCAGTTGCTGGGAGCTTGAAGGCCACTCTGGAACATGTTCAAAGCACACTGATGCCTTTTTTCCATCAGCCTCTAATGGGCAAATAATACTTCTCATCAGACAGCAGTCTTCTACCCCCAAAACCCTGGCAATATGTCTTTCACAAGAAACTGGCTTCCATCTGAATTTCTCTCAAAACTCATAATCTAGCATTTTATACTTTCCTTGGGGTTTGCCTTGCCCTTGGCAGAGCCTGAAGTGGTTTAGGTTACACTTCTTCTGTCAACAAGATAGTGTGAAGAGGCACTTAGAGAAACATTTCCATGCACAGTGTGAGGAAGCTTTACTCATGCTCAGTGAGCTGGCTGCAGGTGATAATTATCACCCTGGTCTGGAAACCAGTATAATCCTAATAATTTGGTGCTATGCCTGAGCTAGTAAGACCTTGATTCTCAGTCTTAGGAAAATAGGGTCATGTGTTGAAACATTACTAGTAATCCTTTAAGAAGCTGATGATTAGCAGCAGCTGAACAAATGGTTTGCTGTAATGTGATGAGTGTTTTGTACTGTAACATAAGCTTATACAGAATTTAGTTAGCTAATAACTAGACACAAATTGTCTCTCTGTTTACAAAGGAAGTAATTTATGTAGAAGAATAACTCACCAAGTACGTTGCTGTGAGATCAGTCTGATGTATATGTGGATCCTCTAGTTTCATAAAGTATTTCATTAGATTTGCCAGTTATTTTCCTGTAATAAATGTGTAAGTATTTTTGTGTAGTGGAAAATATTTGTATATATTATATATTTTACAAATACAGCCAAAATTTTCAGAACTGAACATTGGCTTAAATCCATACTTAAGTGTGTGTAGTGTGTTTAAGTGTGGATTTATGACCCTAGCTTTAACACTCTTTCCTTAAAACCTTTGATTAAATTCCTTTGTATTATATCTGCAGTTGGGTAGGCTGATGTCTTTGATTGCAAGATTTTATTCATGACAAGAAATTTAACATAGGTCTTTACTGGGCTTGCTTTCTTAGACAGGTGTGTCTCTGTCCCAAGGGTCTTAGTAGGAGTAGGTGAATATGAGAAAGTAGAAGAGATTTCTTGTTTGTTTTAATAACTAGTGCATGTTTATGCATCAGGAATAACATGCTACATCTATTGGCATATCTCTTTCATGTGCCTTTTTTGTATGTTGAGAGATAAATAATACTTGTCCAGCTCCACTTTGGGGTATCTCCTTGCAGCTTTCTGATCTGATCAGAACCAGGTCTGAAGTCTCCATTCAAGTAATAGAAAGTAAAAATAAAAATGTACAAGTGATGGTACTAAATATGAAAAAGTAATGCAGAACAAAAGAATATAAAAGTAACAGTAATACATGAAATACAAATCTTCTCACAAGGTTTTTATTTGGTTTTGTGTGTAAGTGCTAGCTAAAATAAAACCTTGTTTTTCCTCAGGTAAGAGACCTCTCTATTGCATACTTCCTGGTTGGACTAACATATTTGTATGTTGGAGTGATAATTTTTGCATCTTTTCCTTCTCCACCATTATCCAAAGACTGTATTGAACAGGTGAGATATTTTACTGCAGTATGTATTTCATAAAATCACAAAATGGGTTTTTTTGTGGGGGGACCACAGTGGGTCATCTGGTCCAACCTCCCTGCTCAAGCAGGGCCATCCCAGAGCATGTGGCACAGGACTGTATCCAGATGGTTCTGGAATGTCTTCAGTGAGGGAGACTCCAGAACCTCTGCGGGTAATCTGTTCCAGTGCACTGTCACTCACACTGTGAAGAACACTTCGTCATGTTCAGGTGGAACTTCCTGTCCATCACTTTCTGCCCATTACCTCTTGTCCTATTGCTTGGCACCACCAAGAAGAGAGCCAGATCCATCCTCTTGTCACCTTCCTTTCTGATACCTCTGTACATTGATGAGGTGCAACAGGAACAGGCCCAGCTCCCTCAGCCTTTCCTTGTAAGAGAGATGCTCCAGTCCCTTTGTGTTTGATCATCTTTGTAGCCCCAAGCTGGACCTGCTCCAGGAGCTCCATGTCTTTGTTGTCCTGAGGAGCCCAGAACTGGACACAGCTCTCTAGATGTATGTGCCTCACCAGGGCCGAGTAGAAGTGCGGGATCACCTACCTCGACCTGCTGGCAATGCTCTTCCTAATACATGCCAAGACAGCATATTTGTCCTTAACCTTTTAACATATATGCAATAAAAATCCCCCAGCTACTGCTTCTTGCTTCATGAGTCACCCTGGCAGGCACATCTGCGCTTGACTGTGGTCAGTTGGTGGAGCGCAGCGGCACCACACCAAGAACAGATGAGTAATGCTTGTGTTATCTCATTTATATTCATAAATGGTTCCCAATATTTTGGTGAAAAACAAACATTTAGTAAATACTCTCTGAAAGTGATGAAGAAGGACCATAATGAACAAGTTAACAATTGAACTTTTCATTTCTTCAGCTTCTTTAATCCTGAGAAGTATGTGCAGTGACTCATTTGGATTCCAGAAGAAATAGAATGTGAAAGCAAGCTTGTTTAGATAGGAGTCCTCACTGCGATTACATTAGGAGTCTGACACTCTGGAGTCTGACACTCCGGTGAGCCTTAGCAGCAGGGTTCTTCAGATAGCGTGAAACACCCTGTGAAGGCTAAAAACTCTTACCTGCTTATAGGCAAGCCTGATTTCCATACCCTAAATTGCCTAAGGGATAGCAGTTATCAAAGGGGGATCCATTTTATGGCATAACTCTGGCATAATATTGAGCAATAATCAGCATTTAAAGGCTTCCTCTGACTGTGGATTAGTTAGAACTCGTACCACTGTTAAACTATGAAATGATTTTTTTAACCACCTGAAATAATTTAACAGGATGAAATCCACAGTTGAATAACGGATAATGAATTATTTTCTTCCCATTTATTTTCTGTAGTTATCTCAGGTACTTATGAAGCTGTTTGTTTATTTCTATGATATTTAAGTCTCATAATACTTTTTCATATGTTCTCACTAGTAGAGTACGATTCCTTCCTCATTTGTATGTAATGCAGTTTTACTCGCTAAATAACTGTTTTAATAAGTAGGTATGATATGACAGATAATAGGAGCATATGAATTCGTCTGCCTAAAAGGTCAGGTGGCCCTTCCACAGCCTGGATTATCTGAGGATGTTTAGAAGATAAGAAAGTAATTCCTTATGTAATACTAACATTAACACTGGCGTCAGCCTAGTGGTCTTCAAAAATTGGTTGTTATTTGGTGACAAGTCAGTTGTAAAAGGTAGAGGGTTTTTCATGTTATGGAGTTCATTTAGCAATTGTAGTTGTTTGGATTTTATCCCATTCTTTCTGGCACACAGATATTAAAAACCAGCAGATACATATAAACAAGCCACCATTGATGTGTAACATTACTTATATGTTTAGAATTTTCTAGATAACTTTCCCAGTGATGACATCATGTCATTTGTTGCAAGAATATTCCTGCTGTTCCAAATGATGACTGTATACCCACTGTTGGGCTATCTGGCACGAGTTCAGCTGTTAAGACAGTTTTTTGGAAATGCTTACCCAAGGTAAGAAATCTGTTTCTTCACAATAGTTTGGCACGCTTTGCTTAGCTGGCTTTCTGTTGTCAGAAATGTGGCTAGGTTTTTGGGGATGTGCTTTGTACATTAGGTACTTTTCATAGGCTAATTTCACAGTATTTTTGGAGTCAGGGTGAATAGGCACGCAAAATAAACTTGCCTGAAGATCAGGACAGCTACAGTTTGCCAAAGCAGAATAAGGAGGGGTTCTTTTAGTTTAGCTCTTCATTTTATCAATAAAGAGGAATTTTGTAAATGCAGTACCTTTGTGTTATGCAATTATATGGCAAAAGAAAAGTTGCACAGGAAAAAATTACTTAGTCCAGAAGCATTTCATCTAGCAATCCTTAAACTGTGAAAAACATACACTTCAGATTCTAACCTTTCAGCGTGTTCTCTTTGTTTTGATTGTGCATAATTAGTAAGCATCCATCTGTTTTTAAACAGAGATAATAGCTCAGTGAGTTGTTAGTTGTGCTATCTGGGCTGCTGCTATGTTTATAAAAATAGCTTTTCACATGCTAATTTCAGAGATGAGCCACAACCCTGCATTTGTACAGTGTCTGTATTCCAGGGAAGAGCTGATGCAGATTTCAGTTTTAGTTTGGTTTCTAAAATAAAACCCAGGACATTTATATTTGGAGTACTGAGGTACTGAATTTGTCACAGCTGTGAAGTTACCATTTATCTCCAAGGTTCTTATTTTGTATTGTGAATTACTGTTGATGGAGGAAAGGAAAAAAAAAATCTCAGGAAAGAATGTGTATTTCCTCTGTGGCATCAGCAGTTCAGGTCTACAGAGATGCTGTTCCAAGTTTCTTCTCAGTCCTAAAATAGGTACGAGAAGTTCTAGAAACTAAATGCCTAAAATTAGGCAGTGAAATAAATGCCTGCTTTTTTTGACTCTGAATTGTATGCAGTTCAACGTTAAGATTTTTAGGAACTGCTGCAAGTTACTGTTGGAAACAAGGCCATTTATTTAAGTGCTAAAGATGGATTTCACAGCCACTAGGAAATAATCTTGTCCTTTATATTATGTGGATGTGCCTCTTCCTATCTCCTCCCTCTAGTTACTCTCTGACCAGAATGGATTTCATTTCCCTCATGGCCTCTCCTAGAACCGACAGCTTTATGCCAGTCTCTTCTCAGGTTAATTCCAGCTTGCTGTTTTAAGCCTTCATGGTATGACGAATTTGATGATGCAGATACTTGCTTGATTCTTGTCTCCAGAATGTCCTGTGGGTAGCTTCACTCATTTTTAATTTGTTTTTTTGGCACTCCTTATAGTGAAGTATTTAAAGCCTCTGAGAAGTCAAAAATGGTTTCTAGGAAGCCATATAAGTCTCTCCAAGCTATGGTGATAAGGTAGCATACTCTGACTGATGTCTGTCTCTCGCTCTCTGGCATCCCAGGTGTCTCAAATACAGCACAGAAATCACTCAATTAAACTTCAGGCTCTGGTTTCTGTGCATTTACAAGGTCAGCCCTTGTTTTTTTCTCTATGCAGTGAAGACTTCCTGAAAGCTGGTAGCAAGCACAGGACATGTCTCTGGGAGGATGGTAAAGGTTTACTGCCTGCTTGTGAAATGTGTCTTCATGACTGGTTCTCACCAGTCACCTAAGCTGACAAAGCTCCTTTAGTAGCACTTTGTCACCTCTCTCGGAAAAACATCAGTATTTTTGGTTTTTCCCAGAGCTGCCTTTGTAGGGAAATGTTTGCAAATATTAAGAGGTTGCTCTTACTGACATAGGCTGATGTCTTACTGGGGAGCCTGTTGGTACGCTCTGAAGATCCTACCTGGGAATACTAAGTTCTGTGGCTTTTTGTGTAGGAAAATGAGCATTCAGCTAATAGTTGAATGTACATGGTTTCTTTTCTCAATATCCTCATTAATCAGGGCTAACAGCTTTTGGGCAATAAGAAGATTAACCTGCAGAGATTCATGTTTTGCCTCTTAAGTATCTGTATAAGGTAAATATATAGAGGAGAATATCCTGGAGAAAATTTTTGTGTGAGTAGTGAACCCAAAGGATGAAAAAGGAGGAAAAGAGCAGGATCTCTGCTGGCAACCTAGCCTCATTTAAACCTGTGATACTATGTGCTAAATCACATATCTTTTCATAGGTGCATCTTCCTTATATTAAATTTTTTTTGCAGCTGAGAGAAATGTTATAAATTTGCCTTCTGACTCTAATTTTCTAAAAAAACCCAGCAAAGTCTAACACCTTCTCCTTTGGTCTAAGTCTCCATTAGAAATGTTCCTATCTTAATTCTCAAACTGTTGGTTACTTCACATGGAAGCTCACTGATTTTAAAAGTCAGGCTTCTTCACATTGGCAGTTTTTTGCAGGTGTGGAAAACCGCTGCTTCTGTGGATGGAGATAGTCTTTAAGTTAATAAATGGACTACTTAGAATTTTGGATGGATGCAGCTTAAAGCAAATAGTTTGATCTTGCACATGTTTACAGGGCTGCCAGATAGTTTTTATTTCCTGGAAGTGATTGTATTGCTCAGATCAATTTCTTTCTCTAGGTCTTAACCCTTTTCCTTTATCTGCCACTGATTATAATAAAGGACCATAATAGTTGGCTGTTTAGCAATTTATAAGTCTTAATTTTTGATCTAATCAAAGGCAAATGCTACCAAAAGCAACATCATGGTTCATATCTTATTTTTTTATGATAAACCATGGATTCTAACTGGATTATAATGAGAAACTACATACTCATCTTCAAGGGAGCTTTTGTTGTCTCAAGATTTGATTTTCAACTTTTTTGTCCCATGCTTTTTAGATAATTTGTAGTGCCATTTTTCTGTGAACAGCTCTTTGCTGTGTGTACTCATAGTGTATCCTACAACCCATAGTCTTGAGTGATAAAGCAGCTCACCTCAGCAGCTCAAACTTAAAAGCTTAAGCAGACAATATGTAACTTTTCTTCTCCCAGGTTTCCCAACAGACATAAGCTGAGCAGTGTAAGCTTGCTTATCTGAAAGGAAATGAGAGTCTTACCTTCCAACAGTCAGGAGGAGAGCAAAAACGTCCTCAGTTCTAAGAAAGAGGATTCTCCTTGCTCTTATGTACAAGTAGCAGTCACCCGTGTCTCTGCCTATCTTAAAATCAAATATATGTGTAGACATGCTAGATATGGTAGTCTTCTTACAAGCATTATCATATCGAATCATAGAGTGGTTTGGATTGGAAAGGACCTTGAAGATCATTTGTCCCAACCCTCCTGCCATGGGCAGAGACAGTTTTGACTAGACCTGGTTGTTCAGACCCTCATCCAAACTGGCCTTGAACACTTCCAGAGCTGGGGCATCCACAGCTTTCCTGGGCAACCTGTTCCAGTGTATCATCACGCTCACAGTGGAGTTTATTCCATATATTTAACCTAAATCTCCCTCTTTCAGTGTGTACCCATTCCTCCTTGCCCTGTCACTCCAGCTCCTGTCAGAGAATCCCTCTCCAGCTTCCCCATAGGCCCCTTCAGATACTGGAAGGCGTCGGTGAGGTCCCCACACGACCTTCTCTTCTCCAGGCTGCACAGCCCCAACTTGCTCAGCCTGTCTTCATAGTGGTGCTTCAGACCTCTCATCAACCTCCTGGCCCCCCTCTGGACTTGCTCTAACAACTCCTCATCCTCATGCTGGGGCCCCCAGGGCTGGATGCAGTGCTCCAGCTGGGGTCTCAGCAGAGCAGAGGGGTGGGACCCCTCTCTCACTGCTGCCCAGTGCTGCTTTGGATGCAGCCCAGGAGTCCCTTGCCTTTCTGGGCTGTCAGTGCTCACTGTGTGCTCATGGTGAGTTTCTCACCACCCGTCACCCTCAAGTTCTTCCCCACAGAGCTGCTCTCAATCACTTCTCTGCCCAGCCTGTGGGTGTGTCTGGGATTGCAGTGACCCAAGTGTAGGACCTTGCACTTGGCTTTGCTGAACTCCCTGAGGTTTGCGCCTCAAGCTTATCTGGGTCCCTCTGGATGACATCCCTTCCCTCAAGCATGTCCACTGCATCATACACAGCTTGGTGCTGAGCGTGCATTCAATCCACAGTTCCTTCAGCCTTTCTCTACTTCCTACAAAAGATTTAGAAATGAGAGAAGACCTCCTAATTCCTTCTTTTATTTTGCAAAATGTGTGTTAGTATACAGATTACAACAGAGAGTGAGGTACTGGGACAAAACCCAAGGAACTGTTCATTCTCTCTGCTCTCCCTGGTGTTGTTAAGGAAGGCCAAAATTTTGTGTATTGGGGAATTGCTTTCTTTTCTAAAATGAGATGTGTTTGTAATGGCGTCATTTAACAGCTGATTTAGGGCCAGATGCATGTGCTTTATCTGCTGTCTCACTTGACTCTGGATCTTCTTATATGTACAGAAAGCTAATTTTTTTTATTATTGTTACTGGCTCTTGGCTACAGTGATATTTGTAACAGAGATTCCCTTAATGAATTATATGGGGTGCATAAAGTGCTTTATACAGTCATCTGATGATTTTTTTAAACTTGTTAACATCTTTCCTGTTCTAAGAAGTTAAATAAGCTGATAGATAAAACCCACTTTGCTTTCCTTAATGATTGTCCTTCCTTTACTCCGGGGTAGCCCAGCTGACCTGCCAGTTCTCCCACAGATTTATGTCTTCTAATGCAATGAAATACATTTCTTCTGTTTGCATGCATGTTTGCTTGTCTGCTCTTCATCTCACTTCTGTCTAGCTTCTTAAAGGTTGTGATTCATTGTCTTTTGACCAATGTCACTTGAGAGAGATTTCCAGGAAGAAAATACATTTTTAGATACAGAAATCTCTCTAAAATTCTTACTTGGATGATCCTGATTTTCTTCTTTCCTTGCTTTCCAGTTGCCCTTATTGTGTGTTCATCCTGTGACTCCATGCTGAGTCCAGAACTTCTGAGAGAACTTAAAACTTGAGGGGATTTAAAATCAGTGTCTATCTTTAAATTTCCCCTGTGCTAGGGTTTGGTTTCACTGTTTTTGACATGATTCTTACTTTGACAATGCCAAAATTAATTAGATATATATGGTCACTGCTGTTGAGTGACTTAAGTTATAGCTACCACTTCCACAGGAGGGAAGTTGATGGAGCAAGCCCTTTAAAGATCTTCTGGCATACAAGGTTGTTTCTCCACTCTGTCAGTCTGAAAGGTTAACCTTGCCAGGAGAGAAAAAAGCAGGACTTAGTGGAAAGCTTGCATTTTGTTTTCATCTTTTTTTTTCCTCCATTATCATTTTTGTGGGATTGCAGGATTTTTGCAGGTGAGCAGTGATTCCCTTTGTAGAAAATAGCTAGAATCTTCATCTGCCCATCTGAGACTATGAAGACAGCACAGAATATAAAAGACTTGCCATGGGTGTGCCTCCTTTGTGAATTAGAACCTCCTTCAGGCAACCCAACCTGTGCCTCAGAGCAGTAGCCCTAACCAGGCTGCCCCGGCAGACAGGCCAGCACCCAACTCTGCTGCCATTGACCGCGAGAAAGAAAGTTACACGACTTAGAAAAGGGTGCTTAATCACCAGGGTGATTAAGCAAAACCAGGCCAAATCTTTTCTAATTGCTAATGTCCTCTAAATACTTTTCTTCGTATAATTGTAATAAGCAGTGGTATGGTTATATCCCCTGCCTCCAAATGCTTTTTTCCTGACTGTCCTTTTGCAGTGTGTGGTGAGCATTAATTTTACTGTAAACCACTGTCAGGCTAAACTTGAGCAATTCAGAACTTGTTAAAATGTCACGGGCTATGAGAAATGCTTGTCCTGTCTGGAACACACCTGCATGGAACTATAGAGTCCTAGGAAAAGTACATTCTCAAGTAATGTAGCTACTAATAGCCCTAGGTATCAGATTTTACTTTATTTTAAAGGGTAGGGTTTTTTTCCTAAATGGTAATGCCTTTCTCTCCATCAAGATCAAGACTTTTTCCCCATCCTGGAGATGAGCTGAGCTGAGTTGTGACTGTCTGCCTAGGTAAAAGAAAGGATTTGCAGGTTATACTCCTGTTGTCCAATGTCGTGGTTACAATTCAAGACTGTTTCAAAAAGTAGAGAAAGGAGCAAGGACGTTCCAGGGCAGGAATGCACTGTAGTCTTTTACATTGAAACAGGTACATGCAAAGCCTTTTCAGACCTTCTGATTTTGGTACTGTTCATGAGGAATCTGATTAATTTTAACAATTAAAACTGCAAAGCACTACTTTACAAGCACTGAATTGCTTTGGAAGCTTCAGCATTTGAAGACCATTGTTTTCAGTTGAGGCAGAACACATTGTCCCCACCCCTCAACCCAATAATCCTTTCCTAGATCAAGAAATTGAAGAATGTTTCCATTCACATCAAACATACAGACACTCTTATTTGCTTTCAAAATTTAAACAAATCTAGATTTTTTTTTTTTAAACAAGAGATTTGAACAAGAAAATCACGTCTTCAAAGCATGCCAGAATAAAATACTTCAGAGAATTTTCAGGTTTTCTGCTAGAATACTTTGAACTGACACTATTCTGCAAAACATTTTTGAAGCAGCAAGCCTGCACTGGTTTTAGACCCTCTTGCTAAAAAAATGATCTCAACAAAAAAAGAATGGAAGAAGTGCTGTCATTTTCTGTGTCCCTAAACTTTCTGCTTCAATTGTGTGATAGTAAAATTCGTGATCTGCCATGTGAAGTAGTTTTTAATGGCTGACACTTTTTTTGTGAACAGGTTAGTTGACTGGCTTTCCTTAGCAGTATTAGAGAAGAGGTATACATTTGGTCCCTAAGAAGTCTGATTCTTGGGATTTTATTTTTTGTTCATGGGGTCTTACCAGATTTATATCCAATTAAGTTTTTTTTAAGTTAAACAGCTTCTGTAGTCTCTTGGCAATCATCAGTCTCTCTTGTACCACTGTGAAAATGTCATGTACATTTTTTCTGTCTTTTTGAAATCACTTTTAAAGATAGAAGGTTAAGAATAGTCCGTAGCTTAAATTATTCCTTTGTGTTTTAATTGTGTTCACTTCCCTGAACTTTAATGAGACTGTTCTATGTCTCTAATCTTTCTTCCTAACTTGGAAACTGGCAGGCAGCCTTTCAGTCATAGCCATGGAAGCTGTCACTTTTTAAAAGTTTCTTAGTTAGTTACATCCTCCGTAATACACATACTTTCTACTGTGAAGAAAAAAATTGCCTTGGCTTTCGATTTTTGTATATTTTAGGAAATCATATCCTTAGAAGAATAAACAAAACCTGTAAGTGTATGTATGTTTCCTCTGTGAGAACTCTCTTTTCCCATCATAGAAACAGCTGTGTGACCAAAATATCACAGGTTTTTATTATATTTCCTGACTTTACCTATTGCTAAAATATGCCAACATTTCATATTCTCAAAAGGAAAGTGATACTTTCCTGAGTCTCAGCTCTGTGCATAACTGCACTGAGTTTGTCTCATGCAGTAAAAGTTGGTTTTGCAGAACAGAAAAATTGCTGTTTTTCTCATCCTTAATGGAAAAGGAAAGCATCAGGAAATTATTTGTAAAAACTAGTTCTGTGAAAAAATTCAGCATAAATTGGACAAGAGCAAGGAAGTTTATTACAGTTCATATATGGTAAGACCTTCAACATTCTTAATGTTTGTCCTCTATCAAAATGCAGTAGAGTACAAATTCTAAGGATTTTCCCCCTAATAGTGTTTGTAATGTTTTCCACTCGATGCATCTTTGCCTTTCTTCTGGTTTCCATTAGTTCAGTTTGAGCAATTCAGATCATTCTGTGAACAAGCTAATTCTTTCTTGTGGGAATTAAGTTTCACAGTATTGTTTCTTTGGTATTTGAATATCCATTTGAAATACTTGAGTGCTGAGTACCACATATGATGTTTTTTATCAGAATTGCCAAATTACACATTCTTATTCCTTAAGAATATTTTGAGTCAAAATACTAGATATTTAGAAATTGGCACTCTGAATATTCAGTAGATGACATGTTTGCTGTGAAATTAATTAGCTTTAATAGAGTGACACATGCAAATGAAAACACCATCCATGTACCAGTTAAATGTTAGAGTAAATGAAGGACAGTGGTGGTATTTTGTAATAAATATAACAGATTTTAACACTGTATTCTCACTTTCCCATAGCCTTTTCCATGTGCTTATCCTGAACCTAGCCATTGTAGGAGCTGGAGTAGCAATGGCAAGATTTTATCCAAATATAGGAGGTATCATAAGGTGAGTGTTGCTACCAGTGACCTTCTCTGTGGTGTTACTATGTTTGTGATGTTGAAAAGGAGCACTAATAATCCTGCCTTTATATTTTGTGAAGCTTATGCCTTCTTAAGTCGTAAATAATGATTTGGTGTGTAAACAATCAGCTCTCAAAGTTCTGAGATCTGTTATTGTGCCTCTTTGTCTGAGGTGGTTGAGTTTTACTGGAACTGTATCTGAGGCCGTTGTAACTACTCATAAAAGAATATGGTGCCAGAAGAAAAGCTGCTTTGTTACTGTGTTCTTCTCTCAAGTTTCTGTTTTGTATTAAGACCATTTGAACCTGGTTTGAAGGTCCATAATAAAAATCCAAGAAAGCAAGTAACTTTAAAGGGAAAAGTGGCATCAAAGTTGTGCCTCTCAATGATATCCTAAATTTATTATGTTGATGAAAAGCTAGGATTTCTATAATTAGAAAATATTAGAGGAAATAATAAGGAGTCTTATTTTACTATGTTTGACATCAACATACTTATATGCATTGTCATTTATTCTTGGTTTGCATCTTTCCTAAAGCAACCAGGAGAGGGAGGTGTTTAAAAATACAGAAATCTGCAATTATAAAACCAGAATGACAGGTTTGGATCTGACCAAAGTAGCAAAATAACTTACTTTTTCTCAGTGGCTGATCTTTGAGGGTTTTAGCCATTTCCTCTTTTTCTTCTGTCTCTGCTGGTAGTAAAATTTTTTGTATTCCAGTAATAGAGATGGTCTAATTAATCGTCATCATACTCTTAGAATGATAGAATGAACCTGAAGGTTGGAAGGTACCTTGAAGGTCATCTAGTTCTGACCTCCTGTCATGGGCAAGGAACACCTTCCACTAGACCAGGTTGCTCAGAGCCCTATCCTACCTAGCCCTGAACATTTCCAGGGACAGGACATCCACAGCTTTCCTGGGCAGCCTGTTCCAATGCCTCAGCACCCTGACAGAAAATAATTTCTTCCTGATATCTAATTTGGTTAAACATTGTGCAATGCATGTCTCTGCAAACTGGTGCTTTTCTCTTCTAATGTATCTATGTTGTGCATAGTAGCCAAACATGTTGAACAGTAGATTTCCAGCAGATAAATTGTCTTTATACGGGCTAACTTGCGTGTGTGCAAGTTAGAATGCTCTTTCCTCTGTAAGGAATGTTCAAATATATGAAACAAAATATGTTGTTACTTAATAACATTTGGCTGCTTAGTAGGTGAAAATAATGAAAACATTCTTGTAAGCAAGGGAGAGGTTAGAAGAAGAACAGTTAAATGTTTCCCTTGCTGTGGTTGGTCATGTTACCAGAAGGGCATGTTGTTCCTTCTAAGTCTGGAGAATGATTTGCTAGAAGCTCATTAAATAAATTAAAATAAGGGTTGCAGATTCAGGAACATTTCTGTATTTAAATGCTTTATATGTGTTCTCAGATGGCTGGGGTACAATGAGGTTTGCAGTTCCAACAGTAAAGGATGTGTAACAGAGAATGCACTGTCCAGTCTCTCTCTGTTACATGTTGACAAATTTCTCCCGAGAAAGTAGGAACATAGGAAGTATGAAAATCTTTACAGTAGAAAGAAACGGATTTGGTCCACAACAGCAGGGTTTGACTGAAAGGACAGAGCCGTGTGGTACAAGCAAGCAGGGGGCTGGACAACAGAGAGAGTGATAATTAAATACTAAAGAAGGAGGTAGAGATCAGCAAGGAACAGAAATTGATGTTTAACTGCAGATAGTCAGTATTCATCCAGACTGTTCGCTGGTTTGGTGGGGGAAATGACAACAAGAAATAGAAATAAATGCAAAGCATTCTTTCTTTCTTTTCCTGTTTTTCTTCCCCTATTCCCTCCCTTTCCTCAGATACTCCGGAGCAACATGTGGTCTGGCCTTTGTATTTGTGTATCCATCACTCATCTACATGATTTCCCTGCACCGTGCTGGGCAGTGGACATGGCCTGCATTGATCATTCACATCTTTATAATCCTCCTCGGACTGGCTAATCTGATTGCACAATTCCTATTGTGAAAATTCCCCCTTCTCCTGTGGCTGTCACAAGTGGTACTGTGAAATTTGGCAACAGCCTTGAGCAACACTGTGGGGCATGAGAATCGTCCTCCGTGTGAGAATCTTGGGAAAAGCTGTACCTTTGAAACAAATTCAAACACATTGTTCAAGTGCTTTATAGGACACATCTTGCTTCTCTGAAAACATAATTTTATGAGAAGTGAAGTGGTTCAGATTTGAGTGATACAGTTCTCCTGGTTCTGTTGCAGGTACATCAAAAACTAACAAAGCTCAAATATTTTAATTTTTTACAGCACGTTTCTCCAAACACAGCGCTTCCAGCCTCAAGCTGTGGAAGTCTTTCCCCCAAATGAACTGTTCTTACCTTGATTAGGAGACATGCTTTCTCAGTATTGTTCAGTGACTCTTTGAAATGCTCTTTTGTTGCAGTTATTTTCCTGATTTGTTTGGAAATTGAAGCATTTATTGTCTTTCCTCTTTTTTTTAGGTTAATTTATAGTCACTTGGGTCAAAATGCACTCATAATTTTGAATACGCTATTAAATTGTTTTGGCAATATTTTTCCTGTAGGAAATTCCAACAAAGAGAAACAATAAACTCATGTTTCAGTGTTTTATTCAGAACCAAGATGTACACAAGTTATTTGTGATCTTACAATACAAAAAAGCCAGGAGGATAAAAAAAATTAGAACAAGACAATTAAAAGTAGTATTCCAGGATTGACCTCAATTCAACTCTGTTTCTGGGCTATTATGTGCAGCGAAGTTGTCTTGTCAGAAGTTGCATGTGGTTTTTATGGATGCATGGTGTACACAGTGTTTTTCCATCACAGGCCTGCCCTTGTAGGGTCTCCCTCTGGTGGTCTCTCACTTCCCCACTATTTTACTCAACATTTTCAATGTGAGCAGAGAGACAAAGCTAGAAGTCTTCAAAATTGTGGATGAAGTCAAAGAATTTAAGTTTTTAATAATTTTTAACAGAAGCTGGAAGAATCTGGAAAGATCTTGTTGTGGGGTTGTTATTTTTTAAAGTCTTGTTTATGAATTAAGAGGGTGTACATGTGTAAGCACATAGACACCTTCCTTCATCTACCTGCTGTAACTGAGTCTTAACCCAAAACATGCAGCAATTAAGTTGCCAGACACTAGTGGCATGTCATTTTTGTGGTTGGGGAGAGAGTAGAAACTCCTCTTTGTGCCGAATTCAGTGCATTAAAATAATCAACAGATGTAGAACAATTGAAAGAGAACTCTGAGCAATACTAAATTTCAAAGTAAGTAAAAGAGGAAAAAAGCTGGAGTGGTGCAATGTTTGTGAAGTAGGAGTTGGGAAAGATAATTACATTGCAGGGTAAGAGTTCATATTTTCATCAGAAAGACAATGAAAAACATAACCTAGGTTATTACCATGCTTTTCTGGGAAATTATGTGATTTTTTTTTTAGTAATGATGTAAATGCATTTGTTTTACTTAGGCTCCTCACACTGAATAAAGGACACTCACTTTCCTAAATATCCTTTGATTTGTATGAAATACAAGATTACATGGATTTGGAATACTGTCTGCAGAATACAGTGATTTTTCCAATTGTTCTCTTCTTGTGAAACTTTCTGTGCCTTTAAATCAGATTTGGAGAATACATCCATCATCTGTTCTGTATTAGAGAGAACCATCTGCCCCATCCTGGTAATTTTCTCCTGTGCAGACTCTTACAAGAGAAATACTTGAAAACCAAAAGGAAAGGACAAAAGATACAGATTTCCTAGCATTGTTGGCTTATTCACATTAAGCTCTTTGTGCTTATTTACTATAGGTTGAGTGTTTAATTTAGGTACAAACCCTGATGAGTGCAGGTAATTAAATTTGATTATATCCTTCCATGTTCCATTTGTATATGATTCCATTATTTATATCCTTTTCATTGAAACTGATAGTAAAATACCCATTGATTTTAGCAGAACTAATTTCTATTAGGATCTAGTAGTCAACAGAAATTCCTAAGAAAGACAGAATTCTTGGCAAAGTGTTCTAATTGCATCTTGTATCTGTCTCTTTTGTCAGTTGTGCAATGTATAATGACTGAGTTAAAATTTAGAAGGAAATTATTCAGAACATTTATAAAAGATAGTTTTAGTTCTGTGTTACAGAGATAGATTCTTGGTGCGCTGTTTATTTATACAAGCCTTTAAAAGCTTTGATTTGAATTACAAACTGGTTAGCATCAGAGTGATAGCAAATATTTCATTACACTGTCATCCTCTGAAGCACACTTTCTTATAAGAAAGTATTTTTTAATTTTTATGACATGCAGTTGAGATTTTCACAAGCATAAGGAGCAAGTCAGGAGTGTGCAAGTAGATTGGCATTTTAAGGGATTCTCTTCTTTGTCAGCATCCTAAGTTAAATAATATCTTAAAATATAATGGCAACTTAAATGCCCTAAAAGACCAGAGATAGATTGCAGAGGTTTTCTTTGTGCAAGTACTAAATGCAGTTCTTTACAAATACACACTTAATCTGCAGTGATGGCCAGCCAATTTCAGGTCCTTAGGTTCTGTGTTCCAGGATATCATCATGTGGTTGAGCAAAGCAAAGAAAGTAATATATTGACCCAGTGGTGTATTGTGAAATGTCATTTATTACCTTCTCACAGAAGAAAAACAGTTTCTGCTGGAAGTACTAAATTCTGTCTTTACGCTTTGCTGAAGTAAGCTGTGAGGTGAAAAGAAACACTTTCAGCTATGGTCATTCACTAAGAATCAAAGGTTTTCTTCCTAACAGTACCAGGCTACTTATTTGGCACCATCCCTAACTCACCGTACTCTGGCAATCCAGCCCTCCATATTATGTGATAACTCAGTGATGCAAACTGAAATTTTTGTTGCATGAGGTTTGAGCAGCTGCAGTCAATCCTCTGTGCAGATACCATCATGCTAAAATCCAGATCTCAAGATACATAAGGCATTAACCCAGCATGACCTTCAGATGTTGCCAAAGCTTAAGTAGCCAGGGGAATTCCCTGGAAGCTCCAAGAGCAGTCCTGGACATGCCTGTGTGGTGAATTTGTGGACACGTCTGTAGGTTATTACACACTTGAGCACTGATGCCAAGGGATTCGTTTTTCAGTGGGACCATTGTGATGAAGAGAATTAGTTGTATTTTCTAAAGACAAGGACATATGATTTGGCTTATAAGTCTGTCTTCTCTCACAATGCAAGAAAGAACTGCCTTCCCTATATGCTTGTACTAATCTCGTTGCCTTCTCTGTAATGGCCTAGCATCATTTTGTAATGTTATTGTGGCTCAGATTCTTCCTTTCAGCTTCTGTCAGTCCTCATAATTTGTCCTATGCTTACTGGCTCTCAGTTTTCCTTTGTTCTTCCAGCGTCTCACAGCTGCATCTGTTCCTACAATAATTTTTTCCTGTTTTGTCAGGATTGGCAATGTAATGCTACTGTATTAAATCATGTAGTTCAAATGACCTGTGCAGCAAATATGAGCATTTGGGATTCAAACTTTGCATCATATAAACAGAGGGTCTCAGGGAGAATATTTTATGCATAGCCAGTTTTCTTAGAGGTTCAGCCTTTCCAAGGCCTCGTGCAAAAATATGTGAAGATGATGGCATTTGGTTGCAACACTGAAGTCTTTGTTATGTTGATAGGTTTCCTACCCAAACTCCAGGCTGCTCCCTTCTCCACCAGGCTTCTGCACAAGGGTTTTCTTCTGTTTGCATGCTCATGGAACCTTTTATTTATGGGGAGTCAGCTTGAGAATCTGAAGGCTGCCAGAGCAGTTGGTTCCCCATTTTTGGTCTAACCTGGCATATCTCAACTTTGAGTGCTCAGCTCCAGGTAAGGGTTAATGAACATGCAAGGACATGTAGGCAGCCCTAAGGCTGATTAAACTCTTTTGTAGAGTTTATTAAACAAAGTTTATACCCATCCAACCATGGATGTCCGGAAAGCTGAGAGGCAGCAGCAGTATAACTTGAGTTATATCACACCTGGAACTGTGATGGGAAGGAGGAGAGACTTCCTGGAACGCTGAGACAGACAAAGCTAAGGTGTACTGTCTGCACTATGGGAAGTCCTTAAGACTCCTGTGTATAGGAGCCAGACTGATGCTGCAATCCCCAAGTTCTGCAGTGAAGTGGTAGTGAGGGAAGTGAGAGAGCCTCTGGAAAGAGTGTTTTTGCCTTACAGGATGTAAGGACAAACGCAGTAAACATCTGTCACCTTTATAACAGCTATGAAGATACCTACCTGAGGAAGCATAAATAACAGGAAAAGGATTAGTGCTTGGCAATAACTGGTACTGCTACCAGCAAAACAGTGTCTCTCTTTCCTTCAGCTGGAAGCAAAAATTAACTCCTGTGGGCAGGTCACAAAATCTGGGAGCTGTCTTCAGTAAAAAATACACTATTTTAGTAGAGTTTTCAGTAACTTCATAATAGAAAGTAAAATACTAATGATAGATAAAGCACCGATGTGTTCGGTTTAGCTCATTGTACCATGCTTAATGGGGGAGTACAGTGTAAGCTTTTTCCTCTGAGTTAGTATTCTACAAGATTGGAACCATGACCAGTGTACTTAGTTCCTTTGCACTTGAGAACACCATTAAACTCTTGGAAAGGGGCAGGACTCAACTTGCCAAATCATTGCTACCTCTGCCTCCTGTAATTTCAGATTGTGGAACCAGTACCACATAACTGTTGCTCTGTGGGTTTCTATTTCCAAACACCAGATGATCCAAGAGGGGCAGGAAGGGTCTCTTCCATTTTTTTTCAAATTTACCTAATTATGGCTTTTCTTACATACCTTCTTTTTGTAATCCTGAAATAGATTAAACAGTCCAGTTGGAAAATGGAGCCTTTTTTTGGTCACATCTCAGTATATTTGTACTGCAGCTTGGCTAAAGTTCATTGAATTATTTCCAATAACCCAGAAACTGTTTAAAAACTGCTGTCCGTGTGTTTCTTTTCATCATTGTTTGAATGGCCTTTTTTTCAATTCTGTGAAGCTTGTTAACATCTGACATTTCATTAAACTGTTAGAGGAAGTTGAGATTAGTCAGGTCATTTCAAATCAACACAGCAAAGTCATTCAGCTGCAATAGGAGGGGAGGAGAAATGCCTACACATTTGAGTACCAGGCTAGATACCAAATGACACACCAAAGAGAGACACTGTCCCCACTGCCAATCTGGCTTCTTCTCTTAGAGCAAAAGAAGGTTGATTTACAAAACTCCCACAGGGTATTCAAATTACAGGTCTCTCATGGGAAGAGATGAAGGCTGTTCGCTAGTTTTTTTATTTGTCTCTTCAGTGAATACCTTTTTTTTTTTCTGTTTTTTTTTTCTCCCATATAATAAGAGCCAAAGATAGCATAAGCAAACTCTTGTACGTCTCTTTACCTTCCAGCATAAGAGTTGAAGGGATCTGGCTGGTACAGAGTGGCAGAGATAGTGAAGATGATTTCCAGGAACAGCTTGTGCTGGCTTTGTGTGCTTGGAATTTGGAAGAGCTCATGGTTGCTCTGCATTTCTTCTCCTGGAGGTGTAACACTCTTTACTAAGGGGAGGCTGAATCTCACCTACCCTGTCTGCTATCCTTGGGCCTTAGGGGGAGGGAGGATTTGCATGACTAAAGTCCTCTGTTATGGAAATATAGCTGCTCTTTATGGTACAGCCAGATTCACAACAATAGGCAGAAGATCATATCCTGCCTCTATGAAACTTGCCATGAGCAGATTACTCTTGAATGATGTTCCTAAGACTAGATTTATTAAGCCTTTGAAATAATTTCAGCATTTATGATGCCACCAGCTCCCTATTTTTACAGGCTTGGCTCAGGTTCAAGTGTCATCATATCTTTCCTCTTGATACACTGTATACCAAAGGAGTGCAAAGTTAGGGGTAAACTCTATAGCCAAAACTCCAGCTAATTGTGATTTCTTTGAATAATTAGTTGTGGTATCAAACATGTAACAAAATTTGCTATTTTTAATGCAGTGGCAAGAGGGTGTTGCATTTTTTTTAAATTAATTGATCTGGCCTAACACAAGCTTGGTCTATAAAAATATGGAAAATATGAGTTGCAACTGTATGGACTGTTCCTACTTTTACTCTGACAGAAGAAAACAAGTTTATTTAAAGAATAACAGAGGGGGACAGTTTTTCCTCTCTCAGTGCTCATGTTTATACTACTTTATGCAGGCAGCCAGCTACCCCATCATAGCAATTGCAATAAATGATGGGCTAGAACTTCTCCAGAAATAAACTCTTACCTAAACCTGCATGTTTTTTCATTCCTTTCCTGTCTGTTTTCACAGGTAACTTATGCCCCAAGGAACCCCTTTCAGACAGGTTTATTCACCTGATTTGCACCTTGGTAATAAGTTGCCATTTAGTGGCATCAAAGGAGAATGTACGTGACCACAGGCTTCACGCCTTCCCAGAGAGCTTAGGAGACTGTCCCATTTCGTTCCACAATCCCCATCTGCCCTGGAATGTCTATACTTGCCTCTGAGGACAAACTGCAAGTAAATTTCAACCATAGAGTAAACTTGTGAAAAACCTGGCTTCTATGGTTTTATTGTGAAGGCACCACACAGTTTTCTTTAACACATGACTGAGTCTTTTACCTTCATCCTATGTGTTTATACAGGAAAAATCAGGCCACTGGACAGCAGAATGTTTAGACATTGCATATGCTTCCCCTTGCACCCTGAGTAAAGCAGGTCTCATAAAAATTAACTTGATAAAATTATGTTTTCTTGAATCAGGGACAGAAACACCTCACCCTCACTTTATCCATTATGTGAAGTGTCTGGAAAAGAATCACATGGTAAGATCCGTATGAAAGACAACTACAAAAAGAGAAGCTTTAAAAGTCATCAAAATGCACATAAAATTTTCTGGCAGGGGCAGTCTAGACCTCTGGCTTACTTAGGATGCTTGCCATCAATAGGAATCTTTCCCTTTGCTTTTAGTGGGCACTGGTTCAGCCCTTGGAGATGTTCCTTTTGAAAAGATTTTGGCAGTTAAAGGAAGATTCCATCAGAAACAGCAGGACTTCACTTTCCATGCAAGGATCTGGGTTTACTTCAGCAGCTGTTACTCAGATGCAGTTGGACCTGCATCACAGTTTGCATGCTGTATTGTTGAGTGTGAAATAATACATTTACTTTTTTAGAAACTCACTGAGATGGTGAGTACCAAAGTAAAACACAGGACACAAGTGGGTAAGTGTGAAGGGCAAAATTTTGTTTTGTTTTGTTTTGTTTTGGTGGGGGGAGTAAGGGTGCTCTTTAGTTTGATTTTTTTTGCATGCAGTGATAACTCATATAGGAATACACCTTTAAAGTGCGCTCAGCTCACTGTGTCATTCCAGGGTGAATCTTGGTTTGTTGTTTTGACTCCTTGGGCAAAAAATCACTCAGACTGTGGGATTTGTGTGTTGTTGTACTATGGGCCCCTATGTACTTGTTCTTTGCATGTTAGTTATTTGTCAGTAGCATTTCTCTGTGGAGTATTTTATAGCACTTGAACCACACAGAAAGTATGCACCAAGTTTAACTGTCAGATTTGGTGAATAATCTGGTATGTGTAGATGTTGCCATGTATTTCTGGGAGAAAAAAAACCCACTAAGCGAACTCTGTCCTCTTCAAAAACATTTGTAAGGAATGGTCAGAGAGCTTTAAAAGATCTTCCCCCTTCTAAGTGCTGTGTGAATTTCCATGCAATTCACTACCTTCATTAGTGACTAGAGCCACAAACTTGAAGCCAATAGGCAGCTGGAGAGAAGCTGTGAATTTTTTGACCATGTTTATTTTCAAATGTTTAGCCAAAGCATATACGAAGTCATGGAAGACTCAGAACTCCATTTTCTGTCGTTTCCTTCTCCGTCAACCCCACCACTTGTTCATTATGTCACGCTACCTTTTAGACTTACTAGTCCAGTTTTGCTTACCCTCACTGCCAGCTGTTCCTGTTCTGGCACTCCTGATGACAGTTCTTCAGCAGGTGAAAGGACAATTGTGTACCTCATCAGGGCTCTCAGAGGAGCCACTGACCTGCACAACTCAAGTAGAAAGGGTCTCTTTTGGGAACCTAAAGACATTCTGGTACTGACCTGTTTTGGAGAGGACACCACTGACACACACCATGCACAGTAACATGCGCCCTACCCGCTGTTGCTTGAACCCCTGGAGAATTCTCTGGTCATGAAGTTTGCCATGCTGGGCTGTGATCAGTTGCTTCCTGTGGTCACCCTGATATCCAGTCCACCAAGAGGATCAGTCTGTGGTGGCAGTCAGCTTGGCAGCCTGGCATTTGGGAACAGTGAAATGTCCTGGTTCTAGCTCTAGGGATATTGAGCTCATGTTGTGTCCTGACCTGAGCAAATGCAAGAGGAGCCAATAGAGGGGCAGGAGCATCTTGGCTGGACTGAGCTGGACCTAACACAGGTATAGCCATGGCTGCTCCAGGCTGTATCCAAGTTCCAGACATTCCTGAGGGGAGTGCCCTCCAGCTGCCAAATAGATAATCTCCACTAAATGTGGTGTAACTGTGTGGACTGCGCTGTTCTTACTTTGGGGACTTTCAAAGGGGATAAAATGCCTTACTGAGCACACCAAAGCTGAAGAAGAAATAATAGAAAATTAATAGAAAGATAGCATGCTCGAAAAAGCTATCTCTGGACATGTGCAGTTACACCCAAAAACCTTGAGGTGCAAAGACAGAAAAATATTGTATCGGTGTTTCCATCTTCGCAAGAACATTAGTAAGATACTCCCAAATTTGACTAAGCTCTCATCAGCCAGATGTTCAGAAGCAGTTAGCCAGTCACTATGTACTCCTGTGGAGTGAGGTTAGAACTGCAAAAGTTTAAGTGAATTACCTCAGCAAAGAAGAGCTGAATTTCTTAAAAAACCTGCAAGTAGGGCGGTCAAATGTGCAAATACAGCACACACTGTGCTGTGTACCTGATGCAAAAGCCTACCCAGTCTCTTAATGGCTCCACATTATAAGCCTTACAGGACAAATGGAGTATGTTATGTAGAATGCTGTAGGCAATATGGTACCAAAAGTCATTCTCCTTAATAAATTATTTCTACAGCTTTAAAGGCTTGGATCCTCAACAATATGTATTTTTATTTGCTAATATTGAATGAATCCCTCTTGGAGGAGATAGATGCTGTTGACTGGAACTCCTTACAACGTTTAAGGCCAACATAGCACTAAATAAACTGAAACAATTTGAACTTCGTGGACTTTTTATGCTGTGAAACAGTTAGTATAAAGAAGGCATTTAAGAGTGGGGTTTTTTGCCTTCAATAATTTTGGAGTAGTCCTTCATTTTTAGTATCAAGATGACCAAATAGTTCCAGTAATTTCTGAACTCCTTGCCAGTTTATTATTAGTGCAACTGGCTACAAACCAGCTGACTGATGTCAGTCTCATAATAAAGAATGACAAAGCCAGACAAGGGTCCCATGAGAAAGCAAAGAAGGAGGATCAAACACAATTGTAGACCTGTGCAAATGGCTACAAGGTCTCTGGCAACAGTTTTACCACTTTTTATAGCACTATTTATTCTACAGCTTTTATTTATTTTCCTTTCCAAGATATTTGCATGTTGCATTATTCTCTGTTTTTTTATTTGTCTGTTTGGGTTTTTTTAATGTCATGTAATTGAGTACACAAATACTCTTACATAATGTGAATGCATAACTTTATTTAATATGACTCATGAATATATCCCACAAGGTAGAGCATCCCTAATTATTTGATGTGTTTTCAGCTGCGATCTTAGGTTTGTGTCTTGTAGTTGTTTAAATTAATTGTAATTGTGAAGAAAAGTCATCTTTTCCAAGGCTGCAACTGCAATTTTTCCAGTTACTGTGTGCATCAGAGTATGGCTGCACACACCCAGAGATCTCCAGACATCAATAAACCTTATGGATCCTATTTCTGCAGAAACAGAAACCAAGGACTAGTATAAAAGCCCCCCATGTCCTTCCTCCATCTTTCAGTATCTCTATTCACAGCTTAGCCTGTCTGATTTAAGCCTGTAGATTTTTAAGGATGGTGTTACAGAAAGGTTATTGCAAGAAAAAGTGAACAGTTGTAAGAAGTTACCTGGATCATTCAAGACAGGACTAAACCAGATTATCATCTGGTTCTCTTGGGCTTCTTAGCTCTAGGTTAAAAAAGACAACAGATTTAGGTTCCTCTTCGGTACCGTGTCTAATTTTTACTGCCCTGCCATTCAGGATAGGTTCTTGGAGTGAGAGTTCTATCTCCAAGTGCAAGATCTGCGGAAACCATCATTGCTAAAAATGAATTCTAACCTAGCCAGTAAGAATGTTTTTTACGGTTAGCTGTAGAAAAGGAAATACTGTAGGAAATGTTGTAGGGAGTTAGCTTAGTCAGAGCTGCAAGGACATGGCACGTCACTCTTCTCGTTATGGCCAAGAAAAGCTGTTACGTTTTCCATATTTACATCTAAAGTCCATTCAGGGATCAAACTGTACTTAATGGAGATGTCTCTGGGATCCAGTACGACATACCCTGCAGGTCAGTACATCTCCACAAAAGACATCTAGACTTCCAGAGGCAAATGAAAAAAAAAAAAAGGTAGGGGGGAGATGGGAGATGGAGGATGGGGGAGGAGAGAAGCATTTGAAGACAATTGAGGTGTCAATAATTGCTTTTATCTCATTTTCTGTTGACTGAACTGTATCTTTACTGTCATCTCTGCTACTCCTCTGGTGACAAAAAGTTTCCAGCCTTCAGGCAATATGAATACTTAAAGCATTCCACCAGATTCAAATACCATCTTGCCTCAATGCAAATCCACAGAGGTTGTTTTTGAGCGTACAATAGGCTACACCAACCTTTGAAAAATTCGGTCTTTTTCAGAAGACAGGTTATGTGCTCTGGGAAAAATTCAAACTTGACTCCTTCAAGCCAGACTATCAATTCAAATAAATTGCCTTTAGGATAGAATTTTTTATTTCCAGATTTCTGCATGAAACAGTGGCATTTACAGAAGGCAAAAGTTTTACTAGGAAGGCACAAAGAGCCTCGTGATGTCATTTGTTCAAGGGGTCCACAAGTACATTAAAAGGAAAGAAAAACAAAATAACAGCTTTTCTTATTCTTCCTTTATATTTTTGATGGCATCTAAAGATTAGAGAAGACCCCTGTTACAGCACTCAGGGTTCTTACTTTTTGCATTTTCAACAGACAGGACCATGATCATTTAAGTTCAGGTTCAATGCTGTTAATTGTTCATTATTATTACGCTTTCCTCTAGTTCATTTACAATCTGCAGTAAACGCCTACATAGGTCAAGATTTCCCAAAGGCTGAAAGGCGTCTCCTCAGCAGTAAGACCCAGAATAGAAAAAAGAGAACAGAGAGAAATTGCCATGGAGGAGAATTACTCCACGGTTTGTGGAGCAGACTAGTTGTATCATTCCCTGGCATCACTGAATCCCTTCATATCGATATGGTTAAGGCCAGTACTCATTCTGTCCACTTAGACTTTCCTTCTCACCTCTCCACATGGCTTCTTGTGCTTCATAAGAGCTTGTCAAACACACAGTGCAAGGAGGGTCCATGGGAAAGGACATGTAGTATTAAGACATAATACCATTGCATTACTGAAACAAAGAGAAAACATATAAAGTAGTGCTCCCTTATAACTTCCCATTCTCTTTCCCTAACTTAGAGTCCATCTTCCTGAAGATAAATATTAATCCAACTGAAAATTGTTGTAATCATATGGAGGGGCACAGAAATGTAGAGGGTATGTGTCCGTCTTCATATATGATCAATTTTTCAGAGATTAATTAGATTCTGCTGTCTGTAAAAGGATCCTGAGGACTACAAGGAATTGGGGACATTTGCTTCACATCTGTTTGCAATGACAGAAGCACCAGCTGTGCAGTGGTCGCCTAACTCTGAATCAGGGCAGTGGTACTGTACTGACTCAGAGGGAAGTGTGCCAGCAGCACTACTGAGCGTGCATTACATGTAATACAGCAGGAAATTCGGACAGCAGCTTGTTATAATACTGTTTTGGAAGTGCATGAGTCACTGTGTTTGTGGAATCTGAACCTTTCTCAGCATGTTTTTGTGCTAGATATCCTGTCATGTCATTTGAGAAAGCCTGAAGGGCTGAAGCTGAGTTAGTTTATCCAGGATCTTCATGTTGGAATACTCTAATCCATTTCTGTCACAGTTTTTCGTATTTCCAAAAAAAAAAAAATAATGCAATCCAGTATTTTCTTCCCCTGTGAAATATTATTTTAAACACTTTCGTAATTTGCACTAATTTCCTTCTAAATTGGAGCTATCCACTGAGCCTTTCACCTCTGCTGTTGCACTGACTGATGCTTTCAGATGAAGCTCTCCCACTTCTCACTCCACGTCATTGTGTGTACAGTACTCCTTCACTGTTCTGTTTCAAAATGTTTCTTGGAAGACTAGACGCCAATGCTGATAAAATAGCATATGAGCTCTGCATGCACTAAGCATGCCAGGAGATGCCTTTGCAATTCCTTTGCTTTCCCTTCTCCCACTGACAGTTGTTCCTCTCTCCAGAGCTGCACACCTGTCTCTGGAGCCTAAGGATTCAGGCAGGACTCTGAACTGCACTGGTGACAGAAGGTTCCTCTCTCTAACCAATGCCATAATCTTGGCAACACCTCGGAGATTTTTCTTACATTAAAAGCTAGCACCAAACTGAATTATTCTTCTCCTGTCAACCTATTAAAATATGTTTATTTCATCTGATAAATACAGATATGTACATATGCACACAGTCTTTTTCTTCACCTGCTTTCGTTACCTTCCCCCCAGCCTCCATTTAAATACAGTACTCAAATTATAAAAGTGCAAGAAAAATCAAGCTGGCTGTCCGGGAAGGTTCCCATCTTGCAGACAATTGCATATGTTGCATTGGATTGAGCATTTGAGCAAACAAGTGTCAGCAAAGATGAGTAACACTCGGGAAGGCTCTCAGATGAAGACTAACAGGTCTCTGATGGTGCCAGGGCTGAGTCTTATTCACAGTCTCCAATGCCTAACAGGCCTTTTAGATATCAGCACTTTGGTGTATTCACAATGTCTGGGACCCAGCCCTCCAGTGTCTGCAGTCATCCCTGGGGTCATGAGAGTGCTCAGAGCCTACCTCACAGGTGAGAACAAGAGAAATGCAAAAAACTGGGTTTCTCCAGTCTTTGTGTCTTACTGATGTGGTTGAGCAGGAATAGCCAGAGCTGTCCCTTGCTTAACTGTCCCTTGAATCACAGCCAGGAAGCAGACAGGTCCTGCCCACATCCAGCAGTAAAAGGACTTGAATGGGGAGATGGGAGATTTGGGAAATTGAGTTCTCTCTTCTTTTCCATAACAGATGTGGAGCCAACTTAGATAAAAGATACAGTCTATCAGAGGTCTTCCTAATCACAGCTTTACAGAACGAATTCTGTCAACTGTCTTTACATGTGACAAAGTCAAATACAAACACCGTATGGAAGTGATGCCTGATTTCTAAACAGGGTTGGTTTGTTTGTTTGTTAGATTTTATAAAACTAGTTAATACTTTTCAAAGACAATACAAATGACTTGCTAGAACACAAGCTATGCCATGAACATACTTGGCAGATATAATCTTAAAATTGCATTGCATGTCACTTTTTAACTGTGTTACATGTTTTATAGACCTGCCTTTATATGCTCTGACCAGGCACCTTCCCGCTTCTTCCTATAGCTTTCCTCTTACATTTTATTAAGCCAAGAAACAGTGTAAAACACCACACAGAATTTATATCGATTCATGGTTACAACATTTTTTTAAGAGTTCAGGTAACTGAGCAATGAAAATTGTGCTCAGTCCTAAGTACTTCTGCCAGCCTGCTGTGGCTGCCCCAGTATAAGTTCATTTATCACAAGCTTCATGGACTCTTAAGCAAAACAAAGTTCAAGTTCACAGTAAATGACTGCAGCACATACCCTCTGCCAGCTGCTGAGTCTGGGACAGGATACTCCCCGTTTGCCTATTTTTATCAAATTCAAGGTCTTCTTATGTTTCTTAATTGCTTTAGTCTTACAAAGTATGTACAGTGTGTGTAACCTGATAATAGATTATAATCTGTGAATTTAATAATGTTAATAATAATAAGACTAATAACAACAACACTAATATTGTTAGAGAACTGAACAAGCTGAATCTGTGCCCTGAATCTATACCCATGACAGTAGTATCTGTGATATTTTTGTGACATTTATCTTCCCAGTACCGACCTGCAGTGGGACCACTGTTTTCCCTGCCTGAAACAAGGGAAAGACACATGGTATATGTTAGCCTAAGGCTTGCATTCCCATTCAAGCCCAAGATCCTGAAAGCACACACCACCTCCTTGTTGACTCACACTCTGACACAATCCTGCAATCCCGTGTGTGCACCATGAGGGGAAACTCAACAATACTGCAATACTTTTGGTTTCCTGAAGATGAACAAGCATCACCACCACTTAACCCTCTGGCATTGCACATTCCGAGTCCTTCCTCCTCTGACTTGGCTAAAAAAACATGGACCTAGCTGGAAGAATGCAAGCAATTCAACCAGGGCTCTGTAGAATCTAGAGACTGCCTTTAACTTAAAAACAACACTGTTATTCCTCACTTCTTACTAATACAGTGCACAATGATCAGCATTTTATCATTCACTTGTCTTGTACTGGGGGGGAAAAAAGGGGGCATCATTGCAGAAGTTTTCTTATTTTTTCACAGCATCTATACATATGAAATTCTTCTATATTTCTGTGTTCCCTTCAGAAAGCTTTCGAAGGCTGGGAAGTTAAAATAACATAGATTGGTTTTAGTGCAGTACACCACATATTGTTTCTATCATGCAAGAATTGCTTAACCATGGTACACTTCAGCAGCACAATTTATTACAAACCTTGGAAATCATTTCAGGAGCCCAAGGACCTCACGGACCTTAGACCAAGTTTCAGCAAACTGCTCAGATATGTGATCACTAGGCAGATGTCTGGAAACGTGTTCTTGCACATTTATCTGCTAATGCAAACGTCCCAATACAGGCATTAACACTCAGAAGCATTATGTGGATTTTAAACAATTCCTGGAAGAGTTGGGTCCCATAAAAGTTATTCTGACAGATATAATCCTTCTCACCTTTGCCAAGTGCTTGCTCTGACTACAGGAGCCAGAGCACATCGAGTGAGACTCCTGCCTGCTTCCACTGCTTCTGGTGCTCCAGACACTACAACATCCCTGCCCAGGGCTGACTTCACTCTCATGTTGTTATTATTCTGGTTGGGAAAGAAGCAGCAATGTGGAAGGGAAAGATAAAACAGGAGATAAGAGGATATTTGATGGTTCAGATGGACAGATGATTCATTTGAGACAGGTTTATTCCTCTTCTCTCTTGGTGTTAATGCCTCAAGGAAAACAGCAACAAAATTAACGCTCTTTTTGCTGCTGTGGGAAATAATTCTTTCTCTCACCCTGTTCTGTGAGGTCTTTCAGGCAGTGGCTGTGAGTGTCCACAGCACATAACACAATTGGCTCCAGTCTTACTGGGGCCTCACAGTATTAGTGTAATAAAAGTAAATACCAAGTGGTCAGGGCTTAATTATAATCTGGACATTCTGTGCTCTGGCAGTAGATTAGAGGAGACATTGACTTGTGCTTTAAGGCATTGAATCTGCTATTGGCATTGAGGGGGAATCCATCTAAAGAGACAAGACAGCAAAGTGAAATCCCATGTTTCCTGCTCAGTGTAGAATGCAAACTAAGAGGAAGTGTAAGGTTTCAGTAACTGAACACTCTGTATGTTGGAGCAGCTCCAGCTGTGGCTTTTTGTGTTCAACTCTGATGGCTATTTCAAGGAATCAAATACTATTTTCTAGAAGATGGAAAAGCAAAATCTTCCATTAGTTAATGATTGTATAAGGACCCAAATTCTCACATCATGCTTTGAGGAAGAATTCTAAATAATTAATATTGTAATCATCTGTTGATCTATTCTTCTCCACTCTTAACTGTGTTTTGAACAGGAACTGGCCCTGATCATACTCTATGAGAAATAATTCAGATGTACAAGAAACATACATGCTCTGCAATCTGTACTGAAGCAGGTTTCCTTTTTTTATTGGGTTCTTCCAGTTTTAGGGTTCTGATGACAATTTTTCTATACTTATTTTCAAAGTGCCTTCATAATTTATTTTTCTAGTTGCCATCACTTACGTGGTTAGGCCATTGTAACAACGTTATATCAGTAAGGAAGATATGTCCAAGGTTGAATTTTATCCAATATAGTCATAATTTCTTGAAAAAACAACTAGATGCTATAAACTTGTGAATAAATTTCTTCATATCGAGATACTAGAAAAGAAAATAACAGGTGGAGATGAAAAAAAAGCAGTGTTGATAATTGTTACAGCATGCCTCTGTGACTAATAGTGTTGCAAAGGTCTGCTATAGACAAATTTCTGTAGTCATTCTGGGTATTTTGGCTTGGCCTTAGCGTCAGAGTGAGTGTGGATGAATGTGACTTCCACTGTGTTAGGAAATGTGTATTGTAAGGGATCACTGCTGAGCTGAAGACTAACAAATGAAGAGATGTGGCACTGAAGGGCAGCAGTCAGGTGGTTCATCCTCCTAGCAGCAGCACAAACATTGGGCCAGGAAAAAACCCTAGATCTACCTCCTTTGGGGTCTCTCTGCTTATGTATGCTCCCACGCTGTACTTCTAGTGGTACTTCTACTGGTAATCCAGGCCATCCTCAAGGGCTACAGAACTGGGAGCTGCTGCCTGGCAATGGTTTCCGTGCAGTTTGCTGCCTGTTTAAAGCACCGGGTGTCAGGTCGGGGGTAGGACTGCTGCTGCCAAGCAGGGAGAAGCAGTGGGAACAGACTCCTGATCAGCTGCAGTCTGAATGCACAGCTTTGATCAGCCAGTGAAGCACACCTCAACAAAGTTGCAGGGGCACACATATTCCTCCAAGCTTATCTTCTCCTCTCTGCTGAAATGGGTATATGGGTATCCAGAACCAGACGCAGGAGGTTGAGTTACCACTTTGGGTGTGCGATGGGTCAAAACTGGGTGCCTTTAATACAACATTGGCAAATTCTTCCTGTGCAACTGGTTAGCCTGTGGAAGGTCACCTCTTGAGATATATGGCTGCTGCCAGTTACCTCTGTTTTGCTAAATGTTTTGACAGGAAAGCATGATCAAGAAGGGAAGAAAAGGGAAATCAGAAGCCAGAGGACACAAATTCTGCAGCCTCTAAATCACTCAAATTTGCAATAATCATAACACCTTTTAAATAAAAGTTTCACTCAGATATGAACATTTTGTGAGTTCTCTTGAGACATTCTTTCTTTCAGAGTCTCCTACTGCTTCAGAACAATATTTGTAATTGAAATAAATAATGAAATCCAATAAAGAGCAAACAGGGAAAGTTTCTTAGCCCTAAGGCCAACTGGGAGAGCATAGCTCATGGCCACACAGTTGTTTTTTCTTCCTATCAAAATAATACGTCTGCATGCAACATTGCCACAGGGAATGCTCCCCAGCCTGTGATAGTTCTGAACAACACCATTTGTGAGCTAACATAAAAACAGTACCATCATGTGCCAGTACCTGTTTAGTGTGTGTTGGCCCCACTTAATTAACTTGTGTAGACGTAGCCTGAAGTGTTTTTTCTAGAATATGCTATATGATCCTCTGAGGCTGTATGATGCACACCATAAAATATAAACAAAATTATATACTTGGGGTTTAATGTATTTTTGCTCATTACATGGACATGAATATTAAATATGTTATTATATTGTCTGTTGGGGTCTGCTTGATTCTTTATTTCTGTGGCTAATATTTAGAAATAACCTGTATTTTCTACTGAAACAGTTTTTTTATGGGAATGGTCTACAACTTTGTCCTGAAACTGGGGGAGCAGAACCCTTCACATATCTGAACTTGCCTGTAGGTAACAACCGCAAGTCAGCCTGACAGCAGGACCTTCTGGGGAATAGTTCAAGACAGATGTGGGGATGGAATACCCAAACAAGTGTCATCTGTATTTAAAGGAAAAAGAATTGAAAGAGAGAAGACAGGAAACTCCTCCTACTTTGTTTATTAGATATATAAGTGTTTTTATTGCTCACTGCTCCCTCATTAAAAACGAAACAAACACAAGACATAGGAGCAAAAGAAAGAAAACAACTAAATGGCCAGACCAAACAAAAGAAGAGGGATGAGGTGAAGATATATTGGTGGAATCTAAATGCTGTTTCCTGAAACATTCTGTGCAAGGGGTTTCAGCTGATTTAAGAGGTTCTGGTCTCTACTATCCTATAGCAGAGTATATAATTTTGTTAGAGACAAATCCTGTGTCCTGAAAGCTAAATTCAGGGGGGCTATCTTGCAGATTTTCTCCTTGTCCTCCTTACTCCATGAGTGGGGTTTAGGCAGATAAATTCAAAATAGCCACACAAAAGTGTTGCAGAGCCTGAAACTGATGGAACATTACAAATATGTCTGAACTTTTTAATCTTTGCTCTTACTAATGTGTTTTGCAGTGTTACACGGTGCACACAGACTGGCTTTGAACATATGAAGACCTGACTCAGTTCAAGTCCATCCAGCCAAAAACTGTGCAGCAGTGCCCAGGAGCAGACGTAATGGGGGAGTTTAAGAAACAGGCGCTATGGAATGACTGTTTCCCAGCAGTTCTTTCTAAATGTGGGAAATCAGAAGTAGGGATGTTTCTGAAACTGCCAGGATCCACTGTTTAACTGTCGACCTATCCTCTGTGACTTCACCTAGTGCCTTTTGCTCCTTTGTAATTTCGTGCCCCAGAGCATTCCAAGGCAAAACATTACACAATATTCTGATATAAAAAAGTCCTGTGGTCTGACATCTTGTAGAAGTTTACCCTGGTTCTTAGCTGATACAAAGTACTGAATGCTTGTTACTCATTTAACCTCCATATATTTAATGATTTTCTAGATCACTATAAATGATAAAGTACTACTTTTCCTCTCCCATCATTCCCTCTAAACGTTGAAATACCTTGTTCTGGTTCTGCTGCATTTGAATTGTTGTATACAGGTTCTAAAAATGCTTTCTTTTCTGATTTATTTCGTGCTTTCTCTGCTTCTACTTACCCATTTTATTGTGGGATTTCTGGCATTCAGGAATGTGTCATAATGAGACTTGTCAGATGGCTCTCTTTCCTAATAGTATTCCGAGTGAGTGCTATGGTTGGAGTGGTGTTCTCTCTCTGAGCACCCAGAGGATGGCTTCCCAGAACAATCCACAGTGACCCTCTCATCCCTTTCCTGAGTAGTAACAGCTCATTCAGAGCTGTTGACTCCCACCCCAGACCAAGCTACAGAGAAACAAGCCTGGGAAAGTCCCGTCATTTACTAAGGCTGCTGATCCATATGAATGTTAATTGCATTAAGAGTCCTGTTGGGTCAGTACTAATTAATTATCACACAAGTACCACTAGAGGCTGATGATAAACTTCCTGAGAGTTTATACCTTGTACACACAAAATTTCTAAGAGGAATGGTCTAAACACTGAAGATCACAATTTGTAGAAGAAACAGAAGAAAACCAAGACATCAGTAGGGCTTTAACTTGGTCTTGGTGTTTGCTGCTGCTCACTGCCTTCCAATAAACAAACAGAAAGATCCCATTTTGAAAACAAACAAAAAAACCAGCTAAATAATCATACTAAACAAGAGCATAGGTGAGAGGAGAAGATACTTTGAAGAGTCTAAATTCTAAAGAGTAATATTAAGACTAACTCAACATGTAAATCTCATTAAGGGATATGAGACGATATAAATTATGAGCTTTGTCTGCTGCCTTCATTTTCACTTGTGTCCAGAAACGTTCTTTAGCGTTTTGTTAAGCATATGAATGGCTCTGACCTGTTCTCACTGGGTCACTATAGTGGTCAAGAGCAGTAGCAATAGTTGGCACTTTGCTGTGAGGTACCAAGCAAAGCCTATGCAGTTAAAATGCCATGAAGCTCAGTGACACTACAAAGCTCTCAAAGTATCAGAAGAAACTGAAACTTAGAGACTCTGGTATTTGTGTTGTATAGTTAAAAACCCCAAACCTCCAACTAATGCTGAACATGATTTCTATTTGTGTTTATAATCAACCAACATCTACCCGCTCTGGAATATACTGCTCCAGATGCTCTCTAATCAAGTAGCATCAATTTAACCTTTCTGCCACTCTGGGCTTTGTTGCTACGGCAGACACCCTTTTATTTGTTAAACGTACTGAAGTATGCAGGCTTTGGTTTTTCATTCTTTCTTCAGTTTACACCAAAACATCCTTTTTGTATGGAATAACAACATATCTGAAGATGCCAGTACTTACGCTAACATAGCCCTTGTGTAAATGTAGGGTTTTGTTAATCTGAGTAGTACTTCAGGCTGGAAGTGCTTGGGTTGGCTTGCTTCCATAAGAAGGCCCAGAAAAGCCTTCTGAGAGCCTAGAACTGTGCACTACTACCCAAACACCCAAACTATGCTCAGCTGGGTTTTTCCAAGACCTAGCAAGCCAAGTGGTGGTAATAAGGTTGCAACAGCAAGGCTCATATCCCTTGTGCAATGGAAAATTTGCAGAGGAACCAGTGATTGCTTTCTTCCCTGAATTCTAGTAGAAGATTGCAGACGCCTCTTCCCTCGGGCAAGCTACATCTCAAGGGTGAAACAGAGATGTAGAAATTGCAAGACAATGAAGAGTGATTAATTTTCGTCAGTGAATGCTGTGCTGAGACCCAGTTTCCAGGTGTTTTAAAGTGTAATCGGTATCTTGCTCACATTCTTCTGGGAAGAGATCCATTTCAATTAGTGCAATCGCTCAGGTCTCTAATTTACTGCATAGGAGTGTGGATCAAGGGGCTGTTTGCAGCTTAGCCTGAACAAGATTAGACCAGTGCTTTTGGATTGAAGAAAGCAGTTATGGCAATTGTGTGTGAAATGTTTGCATTGCTTGTCCTCAGGTTTTTCTAACCATCTCGCAATTTTGGGGATGTTATCTACTCCTGATTTAAGACCTCATGAACAATTCCCCACTTTGAGGAGCAAAGCAGATTGCACACTTTTCTTTCAGCAGCAAATCTCACAGAGATAAAGCCAGTTCTCCTCATTGCCAGGTTTTGCTCCAAATCGTTTCATTATTTCATGCATTTTAAGACAACAGGATTTTCTACATTTATGAAACCATCCCAGCACAGTTGCTGGAAAATGTACATTACAGGAAAGTGTACTCTTTAATTTACACTGCACTTAAAGAAATCAACAGTAGTTTTAATCTCTAGAACTGTCCATTTTGACATGTAGCTGCGATGATGTTTCAGCATTGAGATAAAATGAGGATCTGCTGTATAGGCTACTATGTAGCGCTTCCTTATATATTCTATGTGGAACTACTTTATGGGCCTTTTTAAGCAGCAGCACAGTTGAAGATATGACATACTCAGTGAGGCACTTCCACCCCAAGAACTTGTCTCTCTTGTTGATCCCTCAAACCTGTTATTCAGCTGTTAGGATGTTGTACAAAGTGAAGCTGTTTAGAGAATTAGGGAGTGGAATATATAAGAAATGGCTGAAAATCTTATGTCTGGTCTTCTGTGGGAAGCACCACTCATCCCACCTGCAATTGCCTTGAACAAAACACAGATGTGCTCTGTAGCAGGAGCTACACGTTTGTGCCCAACAGACCTAAGACTGGTGAATAGAATTGTCTGGTTTGGCATTAACAGTGCTAAAATAAAAATGTGGTTATGCAGAAAACAATTTCTTTGTGCTGGTAAGTGTATTCTTTCCAAATAAAAGGTTTTAACAAGGAAAAAGATTGCTTTGGGTTGGGTTGGGCTGAAACTCTTGCTTCCAGCTGTTTTGTAATTTTTTTGTAATTCTCCAGCACTCTTCCAGCCCCTCTACTCAGTCCTGGTGAGGCCACATCTGGAGTAGATGGTCCAGTTCTAGGGTGCTCAGCACAGCAGAGACATGGAGCTCCTGGAACAGGTCCAGCAGAGGGCAACAAAGGTGATTAGGGAACTGGAGCATCTCTCTCATGTGGAAAGACTGAGAGTTGAGCCTGTTCAGCCTTGAGAAGAGACAGACAGCCGAGAGGGGAACTCGTCAATGTCTATAAATATCTAAAAGGGATGGGTGCCAAGAGGAAGAGCCAGGTCGCCCTTGGTGCTTGAGCAGGGAGATTGGGCCAGATGGCCCACTGTGGTCCCTTCCAGCCAGGGGGATTCTGTGATTCCAAAGGTGGAAACAACTTTTTTCCTCGCGTAATAATAACAGTAATATCTCCCCGTGTTCTCC
>WBMY01001470.1:52319-66757 GCA_013397315.1 Donacobius atricapilla
GATGTCCTTGCTCTTCCTTCCCATACCTCCTCTGTGGGATGAAAACCGATCGTGGCAAAAGCCCGTGCTGGAGAGGCAGATGCCTGGTAGATAGATACCTGCAGGCTGGGGTATGTTTGTTACCCCGAGTGGGTCGGGAAGCTGTTCTGGAAGGGGCCGTCATCGCGGAAACACGCCTCACCCCTCCAGGGTCCTGCAGAGGCGCGGCGGTGCTCGGCAGCAGGACAGGGGTTCGCTGCAAGGCTCAGTTGAGTGCGGTCTCGGTGGCACCGAGCCGCCGCTGTAGCTGTCGGCTGGAAGCGAAATGCGGCATTCGGTGTCTGCGCCCTGGTGTCCGTGCAGCAGGGAAGAGACCGCGGTTGGGGCAGGAGCGGTGCCTCGGTGATTGCCCGGGGTTGAACGGACACAGCCTCAGCACACTGCCACAGCGCTGCAATGCTTGTCCTGGCCAGCCTAAATATCAGCGCGTTCCCAGTGTTACTTTCTTCTATTTCAGTCTCTGTTGAAACTACTTCGTGCCCTGCCAGTTTGCATTAACCCTCTCCTTTTATGTAATGAGACCGTGTAAAAAGCAATGATGTCAACTGTCGATCAGAGAAGGGGCAGTTTCACTTTGTGAAGAAGTGGCACCTCTCAGTATTGGGAGCCTAGGAGGTGTCTTTACTCTCTGGAGATGTACTTCTTGGTCAGTCTTAGGAAGTGCTAATTTTGGATGTTTGCTTCTTAAGCAAATAATGTCAGTACTTCAGTAATTAAGCACTTTCTTGTCATGTTCAGTGGATAGCATTCAGGCCTGGTTCATGAATCCCTGCTTGGCTGAATTTTTTGGCTGATGTTTGTAGCATCAGTACAAACACAACGAACAACGTTTTCCTCTTGCTGGCTGCTTCAAATAGCAATGGTACCTGTAGCTAAAGGCCATTAAAAAGCAAAATGACAATGAATGATGCATTGCTCTGAGGTAATGTGACCAGAGAGAGAGCTTTTGCAAAATCATAGTGGATCCATGTAATCCACTGGGTGCCGTCTTCATTCAGATCAGGAGTTTTAGCAAATGGTGCTGTTGTGAGGCTTAAACTTTCATGGTGCCTTTACGATGAGTGAAGCAGTTTTGTCTGTCCGGATAATTGTCATTACAAAATCTTTACAATTAGACAAAAATTTTGCACTATGCATATGGTTTGGTGTGTAAAAAGCATGTGGGCATATTGTAAGTAATCTTGAGTAATCAAGGAAAGCAAAATATATTGAAAGTAAGACTGCATATAACAGTGAGGGTCATATCATTTGAGGGTCATTCACCTGAAAGGATGAGGGTTTCTCTCTACCGCTGTCCCAAGTCATTGGGACCGAACTGGGAAGGTAGGTTCTTGACCTTGCTCTGCAGTTTAAAATCAATTAACACACCTTTCCCTTCTCTCCCCCTCACCCTATGTAGGATTTGGATCACAGATGCACTTACCTGGTGCCTCAGTGTGCTGGAGGGTTGCCAGATTTTTTATTTTCCCTTGGGCTTGTTTACTTCCTGAAAAGTCTAAAAAATGCAGGCAGTGTATAATAAGTTCCTGACACCTGCAGGTTTAAACACATTAAGTTACAGGTTTCAGTGAAACTCTAGCTGAGACAGAAAGATAGGTATTTGCAGAGTGGGAAAGATACTGGGATGTAGGACCAAGTTCTCTTCTGTCTCTCATGCAGCTGAGATAGGCCCTTACAAGAACAAAGGTCTTACCTGTGTCTAACGGCAGTTTATTTTTTTAACTGTAAAAAGAATAGTTCCTCTTGATTGTGGACTTTAATTCTCACTTTTCCCCTGCCCTCCCCCCTGCCTGTGCACTTTGGTATCTGCTCAAATGACACAGGTAACTGCCCAGGTAAAGTGACTTGCCTGTATGGATAAATGATACCTAGTATCTCCACTGCAGAGACCACGAGGCCTCCAACAGAACTGAAGGTTTAAAAACCAGGAAGACCAGTTTCGGTTGAGGACTGAACCCTCAATCTTAGTGTGGTAGCCCATGCTACCACAAAAAGGGGTACCGGTAGCATCCTCTGAATCCCCAAGGTAACTCCTGTCACTTGATACAGAGCTTTTCTTTTTTTCTCCTCTTCTTCCTGTTTATACCTTCTCCAAAGTAAGTGGAGATGGGGAAGAAAAACTAATTTCAGTGTCTCAGTAATGTTGGACTTGGAGCCCAAGTGATATCCAAGCATACCACTTGAAGTTGCACTGATCTGACACACCCATTAACTCACTGCAGTGGAAGCGGGTGATTGACTGACTGTGTGTCTGACTTACTCGCTCCTGGTTTAGTCAAGCCATTTTTGCGTGGTTTGAACTCTCCCAGTAGAAGTTTTTCAAAAGAAAGGGAAGGGAAAAAAGAGCTATCCTGTGATTTTTGTGTATGTGTTTCTGTGATTCAGATGGATTTATTGAAAGGTATGACATACTTGAGATGGAGCTGAGGTAAGAGAATAAGAAAGACATCAAAGAAGAGCAGGTGGGGAGATGGGAAAAAAGTATGGGGTAAAAACATCTATCCCCTTTAAATTATTTGCCCAGTTTGGTTGCCTGAAACTTAAGTCTAAGTTTCTTGTAATTGTCCTTAAGAAAGATCTCTCCCTTATCTGCCTTTTTACCCACTAAAGGAGAGAGAATTCAGGGAAAGCCGTCTTTGTTGCACTCAGAAAATAACTACTTCCCTCTTACCTGCATGATAATTCTCTCCTTCTAAAAATAGCACTGATGTTTCAGCATCAAACTAGCTTTATATTCTGCAATTAAAAAAAAGCAAGAGCTGCAGGTTTCTGCAGTATGTGTCCTCAAATAATGTGAGGAGGCTGTATCTGCATTCTGCTTGTTGATCTGCAGTGCTGGGTGTGTGTGTGCTGCGGGTCTGCATGCAGCTCTGCAGTGCTGCAGGCAGCACTTCCCTTACTCCCTGTGCTCCAGTGGATAGTGCTCAGCTGTTTCTGACATTGGAAAGCGTGAGTGGCCTGGACTGCAGGATTTTTCTCCCTCATACTTCTGTTACTTGTTTCTCCTAGATTTCCTGATAGACATTTTATACAGCATAGCAGAGGTTGGCCTTCTAGACAGTAGTAAAACCATTTTTCACAGCTCTATACTGAGGCTTGGTTCTTATGGTTTATTACACTTCTAAACTGTCATGCAAAAAATGACAGCTTACTAGGATAGCTTAATTTATTAGCTTGCAACTGGTATTTTCATTAGGCACTATATATACATACACTCTCTGCCACTCTTACAGGTCTATTGTTTGATTGCAAATCAGGCTTCTTTTTCATTAAGGCAGGTAAACAACACTTAAAGAACAAAGTTGGGAAACACATGGCAATATTCCTGCAATCAGTGGTAGAACTGCTAAATACATTTATCTTTAGATCAGACTCACACAAAGACCAAGTCTGATTAAAGGAAGCTCTGCAGAGGTGACTGGAACCATAAGGAAAACACTTTCTGTCACAACTCTGGGGCGACTTTCGTCTGGTCTGTACTTGTTGAAATTCATGCCTAACTTGAGTGCAGGGGTGCAACACAACACAACTGTATTTCTTTAGTCCTTTACCTCACTATGCAATTACTGACAAGCTGTTATAAGTAATTGGGGAGTGTACTTGTCAATGTGTGATTGCTGGTGTAATGCAAGAATATGTGCAACCCAAGATTAGAAAAACTGAAGCCTTCTAAAGAATTTAACCCTTGCTGCTCTGATTCACTTTTCTGCAATATATTTGAAATAGTAAAGAATTACTTAAATTTAAAACTCCTGTGGAGGAGTTTGTGTGGGAATTTCATCTTTTTTCTTCCTCACCATGTCCTACCCTGTGACTGTGGGGAAGGTGAGACTCTGGCGGTCTTATTTATACATATGATGATTATTATTCTTTTTCGTGAAACTACTTCAGAGTAAGGGAAGGACTTCCAGCCCTTCCAAACAGAAGGACTGAACCCAGAAATAGTAAATACTTACATGTCTTTCAGCTTGCTGTTTAAAGACTGCTGGAATATTTTGTGATACATGACAACACACTAAACAGCAGATGCGTGTATATAGGACACAGTGAGTTTGCTTTTGCAGGGTGTGACCTGTGGGGGTGAGATGTCTGGACCAGCCTGCAGAGTGTTTTGCTTTCAGTGCTGCTCTTCTCTCTTAGGAGTGTTTACTCGTGCTGTCGCTGAAGGCTGCAGTCTCGGTGACAATTAAGGTATTGCTGTTCAGTCAGGGAAGGCTCCTTCTATGTGGGTTAGCACTTCCTGATTGCCCTAGTTCAAATAAAACCTCCTCCACTATTATTTGTGACTCACTGACATGTGTGTCACCATTCTTATTTTCCACATCATGTGGGTGCTAAATACTTTTTCTAGTGCATGAACACATTGTAAAGCTGTAACAGGTACATGCCAAAGAGCAGTTTGTCTTCAGTGACACTATCGACCTGGTACTTACTAAGTTGACATTCTCAGTTAATTGGAAACTGGGAAAATCTTTTCCTTTCCTGCTGTGCTTTCTTCTTTGCAATAGTCACTTCATATTTTCTGCATCATAAAGAAAAATGCTCTACAGGAGAATTGTTCCCTCTTGATCATAAGCCTGCAGAAAAACTTTAGGTAAGAATTCAGTTAGTTAATGAACACTATTCAAAGTCAGCAGTCTGATTCTTGTTCTGCCAGCTTTTGTTGCTGTGTATCTTTTACTAACTTCTGACTCAAAACCAGAAGTTCTTGCACTTACTTTTTTACAGCAATGGGTGAATCCTAGTTCATTCTTCAGTGCCTTCCCAAGAGCTAAGTCATGAACTCAGGACTATATTATTTTCTCTTGGCATAGTAGAGCAAGATGCTTATCAGCTCTTGGGTTCCTTACCAGCTGCTTGAGTCCTGGTGATTTTTTTTCCTTAGCCTTAAACAGTCAGAAGTGCTCTTGTAGCTTTCTTACATGAGGTTGGTGACCTTTGTACAAGGGAATGGGAGGGGCTTCTGACATTTTCTAAAATTAAATTATAGAATAGCTAGTCTCTCATAGCTGAAGAATTCCTGCCTCCCCCTATACTGCTTGAGTGCTTGTTTATGCTGCATTGAGCTGATGCAACGCACCTCCTGGTTTTAAAGAGTTAGGCAGTATGCACTGATACTGACTGAAAGCAGCTGGGTCTGAAGGCTGCACAATCACAGCCCTGGTGGGGGGAAGTAGAGTTGATTACTGGTTGCCCGCTACTGCATAGTTTTATGTAGGGGCGCTGTTGCTGACCAGATGCTGATGAGGGGATAAAGCTGTGATAATCCTCTGTGACTGTGTTGCAGCAGTGGAAGGCAGGTAGCACAAGGAGGTGACCTGACCCTTGGAAGTACCCAATGAGAAGAGAACTTGAGCCTTGTAATATGCCAACTGACCTGGATTTACTATCCCCAACAACTGATAATCCTCTGTCCAGAATTAGTCCAGGAGAATTAAAACAAACTCATCTTGGATGGAGGATAAAAGGAAAAAGGTGCTGAACAGAATTGCATAGAAACCTATTGGCAAGGTATACCACCCACAGAAATATAGCTTTAAAATGAACTTGATTTATTGCTATATCTGCTTGATTTGGTGGGGATGCTTCTTTTCTTTATCCCCTGTCCTGCAAAAGAAGCTTGTAATTCTTGGGTTTTATTCAGGTAAAATAGTTGATTGAAAACAACTGAAAAATCTACAGAAACTGGAAATTCAGATAATGGATGACTAGCAAACAGCTAGTTTTATGACAAGAATTAAAACCATTTAAAGCTGTTTTGAAGAAGCCAGATTTCCATAGGATACTTTCTGAAAGTGTTTTGGTTATTGGTTTGGTTTTGNCCTGTGTGTAGACTTTTAAGCGATTTACTAGCAGGAATAGTTCAATCCTGCGATTTTAAAACTAAAAAAAATGTCCTTCTTATATTAAGAATCTGATGCCTGCCTCTTCTTGTTTAACAATTGACTGCTAACAACTTGACACGCTTTCTGGGAGGAATTCTCCTTTTTTAAGTTACGAGATCTCAAAGGTACAGAATCAAAACTGTCTAGTCATAAGCCTGCATTGTCTTTTTGGCTCTACTTTTTCCAGATCCCCTGGAGCATTAATCCTTTTCATACAGTCAGATACAGCTGTTAAAATCAAGACTGCTTGTTTATATGGAAGCCAAAAATTGACTCAAATAAGCTTCTTTAGCAAATTATGATATAGAAAGATAATGTTGAAACTTTCTAGTGCACTTAACAAACACTCTTTCTGTTACCACATTGAGTTCGAGGAAATGACCAGCAGAAGAACAGGCTGCTTTTGCTGTTATAGACTTTACTGATTCATCTTTTAAAAGCTGTGACCAAGAAGCAGTCTGACTCATAAGTTTGGGAAAATGCTTCAGTTTTACTTGTATTGTACTTCAACTCAGTGCAACTTGGCATCTCTCATTCATATGGTGTCTTGATGTTTGGCAACAGGCAAATGAAGGATTTTTAAAATTTTAAATTGGAAAATAGAGGTATGTCAGATAAGGACACCCATTTGGAATGTCTATCAACCAGATGCTGCTAAAGGAAACCAAAAGTATGGATGAGCTGTACCAGTACACTCTTATTTCTGTGATGCTGCTGGATTTTCTAGACATAGCCTAGATTTTAGTGCCTCCTTTCCTTTGTCTGCCTCTGCTAAATATGCAGGTTTCAGAGGAGCTATGTGTGGTTTTCTTGGATCTCATAAGGTAGCTTCAATTTGTTTCTTAGCCATGCCTGGTCTGGAGGAAGGGTCACAATTTTTTGTGAACCCTTTCCTAGGAAAGGAGAGAACTGTACCAAACAGGAATTATGCTCGGTTTTTGCCTTCGTGTAGATGGAATTATGGATCAAATTTCAGCATCTCAGGTGGCTTCTGCCTCTCTAAGAATATGGGCACATTTCTACCTCAAATAAATATTAGTGTATTTTTGTTCATTTAACTTTGTTCTATTATTGCTGAAAAGTCTTGTATTACTAACTCACTGAAACTAAGGAATAGTTAGTGCACTATTTTCTGAAACTGGAGTACTGGGATGGTAAGGAAAATGCACGTATCTAAATTTGTCTGCCTTGTTTTGAGGCTTGGAAGGGCAGTGTACTGTGCTTATCTTAAGCTGAAGGGCTGCTTTGGAAGCTAGTGGTGGAGAAACCTGAGAGAATAAACTGAGAATTATAACCAGGGAAAACTTCTGATGTGCAGCAAGCTAATGGCCCTTAAGGGGTACTAAAGGCAGTGAGACTGAGGCTGTCAAATAGTCAGAAACTATTCTCTATTAAATTCCGAAAATCATCTTAGTCATTATTTTACTTACTTTACTAGTCTGCTTTCCTTGGTGTTCCATGGAGTGAGTTTTTTGTAGTGTTTTACTGACTTGTGGAAACTGGACTTCACTTTTATGTTGGTAGGTAAGCCTATGCTGCAGTACTAGTATTCAGCAAAAATACTCCAGGCCAGTGTGATGGCTGGGTCTAACACTAGTGGAGGTCCTGGGACTGGAAGTCAGGTCACTATTTCTGCTTGCAGGCTTTCATTCGTCCCATTTCCTCTTTAAACATAAGAGTCCAATTATCCACACTAGAAAATTATATACCTTTATACATAGAAACTGAGATCACAAATCTAATGCTGATAAGTTCTTCTCTAAATGGAAGGCAGCGCCTGGTCTATTATGTGTAGTGTAAGACTTCCTATGCCGTGGCATTATTCGTTGTACTCAAGTGTCAAGAGTGATGTATAAGTAATTTTTCCAGATTCTGAAGTAATGTACTTTTTGGGCAGTCTCCTAAATCAGTACAAAAGAAAACTGCTCTGATAGCTCAAGAATATATAGGGTATGGTCACTTTTCCTTTTAAAATCTGTTTCAGATTGAGCTTTCTATAGAGTTTATGTTCCTACAACGTACCATTAGACACTACAGATTTCAGTCTAACATGCAAAAGAAGTTCTGTTCCCTTAAACATGGTGACATGCAGCAGTGTGTACAGTGTAAAGTGACGTTGTGGTGTATGACAGGGTATACAATGTCATGGAAATTCTGAGTTCCTCTGTAGCACTGCTGACTTTGTTAAAGACTGTTTAAATAAAATATTGCTATGCTTGTAGGACTCATTGGAAAATGAGCATTTACATTCCAGACAACTAATTGCCTGTTATATTTCTAGAGACTGAATGGTATTTCAAGTTAGGGTGTGTAGTTATAGGTGAAATACTCTGAAAGCCTCCTGTTGTGCATTCCCACGAAACAAAGATTAAAATGGGAAAATAGTTACAACTTCTGGAGTTTAAAAGAGGAGTAGTTTTGAATGACCTTCAGAGCTGGTGTCCCCTGCATTAAAAAAAAGCAAATCCCTCCCTGTCTTGCCAACTAGCTGACCTTGACTGTTCTGTTTCTTGGCCGTGTTGCCCTCCTGGTCTGTAAACTCTGTGATTTAGGTAGATTGTGTACCGAAATCTGCGTCTCTGGAAGTATGTACATTTTTTTAATCCTCTATACAGTACCATCAAAGCCTTTAACTGAATTTGATGCTGAGCACATAATGCAAGCAGTGATGAAATATTTAATTTCCCCTACACAGGAGGAGTTACAGTGAGAGAAGTCACCCTTATTTACTATGGCTGCAGCCAGTTGGATTCTTCCTCACTCCTTGAGCAGCACTGCAATGCAAAGAACTGCTGGCCTCTCCTGTTCCATCTCCTCTCTGCCTCCAGTTTTTTTGCTGTTATTCTGGGGTCTTAAATGTTTTCAGGTCTGTCAGTAATGGGGCAGTTGGTCTCTCCTGCACTGGGTGAACTGCTAATGACTTCCAGTTGTGCGTCCATCCATTGGCCAGCTTTGGCCTTCTCTTCCCCCTGACCAGAGCAGAGCCCAGGGCCTGGTCTTTGCTTGTGACCTGCTGTTGGCTCACTTTTCTGGTGTATGTTTCTCTAAGTAGTAGAACAGAATAGTATATATTACTGTCTTGTTTCTGCACTTTTAAAGTTTGCATTTGCACTTCTCTAAGTGCTCACAGGAGAGACAATTGCATGGGTTTTAGAGTAACATATATTTAGTGATTGTAATGGTCTATTTTGTAAACTGAAATGTCTGTGCTAATGTTTTTAAACAAGTGTTTTGACTTCCAATTAACTGGGACTCAACTAGCGCTCCCATGTAGTAGACTGCTGAATGCAGAGAAACTGGAATATGATGTAGTTCTGTCTTAGTAAATGACTGGACTAGACATTGCATGCTTGTGTTGAGGCAGTTCAAGCTCAGAGGAAGGTTTCCTTTGCTTCCTGCATCCATCACCCTTGCCTGGCATAACAAAAAGTGGTGAGGAACTTGCTCAATTGCTGATTTGGTTTCTCTGCTGGCCAAGTCATAGATCAGAGGACAAATAAAAATGTACATAGCATAAAGTTGCAAGTAATATAGTAGGAGAGATAAGAATGTTGTTCATGCTTTTAAATATGTGTATCCTGTTTACTGAAGCTTATCACAGCTTCTGGCATTATCAGAACAATCAATTTGCTGGTATTAGAAATACTTCACATTCTTTCATGTAGAAAAGTAAGATAAAGTTCTTCTAAGTGGCCAGGAGGTAAGTTGTGGGCTACCCACTTGTCTCAGCTACTGCAAATAAATAATGCACTGATTTTTTTCTTGTACACTCCTTACCTCTAGTTATCAAAAGTCTAAATGCTTTCTCATTATTTTAATAATTTCTTCCTCTTTGTAGTTTTTTGTATTCCCTGTTTCTTGAACCACCTGTTTTAAAAGGTATTGATTCTTCCTCTTGACTGTTCATAGAAAAAGAATTTCAGCCTGTCTCCTTTTCTGCAGAGAGCACTATCTTTTACCGATGTTTCCAAACTCTCTCCAGTAGCATGAGGCTGACCTCAGTTCCTTTAAATCTCTTGCGTACTTCCTGACCCCAAACTGTGCACTAAAAAATGAACAGCGATGCAAACATGGTTGTCCTGTCTGAAAGTAAAAGTAAAAATACATGTGTAAGAGTAGGAAAACTTGAATTCTCTCCTGTTCTCACTAATAATTGACAGCTGTATAGGTTTAGCTTGAAATGACTCTGTGAAGTTATTAACAGTATCATCTGTCTAATAAGAATGTAAGCTGTAAAAAGTAGCTCATCTGTTTTGAGAATATAATTTGATGTGTTTTGTGGAGAATGTAGTTATTTCTTTGGTACTGCTAGAATTATTGTTTGACACTCCCTAAGTAAACTATAAACTGTGAATTTCTTTACAAAACCTGAAGCTGACTTGTCAGCGTATCAAGTGCTGAATGTAATGATGATATTTTTCAGGGTAAGTGTAGAGAAACGTAAAAACTCTTCTCAGTCTCATGTTAGTCCAGCACAGGTTCTCTACTTAACACTTACTTGTGAGTTCATTGCAGCATGAAGAAAAAGCTTTGGTTAATAATCAAGCTAGAATGTTCTCATTTGCTGCAGTGTCCCTTAAGGGTAACTGCCTTTCTCCCAGTTACTAGATACTAATTTGTTTTGTTGAAGAGAACTTCCTGATTGAGGACCAGATAGGAGTACAGAGTAATATTACCTTGGAGGACTTGAAACAGCAATTCAGCATGAGTTTAACTGCACAGAACCTCAAGTGGGTATTCAGTCATTTGCACAGATAAGGAGGCTAAGTGGGTTAATTAAGGTGTGTTTACAAAATACAGTGCATTCCTTTTTAATAGGAATTTAAAGCAATTTTAAATACTATTTAAAATTGTGGGGGAGAAAGCACCACCAGCGGTTTCATGAGGTGTTGAAGCTGATCTGTCCCAGTCTGTCCTTGTCCTTTATTCCACACCAGGCTACACGTTCTTACTTTGTCCTTTAAGACAGGTCTTACAGTAATACAGTTGGCCGGATGAGCAAGTGCCTCTGAAAAACTAGTGTTGTGTGGGCATTGGCTTGCCTTTTTGGACAGCTCGGTGTGAAAACGAATGCCTAGGCAAGAAAGGGGGGTAGTGGGGTGTGGCCAGAGGTGGGAGGACAGGACAGTCTAAGTTGTCTCGGGTTGCTTTTTGAAAGCTGAGCCAAGTTTTGTGAACGCTGCATCTGGTTGAGATGGTACTCAGAGAACTAGGTTGAGAACAGTATCACTGAAGTAGTTAGAAACTTTAAGAGTTTCTTTCCTTTTAGACATAAAATAATAATATTCTTTGCTGGTCTTAAATACTTCTGGCAATTGTTGTAAAAGACACTAATTTGGCTATAAATTCTTTTCTCCTGTTTAAGAAAAGCAGGCAGCTTGCTGTCAAAGCTACATGGACACCTAGAAGTCTCCAGAATCTGACTTGGGCATCCAAGCTTAAGCACCCAGCTCTAAAATTACCAGTGTGATAACTACCACAGATCAGAACAGTAGTGCAGTGTTACACACATTGTAAAAAGATGATGGATAGGTACCCATCACTTCCATTTGTAGGATAAACTGTGAGGCTTGTTTGTTGGTTTGTTTTTTGTTTAGTCTTAAAAAAACCACTGAAATACAGCAAATCAATCGATGTTTTTTGATTAAACAGACTTCCTTTGGGGGGAAAAAAAAAAGATTTCACTTTCTCCCCTTGGGTACTGTTATTTTATTTTTAACATTCTTTTCTGTGGGTGGAGGACATTTTCACATGGACTTCCTCCCTATTCCTCTAGCCTGGACCTCCCTTCCTTCCCTTCTTACAGGCATTTGTCACGCTATGTCATCCAGCCAGATGTGATCAAATAGTTCCTGAAGGTTATGTATGTTATTGTGAATTACTGTAGGTGGCCAGTGGAAACTACACTGCAACTGGCTTGGACCTACAAATTAGAGGTGGAAACTCCTTGTGAACTCAGCATACCTCATGCAACTGTACAAAAGTGTGTTGCCCTGTTCTTACAGTTCTAGCCCAAAACTTAAGGCCGTTCCATCCCTGCAATCCCTGCTCAGTAATTTAAGCATCATTCTTGCCTTTGTCTCCCTCTTACCCTGTTTACATTTTTTTCTTGTTCATGTGTATGAACATTGTTTACCTTTCTTTCATAGGCAAAGGCTTCAAATCTTTGGAGTCTCTTTTCCTATTCATCTGTAGCTTTCAGGGTTATAAAACCGTGGGATACTTTGGGTGGAGGTGATTTTAAAGATTATCTTGTTCCAATACACCTGCCATGGGCAGGAACACCTTCCACTCAACCAGGTTGCTCCAAGCTCCATCCAGCCTGGTCTGTGGGTTAGCTAGAGTCTATTTGTGTGAGCTTTGCAGAACTATGTCCTTTTGTAAGTGACACAGCACTGGAGTGACGAGGTTGTTTTCCCTTTTTAATTAAAGGAGAGAGGAAGATCTGAGGTCTGCTGTTTCTTGCTACTACCTAACAAAACAGCCCAGAATCTGTTGGTCACTATTTCTTGACAAGATTGGCTGCATAATTTTTACCAGAAAGTAGATAAAATCTGATTCTAATATGTACCAGTCTGAATGATGAGTGACTTCAAGTAACAGTCCTTTTTTACTGCCGAAGGTTTATAGGATTTGAATAACAACTAAGCCATTATGACCCCTTAATGTATAAAGCTACCTGGTTCAGAAGAGCACCCTGAGGTTACTGCTGGTACTGGCTAGGTGAAAAGGAAAAGAAGGTATATTGAGCAGAGGATAAGGCATGAGAGCTGCTTTACAAGATTGCCTTTTAGCCCTGGTGAACTTGCACGAGATCTTGGTCACTCTTTTCTCCTGTCTGGAGAAGCTAATGAGACTGAACATAAGTACATTCCTCAGAAGTTCAGCCTGCTTAAAGTTCATGGAGATGCTTGGCGCCTCTGGCAATACTGGCCTGTTACGTACATTAGCGGTGGGGGGGGTTTTCTACTTACAGTGAAAAGTTCAGGACTGTTTGCTTGTATGTACTAAGTCTCATCTTCTCTCCCTGTAAAATGAGCAACAGTGAAAATGCTACCACTATTTGGTATAGGTTACCAATCAACCAAATACTACTTCACAAAATCTTCTATTCAACTGTTGGAAAACAGTGCATCATTTAGACTGCAGTAAGAATTTAACAGTAATGAAAAAAAAATGGAAATGGGCAGTTAGTGTAAGATGTGTAACCAACTTCCTTTTTTTGATATTCTTTCAGTGTAGGCTATACAGATGAGTTTTGCAGTCACTTTGAGACTGTTCTCATCTGACCCCTTTAGTTGCTGCTTTTCATTTCCCCCCCTTCCCAGGTCAAAAGTTCATGATGTGTTATAGTTCTTGATATTAGATTGTAGCAGCTTTTCGTGTAAAACAGGTATTTATGTCTGTGAAGTAGTTCACTTCTGCAAAGCACAAGCTGTTGCTTAAGTTAATCATGAGCATGTGGTATTTCTGGACGTGAAAATCTGGTGACCTGTTTGAGCAGATATGATTGTGTCAAATAGGTAATGGGATTACCACTCCATCATCCTTCTGGGTGTGCAATAGCAGAGGTAAAGACAGAAAGCATGGACTCCTAAATTATGATAGTGGAATCTTGCCATGGTCTTGAGAGTAAATGAAACTTGGCTTCAGGCATGCAAACATATATATATATATGCGAACACCCTTTGGTCAGAGTGAACTTTGAATTCTTCAGTGTGGCCTACTTCATGTTTGAAAGGCTGCAATTCTGTTTCTGTCTGCCACTTGTGCTTGGTCAACCTTTAGCTCCTCTCTCTCATTAAAGCAGATAGAAGGAGAGAGACCTTTGAGATGTTAGTTGATTCAACGGTGTACTATGCTACTTAATGAAAAACTTTGTTTGAAGTCATCTAAGCTTAATGCTATTTGTGTTTTGGTTCACTTTTTCTGTATGGGATGGTAAGCATCAGTAAGCGTGGACAGTTTTCATATTTCAGGTCATTTGTGAAAAAAATTTCCCTCTGCTCCATAAGAGGATTTAAAATACTCCCAAACTGCTTTCTTGTGACCATAGCAATTTTCTCAGAGGAGGAGTTGAAAGCTGGGGTGGTACCAATCATGTGCAGTTTCAATATACACTTCACAAGCCTTTGCACTGCAACTCAGCAGCCCAAAGACGGGGCCAGGATTGATCACTCTGTTCCTACTGTTTCACTCTTGATGTCTTTTCTTCTAATGAAGTATATAGAAATGAACTTACCTAAAACGCCTTTAAGCTACTTACCTGGTAGTCAACAGGTGTCATCAGAAATCAAGGCATCTTCTTTGAGATGTTTTTTGTTCTCAGAACAGCACGTTGTTTATATACCCAGAAGTCTTTTCTGCTCCAGTAATTGCCCTCACCCTCTAATCTACATATAGAATGTCTATTTGCAGAATTGCATATTACATGGACGTTGGGGAAAATACAAAGTTATTTGTCCTTTTTTACCATGGTTTCAAACAAAATTTAGGGGGTATTCTTGGGTGGGC
>WBMY01001470.1:66772-110599 GCA_013397315.1 Donacobius atricapilla
GGTTTAGCATTATGTCATTTACTGACTTTATTCTACTGCTTGCTCATTTCATCAAAGGAAAGGGAGAAAGTGGACATGGTGTTATTTGGTTAAAGGCTGGACTTGATGGTCTTGGAGGTCCTTTCCAACCTTACTGCTTTTATGAGAAAGTAAAATAAAAAGAAAAAGTTGAATTTCCTTAGATTATTGCTCCTGCAAATGTGTGTTACATGGCAGGTGGTTCTTATCAGAAATAAGTTAGACTTGAATATAATTATCAGAAGTCTTGATGGCTTCTTTCACATGACTGTCGGCATAATGCAAGGTAACTTGTAGGAAAGGGAATTATCATAGTGTGTAAATTCTGAGAGCTATCATTTGTACCCAGGTCTCAGCTGCCATGTTAATAACTTGTATGTTTTCATACAGAAGTCTTTCAAACTGTACAAAGCTGTGTAAATGCAATCGCAAGGTCTAATTGCGTTACCTGGAGATTAAATCCATTCCAAATACCCATTAGTGTCCCTGCAGTTCTCTTGTTCCTATTACCTGCATGAAAACTACTTGCATGAAATTTTTAATTCCCTAACGATGACAAAACCTGTGTCTATTCTTTCTCTTATCTGTAAACACTGACCACATTATAGTGTAGAGAATAAGGCTGGCAAATAAGATACAAGCCAAGGTCGTGGGGTAGTGGCAGAGGGAGGAGGGACAAAAGGCTACCTGCCCTCAGTAGCTAATCGGTCATGTGAGGGGCAAAGGCTTTTTCTTGAATGTAGTCTTGGTTTGGTGGCAACTCACCTTGTGGATGGAAGACTTAGAGCTCTGTGGTTTTTTTTTAACGTCTGTACCTGATGGGGCACCTCAGAGTCTTCCTGAAGTAGTCTTCTGAAAAAGTGACTATAAACAGAATTTGGTAAGTGTGTACATTGCATGATACTTAGGAAATTTGAGTTATGCATGTTTGGTAGCTTCCTCCATGCATGATTAGAAATGATCTTTTTTTTTTTTTTGGTTTAACCACATGTATTTCTTGTTTTTGTTTTTTGTTTTCCTTCCCCCAACAGCTGGCTTACCCCTTGGTGTTCTAAACTTGGCCAAAATAAAACCGTATCAGAGAGGCTTTTTCTGTAATGATGACAACATCAAGTATCCGTTCCATGACAGTACCATCACATCCACTGTCCTCTACACAGTGGGGTTCACCCTGCCCATTTTCTCTGTAAGTAGCTTATATATAGGGAGCTTTGGTGATGGGAGTAAAAAATGTATGCCTTCCAAGAGCTGAGCACTGTAAATGAGTTGAAGCCAAGTGTATATAGGTAAAATCCCATATGCATGTGAAAGGTGCTATTGGTACTGTTTGCACAGAAAATCTGGAATTAATCTCTAACTGCTAGTGTTGCTAATTTCATGTGTTTTAGGAACAGAAAAAAAGTGTACGTAGACTAGTCTTTTATCACCAGAGAGGAAAAATCTTCCGAAATATTGTGGAATGAGTACATCTCTTGTTCAGAATGGGTTAGTCTGCTAACTGAAATACTTGTGATGTTAAAACGTGGCACTGTAATGTAGTGCACACACATAAATAACTGGTGACTGTTGCTTCCATGTACGTTCTACAAAAATAACCTTAATTTTGACTCATAAGCTTTTTCTAAGCTTGAAAGTAATGCGATTACTCTTTAAAAAAAGAGTGGGATAAAATGGGATACAGAGACTGAAAATCTAATTGCTTATAGAAAAGAGGCTCAGTGTTTTAAAGACCACATGATTTTGACAAAGAACAATTTAATTCTTCAGTAGGTTTTTTAACAATATTTTAAGCCTGCTTGTATCCCAGTTTTTAGTAAGGTTTGAGCTGATTTGGAGAATCTAAATTTAACAGTGCAGAATATTCTTGAATCTGAAGCTACATCTTGTTTTTCCCTGCAGTACTTGACCAAGCCATATGAAAGACGATGATAGTACTTTAGTATCTGATAAATGTATAAGCTGAATTAATCAGTAAGAAGTATGTGAAGTGGTTTAAGGATGGAAGACAGTAATTTAAAACAAGTGAACCTGCAGAACTTCTACATGTATTACTCTGGTTTTCTCATTAGTGCTTATTTATTAAAGCTTCCATTAGACCTGTGCAATGAATAGGAGGTTGACACAACAAGTAATCACTAGTATAGTTTCACTTTTAAGGAAAGTTTGTCACTTTGACAAAAGGTATATCTTCAGCACACCTTTGGGAAAATTTGTTTTCCAGTAGGTTTCCTGTGTACCCTGATTGGTATGGGTACAGATGAACTAACAATTGCAGCTCTGTGCACTTTTGGACTTTTAAAGAAATATTCTAGCTACAGTTCAATAATCTGTTGAATTGCTTGATTTTTTTATTACTGTTCATTTTTAGATTTGAAGTTGTTGTAATATAAAAATCAATGAAGAGTGGGGTTTTTTTTCCTGTCTCTAAAGTCATGGAGAAACATCTGATTTAGAGCTAATTCACATGAAACTCTGAACATTTAAAGACTGCTATGGACTATAATTTTAGATAACCTTTATAGTGATAGTTACAGCTTAAAATTAGGTGTGTCAGTAATTTCAGTCTATTCTGATATTTTTCTGCTATGATACTTTTGTAAGAGTTGCACAGTGGATCTTCATTGCTTGTCTTTGTTCAGGAGGCTAGAGTTTATAATTGGAGCAACGACTTCTAGTCTCTATGCTGAGTTGTTTTTAAAAAAAGTAAGTTCTAGAGCACTTGTTACAATTAAGTCATTTGCTTTTGAGTCTGAATGTTTTCCAAACCTTAAAGCACCTGCTTGATGTAGTTAACATGTTAACCTGGCTCCCTTCATCTCAGATTTAGATGTAGAGACCTCTTTAGTCTCATGCAAGAGGTGAAAAATCTTCCATAGCTACTGAGAACTAAGGGCTAGAGTAAGCTGTACAGCTAGGGAGTATGAGACATGGAATATCACAACTTCCTGAATTGAAAGTGGGTTCCAGTTGAATGATTTGTCTTCAAGATTGCCTTTATTCAAAGTGGACAGGGAAAGTTGATCAGTCTGGAAATCTGAATTCAGAATGTTTTCCTGCTTTGGTCTGACTCACTGGAGGCTTGAGACTTTTTTCAAGGCAGATTAAGTTTCTGGAAGTAGTGTATTCCAGCTTCAATACCCTTAACAGGAACAAAGCTTACTCATGAAAGACTTTTGGGCAATAACTGATTATCCCACATCTAGTAAAAACTGTTGTCCTGACATGAGATTTTACTGAAAGGGATAGAATCCTCAATGAAGGAATTGATGACAAAAATTTCATCTGGAGTTGATAAATTACACTTTTGTACATACTTTTCTTCCCTAATCAGACTACCTCAAACATGATACTTGTTCCTGAGTAGTAGGACTCCTTTTATGCATATGCCTATTGCTGCATTATGGGTGTGCTTGTCTTCAGAATGTAATAAGAAATGGCTTGAAGATCTTGCTGTATAATAATTACAGTACTAAAAGGTTTTGTTGAGGTAGGCCCGTAATGGAATATAAAATATCTTCAAAGAACGAAAACCCCAAAATATACATAGATATTTTATTAAGTACATAAAAGAAACTAGATTGCATGATAATGGATTTGTTTTTATGACACTTCAGGAAGATTTACAAGATGTGCTAGAAATTTGGGAGTCTTAAAAAATAAAAAGATGCTTTTAGGAATCATAAGTCCATTTGTAGCTCTGAACCCTTTCTGTTGCCATTGCCACTTTTTATCAGAAAATAAATGAGAAATTCATGTTTATTCTTTTTGAAGTGCCACTTGTTAGTATGATACTTCTCAATTTTCCAAATTGTTCTCTTTGTCTGGATGGGAACCACAATTTTTGTATTAGAATTTTTTTGAGATTTAGGGTCAAACAAGTCTTGGTAGTGGACCAGGGGACTGAATCTTTCTAGATGGCTTCGGCCAGTGTCGAGAGCACTCACATTCATTATATCTGACATTTAAGGAATCCCAGAAGATCCTCTGTTACTTCTATTTTACTAAGTCTTTTAGATATATTTAGACAGTAATTCTGTGTAATTTAAAGGCCATGACTAGGCGTTGTCCATGGCTTGCAGCTCTAGGAGTATTTGGAAATGTACTTGGTCTGGCATTTTTGGTCTTCAGTTGTCTGCATGAGACCAACTTTTTCAAGTATAAATGAAAAATTAATGTCAATATCTCTTCTCTTGCAGTGAGGTCCAACCATGTCTGTTTGTAGATGCCCTGTTCAGTTGGGCTTTTCTAGTAACTTCACCTCCAAACTAATTTTTTTTTACTCCAGTCATCTTGTTTATTCAGACCTCTTCCTTCAGTGACACTCATGCAGCTTTCCTTAGCTCCAGGTGTAGGTGACACTGTGAGATGGAGAAGCACAGAGCAAGGAAAACCTCTCTGAAGGAAACATCTTCTCAGCAGAGCAGCAGAACCACAGAAAAACCTGAGAGTTACTGAGTTTTCCCTGCTCCCTTTTCCAGGATTTCTGTGGTTCCCTGACAAGGTTTTGCCTGGCAGTTCTGACCCAGAGCTGAAGGCTCACAAGCCACTGGTAGGTTTCTATTACATGATGGACTGAAGTAGAGAGAAGTGTTCAGAACTTCTAACTCAGCCAAAGGCCTGCACTGAGTTTCTGGGAGACAAAGTAGTTGTCCACAACTTGTTGCTACCAAAACAAGTAATGCAAATGCTGATGTTCCTTACAGGGAAGTGTTTGTTAGTAAACAGTTTTGGTGAAATCACTTCTCTGGGATAAGCTCTGATGTTTGGAACTTCTTTGAGAGAAGGGAACATGATGCGGCCTGTAGGACTTAATTTCTCCACCTTGAGCACATTCAAAAGATATTTGGATCATCAGGTTACATTGATTTCTAAGTAGTTCGAACAACAACAACAAAAAAAGGCTGAATCGAAACACCCTAGGTTTGGTGTGGCAAAATGTCCTAAGTGTCACAATGACTTCCCAAAGTGGACCTAGGTAGCTTTGCTGCTGTGCCAGCTTTAACCTGTTAGACATTAGGCCTAATGTTTTTGGGAATATCTGCTTATACCACATGTAACAATATTCTGACTGAAACTTTCCCTCCTTTACAAATTAGCACAATCATTCTTTAGAGTCAATTCAATGATTTCTTTTATGGCAAAAGAAATGGCTCTTTTATGTTGTTTATGAAAGGGATGCATTTTAAAGGGAAACTTTTATTGACAGGAGCTATTAGATTGACCAACATAAGCATTCACTGAGCTAATTTTCTATGTCTTCATGGACAAATGTTACTGCTGGGATAGAGATGAATAAATCAGGGGATTAATGAAACCTATTGAAGACTGTAGATTTGTAGATGTGCTTTTCACTTTTTCAGCAGTGAAAAGCTTTATGACCCACTGCTGTTAGTTTTGCAACTAATTGAAATTAAAACTATTGTTTGACACTAGAGTGGGCTTCAACTTGACTCTCAGGTTTCGGGTTACTTGTAAGAGGTTTTATTATGTTCTGAGCAAGACTGCCTCTTACCTAGCGAACTTTTTGAAAAGGTGCTCATGTTTTAACTTCATTGTGTTTTTTGGTGTATTTATGGCATTGGAAACTTTTTTGGATAACGCTGTTGAACTTCATAATCTGTCATGAATTCTACTTGTAATTAATTGTTCATCTACTTAACTGTACTACTGCAGATCAGCATTATCTCTGAACCCAACCTTATTAGTGGGAATAAACTGCTAATTTTTTTTGTTCTCTTTTTAAAATCAATGTAGTAATAATAATCCCAGGTTTTACTCTGTGAAGGTTTAATGTGCAGGGTGATGCACTTTATTGATTTGTTGAATTGATGAGATCAGTGCTGTGGGGCCAGATACTGAGAAGTCGCAGCATCCAGCTTTTGGCTTCTTTTTTTGACCTGTCCATGGTGTGGGTGTTCTGGTGGGCATGAAATCAGACGAGGAAAGATCAGAGGAGAACCATTTGCCTCTGTTACTTGTACAAATCACTCTTACTAAGTGCAGTTGTATTTTAAGTAAATAAACTGTAGTAACTTGCTTATTAGCCCTGTGGACTTGGTACTGTACTTTGCTTAAACCCTTCAGCTACATTTCTTCATGCAGTGATGGAGAATGCACATAGAGTAACACAGTTGCCATTTTGACAGTGGGGGGAACTCCAGAAAAGGGCTTTTAAAATGCTGAGTGAAGCTTCATCATAGCTATGAGAAAGGCAGTCTCGTTGGTACAGAGGCGGTTTTAAAGTATTATTTAGTAAAGTATACAAAAGGGTAAAATGGGCTAGGGAGAAAAGCAGGTAGAGGGAGTTGCAACTTATTTAAGTTTTGTAATTTAAGGAAAAAAAAACTAAACCCAAACAGTCTATGGTGTAGATTTTTCTTTCTCTCAAGTCTGTTAACACTCAGTTACTAATAATGTACTGTTGGCATATAGGACTTAGACCAGAGACTGGAGAGGGTGTCAAAAAAGGGAAGCAACTCCACTAGGAACCAGAGACAAGCAACAGGGAAAGTAAGGCAGAAATTGTTCCTTTTTGTGCTGCCTCCTCTGTTTCTCTTCATCTGGCTCACATCATTGTACCTCTTTCTCTTGTGCTTTGTGCAAGAAAATGCACATGCAAAGAAATGGGTTTTACCCACCTTGTCAGGAGAAAGCTGAAATGTCAAAAAATTAAACCATTGATCTTAGTGAACTGTGGAGTGGTGGTTCATTTCTTGGTAGGTACTCTTCTGAACTCTAAAACTCTTACGAGAAAGTAGCACTGCTCTTATATTGAGGAGAAGCCAAAGTCTTAATGTAATCCACAAAGAGGTTTTTACACCCTACCCAACTTTGACAAAATGTGAGCAGTAATATCAGCTGAAAAGTTTTATCTAAGTTCTTGCGAAACGCATTTTTCCAGGCAGTATTTCTAATGTTGTAATGAATACAGTGGATGTTTTTGCTGACAGAATTAGTAATAAAATATCTACTGCAGATTTGGGGGAAATGTTAACTTCTGCTTTCTGTCTGAATTTCTGGTGTAAGAAGACTTAAACCTCAAAATATTACTTACACTTTTTAGAAAATAAATCTGGGTATCACTTCTAGTTTAATGCTACAGCAATGAAGTTGGCAGTAGATAACAGCATAAAAGTGCTGGCAGGTTTTTTTGAAGTGCTGAGAAAGATAACAACAAAGTCTTTTAAACTTAGTTTTGTTTCTGAACAGAGATTATGACTACCCACTACTTAAGCACAGATGTTGAAAGCTACTTTGTCAGAAACATAGCCACTGATTTCTGGTGTCAGTCATGTCTGTTCTTATTCTAATCTCTGTGATGAATGAGGAGGATGGAGACTTCAGGCTAAAGGAGCAATTTTTTAGAAAATCACATTATTTAGATGCATATATTCGAATGTTTACTTCAACCAAATACTAAGAAACTAAATAGTTATCAGATTGGAGAAAACATCTTTAAATGAACAAATAATTCACTTAACTGTGGGAAGTGAGCAGTAGGAGCAAATGCTCCTTGTCTTTTGCTAGGAAGAAAGATGTCAAGTAGAGCTCTCTGGGTGTCTGCCCTGTTCAGTGTAGTCATAAATGCCCTGGAGGAGAGAGAGTGTGTGCAGTGAGGCAGCGAAGTAGGTAACTCAGAGCAATAAAGAGAAAAGATGGCAGTAACATAGCTGGTGAAATAGAGTGTGGATAAATGCCAAGTGATATCCTTCCTGAGGAGAGTGGGAAGGACAACTCGAGGGAATTGTATGATCTGATGTTCTCTCTCTTCAGAGTGGTAATGTCCAGCTTTAGTGGAGAGAACAACTTCATGCACAGTGAAGAAACCTAACCAAGATTAGAAATTTGGGAAGAAATAGCTCTGTGTTAGGCAGGATATTTATGGAAAAAAAATAACATAATCAGTCAGGAATTGTTTCAGTTTATGAGGAAAACGAATTCATTATACTGCGCAAGTCAGACTTTTGAACAAGGGTATAGTAATTGTTTAAAATACGTGGTCTTATCAGTTGAGCTACTTGTGTTTCTACTCCAAGTATTCTGATTGAAACACTTCAGAGCCTGTATTTCTCCCTATACCTTTATTACCAACTCCATTTGTAGTTCCTTAATTCTTGGTTGCTTGTTGGATCAGTATTGCTCTTTTTTCTAGTATCTACTGTATATGCACTTGGCTGATTTACAGCCCTTAGACTCTGCTGAACTATGCAAAACCAAACACTTGTTTTTGAAATAATGAGGAATATATCCTAGCAGTCCTTCTCTGTCTGCACTTAAAACATATGAATTAAAACCAAGTGCATTTGCCAATTCTGACTGAATACTGTTTCGGAAGAAATTTCTTGGCAAATGGTTAGAAGTGTTAATGCCTTTCAAAAGACTTGTCTGATGGTCACGCTATTATACTGATGGACAACAACCACAGGAAGCACATTATTTTCCCCCTGCTATTTTGAATTGACAAGTCCAAATGCATGACTCTGAACTCATTACTGCACAAATCCCCATATGTTCTCTTGCCTCAGTCTTTAAGGGTTGTTTTGCAGGCAGAACTGGCTGACCTTGATCTTCCACTGTATCAAAGAATTGCCAGCTCTGTCAGCACTACATCTGCTAGTTATTCATTAAGAATGCATATGCACTGCATAACACCAGCTTGTTGGCTTTATTCTTGAGATTACCCTACAGGTAACCTCTTCCCAACCTTAAAATTCCTCCTTAGATACATGTCACCATTTTCCCTTTAGGTGATTTCTTCACTTGAGCTACGCTTATTGTGGTGTTACAACTAGCTTAGAAGATGAAGTGTGTATCAGGGAAGCTTTTTGGTATTGCCATATGAGAAGTATTCAGTAAGAGAGCCTTTACTACTCCTCTGCTGTCTCCACTTCTTACATAAAAGCTTCTGCTTTTAGGGAAAACTGAGCAAAATGGGTAGGTGTAGGATATTGTAGGACCATTCTTATAACAGAATATGGCAACATGACTGTGGCAGATGAGCAGGATTTCTTCTCACAGTGATCTGCTGATGAATCTTTGCTACTTTTTCTTGAGAAACTGCGTTGGACGTTTATGTGAATATATCTACTTTCAAAGTACACCATTTACTATATACAGTAAATATTTTTTCCTCAGTTGTGTCTGTGATATTAGAGACACTGACACTAGAGATGGTGGTACCATTATAAAGACAAGTATCATTTGGTGTCTTCAGTCATATCCTGTCCACCTGTACCAGGCGCTTCCATGCTTAGAAAATTGCTGCCATGATGCAAAAACTTATCCCTGTCTTCTGAAATTATGATTTCTAACAGGGTGGAAAAGAAACATGTCTATCACAGCTATATGGAAACCATACTGTTTTACTTGACACAGTAAGAAACTCTGCCTCTTTATCACTTATGACAATTCTTCTGCTAGTTTGTTCTGCCTGCAGTAATGAAAAAGCTAAATTGTTTTTTCCTGTCCCTTTATTGTCTTAAAGGGAGTCTTCCACTGCAGAAAATATTTAAGCTATATATTTGAAATAATTTTGATTTGATTTTAGAAATGAAAACAGATTGAAAACCCACAAAAGCAGACTTTGCTGATTTATTTAAAACAGAACCCTCAATATTGTGAGAAGGTTTTCTTATTGGCATCACATGCCAGAAATGCTTGATGCCCCTCTGGTTTGACTTCTACTTTTCTGCTCTTTCCCACCAGTTAATAGTAGTGAAGTCAATCCATACATGTTAAAAAGAGGTAAATTAAACCTGCTTCATGGAGTGTGTTCTGAGGGATTAAGTTTTGACATTGGAGAATACTTTAACCAAAAAAATATCAAAAACCCTTACTGACATAGTTTTTCAGGCTGATGACTGCCTTGGATTGAGCCAGAGGTAAATTACAAATGTTGTAGTTCTGTGACTTCAGTTTACAGTTTAACAGTGTTGAGTTAATCTGATCTGTTTTACTGTAATCTGTTTTTTAAAAACTAAAACTTCTCTCAAGCTTTCATGGTGCATATACTCTTTCAACACTGAAATGTGCTGAGACTAGCAATAAGATAAATGACTGGTGGAACTACTTCTTGAATCTGTTGTGCAGTTGGGGGAAACTGAAGGAACTCTTGTTATGTTTACTGTATACGGTTTGTTAGCAGTATTGTATTCCAGTGCATAGCTCTTCAATTTAATGGTAACTTATGGCTATCACATAGATACCCACAACTTTTAAGACTCGGAGTAAAGGAGGTGGAAAGAAATCATGAAAGAGAAGATGATAATTTTATTTTAGCTGTTCATACTTCCTTACAAAGCAAAACAAAAACAAACCTGGAGTTGTTTGGTATTTTGTTTCCATGATCTGGATGCAGGAAGGTGCAATTACAGGCCTAATTACATCAGAATCTCAATATTGCTGAAGAATGAGCACACACATTTCAAGCAGCTTCACTTGGCATGAAAGAACACTGATCCTCACTGCATGAGGGACTTCATTTCTGTGATCCACACACCACTGCTTTTTATTTCTGATTTAGTAGATGGAAATTACATTTAAAAAAGCTCCCCCCTGGATAACCCCATCATTCTGAGCATTTTCAATCCCTCACCTTGAGAAGCTGAAACATCTGGGTGTGGGTTAAAGGAAATGAAGAGTAAGATACCATGACAGCATTATTCATAGAACAGGTCTTTGAAATGGGTGATGCAGACCTGGTGATTTGATGTCAGTGGCACTAACTATAACCACAGGTGTTTGTGGCAGTGTGCTGAAGCTGTGATAAGGTGTTTTTGGGCTGAACTTAATTTTGTGAACAACTGCTTTACCATGATAATCAAAACTACCAACTCCAAAGAAGTAACCATGTAAATAATTAAGAAACTCTTATCTGTATATGTCTAATTCTCTACATTTGGAGGTCCAAACAATACTCTTTTTTTGAATATTCAGTCTTAAATATTGGTGTTAGTATGCACGCAGGGCAAATGAAGTTTTCATTCAATACATATTTTGTAGGATAAATGGTGTTGGAATCACCACAGCATTATGTTGACAAGTCACCTTCCCTCACCGTGGCTGCACATGCTTCTGCCTCATCCTTGACCCAAGTCAGCTAAATACTAAACAATTAGTGCTGTATCATGACATCTGTCACAATACCAACATAAGGGAAGGGAAAACGTGAGGTATGGACTGCAGTGTTTTGAAAAACCCTGATATTCTTCCTGTTAAGAGAAAGGGAGAGGAATTTTTTTCCTAGTAGGAAAGGCTGTGGTTTTGTACTGTGCTGGCTGGTGTCTGAATAGTGCAGTGTTTTGGTGAGGCTCTGGCTTGGCACTTAGCCCATCCTGCTGTCCTTCTGCTTTGTGTGCTTGGATGGCTTCCAGAGCTGTGTCAGTTGTAGTCCCACTGGCATAGAATTGGAAACAGCCCCTCTTGACAATGACAGTGGTCTTTTTCTGCCGCTTTTGGAGGGGTGGTTTTGCATGCTATTGGTTCCATGACTGCAGCAGTACAGAGGGTACATGGTTCTTTGCAACAGGCTTAGCTGGAATTCATGGGCCCTATGATAGACTTATAACTGCCTGATCGAAGAATAAGATCATTCACTGGAGTTCACTTCAGGGAAGTTTTCACCTTTTGAGCCATTAGTTTGTTATTTGTTCTTTTGGTTTCAAATTGTAGTATTCTTATAAGCACTTCATGGTGTGCAGAACAAAACTGATAGCAAATCATTGGTAAAATCCCAGCTGTATCAGTTGTGATGGTCCCAGGAGTCAGGCTTAGTTAGGAGGACTAACTTAGGAGGACTTCGTGGGTGGAAGGAAAGAGGGAAGAGAATTGGAAAGGATACTATGTCTCTTCCCCAACAGTTCTCTTGATGCTTGGTTGGTATCTTTTTAAAATTCACTTTTTCTTCTGCTTTTTACATCTTTATTTTATTTGCACATGCTTATTCGGGGCTAGCTGTGTATCTGGAAAGGAAGAGGTCGGCTGTGCCTTGGTACAGAGGTCTTGAGGACAGAACTGGGACTACAACATTTATTTCTGCTGGGAAGAAAGGATGGAGACTGTTTTTATCTTTCTGATCCCTTACTGTCAGATGGGAGTGTCTGCTCCAGATAATTTTTGTTGTGTAACTTTAAAGTGGTATGCATTTTATCTGCAACATAGCTGAATTTTGAGCCTAAAGTCAAGGGATTTTGTGCTACTAAGCTAAAGAAGATTATGCCTAAGCTAAAGAAGATTATTTATTGTTTTGTTAAACATTCTTTGTAGTCCTCCACTGCTTGTTTTCCAGACAGCCATTTTTCCAAGAGTATTCATCCCTGTACAGAAACAGATTGTTGCAGGTGTTGTATATGTGCTAAGGATGGAGGAACAGGATTTAGAAATGGGATTCTATTAGTTTGTGGTAATTAGCATCTTATTCTGAGTTTTTTAAAGAAACCTTTACTGTTCAAGCGACTAGTCTTGGTTTGTGTTGTTGGTACTTTGATGTGCAATGCTGCATGCAGCATTGTGCAACTTAGTGTTGTGTCCTGTAGGTATTTGAGCCAAAGGTATCCTCTTTGGTGGAAGAGGTGAGAATAAAATCCCCATGCCTTGATGCTGTAGGGCTTGTGCAGTGATCCTGTTGTTCTAGGGGGTGTGTGAGGAAGTGAGGGGATCGCATGCATAATTTCATTTTCTCCAAATTCCCAAAAAACTCCCTCTGCACTTGTACTCCCTGAAAAGCACCTCCTTTTCTGCTTTCATGAAATGCAATTTATGCTTTTCTGACTTGTAAAGCTGTCCAGAGAAGGTGTACAGGGGCAGCTGTTGCTCACTGGCATATAAAGAAATATTTGATAATTGTGCCAGTAGCAGCAGATTGAACACCTCAGTGGATGGCACTGAACTATTTACTCAGTCATGGTTTTGGCATGTTTCCATGCTTAAAGTGCCACAAACATGGTTTTGTTGTGTAAGAGGAATCTTGCCCTGCTCTCCTTCATTCAGCAAGCCTTTCTAGAAGCTACAAAGTCAAGGCACTAGTCATTGGCCAAGGGAAGTGCATAACCTTCTAACTTCCTGCATGCCCATTCCTCTTTATGTACTTCTCTTTGGAAATGTGGGGGTATGATCACTGCCAGTTTGTTTTGGTTTTGTAATGTATTTTGTATTCCTTTTTGCCAGCTGGCTTGCCTTTTGCAATTCTCAGTTCACGACGTACCCCCTTCCAGAGAGGCGTTTTCTGTAGTGATGAATCCATCCGGTATCCATACAAAGAGGACACCATTTCTTATAAATTGTTAGCAGGAATAATTATTCCTTTCAGTGTAATTGTTGTAAGTCAAACTTTTCTTCATTGCTTTTGATTTCAGTGGGGGTGGGGAAGAGGGAGGAGGGGTATAATACAGATTTACAAAACTGTATTCTGTAAGATTTCTCCACCTTAAAATAATGTCCTTAGACCAGGTGCTACAGCAGTAGAAATGGTGGTCTGGCAAGAATAACAAAAGTTTTCTTTAACTGAATTCAAACAGCTAGAGTTACAGAACAGAAAAATAATACCTTAGAACCTTAGAACCATGGTGGCTTAGTTCTGTAATCTGAGAGATAAAAACTTCTTACCAGATTTGTTGAAAATAACACTAATGGTTGTGACTGTCGCAAGTTTCTTTACTTCAGGACTTGCTACTTTCCAGAATAGTAGTGTGCATGACCTATTAAGTCAGCATTTTTTATTTGCCACAGAATCTTTGGGAATACTTCTGTGTGTGGAAGTGTAACAATAGATACTAGCCTATTTAGGAGAGAGATTATGGCTTCCAGTCAGATGTTATCAAAGGCATCACTAGAATAAAAGGAATAAGTATGTGTGGAGTTTTTCCCTGGATATTTCCCCGAAGGTCAGAATAAAACCCTGGGCCCACGTGTATTTGAAGTACTGCAGGGGCTTGCTTCATACTGCACCTAACCTGGCTGAAAACAGGGTACTTCTTTCCTCCTGTTCGCACTGGATCAGTGAGCTGGACAGATTATCTCTGTGACTAACAATTTGGGACCTCCCTCTGCCTGCAGCTCCTAGATCAGCTGAACTGTCTAAAGCATATAGTGACTCTCTATCCCTAATATTTAATTATATGCTGTCAGCTGAGCTAACCTAATAGCTTACTATGTATAGGCAAAATATGAGGTCCTACTATTACCCTGTCTGTTGCCACCTCTTGTGGCTTGTCTGAGCCAGGATCAGCTGGTGAAATTCCTTAGCTTGGCAGAAAACAGCAGCTTTCCTTGACTACATGGGGTGCAAATGGCTCTTGGAAGAATATCAGTGCTGGGGCAAAATGTCGCTGGGACATGTCCTCATAAACAGAGAGGACAGTTGGACCTATTCAGCTAACCATTTCATGTCCCACATCTGATGGGACTGCATTGCAGTTCCTACAATGGCCCTTCAACAGGGGCCCTCAAGATCCCTGCCCAGATGTGCTAAAAAGCTTCAGTCTCCACTGATGGTTCTGTTGGGTAGCATCCAAACTCATCAGAGCCACACTTGGAACAGAGTTAAAACTTTCTTAAGCCAAATAAGATTTTTAGGCATATAAATATTTATCCAAGTATATTTAGGAGCCAAAAATGAAAAGGCACAGCTAAATGTAATCCTCAGTATTGACCAGCTGTTTCTCTGGGCTAATGGATTTAAGTCAGGAGGGATATGATGATAATCTAACTCTGCCTTGCATAGGGACTTCATGGATTTTTATCAAGGTTCCAGCATAAAGGTCAACTTGCGGCTCATTTTTGCTCTTGGGTGGAATTTTTTTTGCAAGTCTAGAAATACATTCTGGTAATTGAAACTGTGACTTGCCTGGTTTCCCTCTTCTTGGAAAAACTGCTTCGAAAACTTAGAAAAATGCTTCTGAAGCAGATTAAATTTTGGGTGGGGGGAGGGGTTTTGGGTTCTGTTAACTGGCAAGTGGTTTATACTAAAGATCCTGCCTTTAAGATACGACTATTTTTTTTTCACCCTATTACTACTTTTGAGTAGTCAGTATTACCCTGAGCGCATCAGTGCTTGGTCACAATTGAAGCCACTATAGCTGATCTCATTTCTAGAGCTGTTAAAATAGCTGTGTGAGGAAGAACAAAATAGAGCATGGAAAGATTGATGTATTGCCCTCAGTACTTGGCCACCAGCCATTTGCAGCTCAGGGACTTCCTGATTGAGAAAATGCTCCACTGAATATAGTTTTTAATGCATGTATTCCCTTTGAATTAATCCAATCTCCATTTGAGCCTGTATGAATATTTCGCTTAACAAAGTTTCTTTTGCAGCATCAGAGACTATCTTCTAGTTGTGAAATCAAGCTTTTCTGTCAAGATTGCTTCATAGTCAGATGGTAAAAGCAAATATTGGTGTCCTTTATTCAGTGCTTAGTCAGATTATTGAAGATGAATATTCTACAATGTCTGTCCAGTGTAGTAATTGCACTGACATCAACTAATTTTTTTGTTACCTGAGATAAGTGACCTGCTTGCAGGTTTTGCAACAGTGTTCTTTGAAAGGGATTCATTATTTACCTGTCATGGCTATTTGTGCTCAGCCATCTTCCTTAAGAGGTTACCTTCTGGATTAGGTGTCTATGTACCTTGCTGAAAACTTTTTCAGCTTCAGTCCATGTTGTGGTATTTCTCTGCTTCAATCCATGTTGGGTATGGTGCAGGATGTAAAGCTTCAGTGTTACACATCTGATGGTATTTGTCTGCCTTCATGTGCAAAGCCTCTGACAAGCTGTCACTCTGTGTGCCTGGATGGCAGTGTCTATGTAATGGCTTCATTCATCAAAGCTCTGCTTTGCTGGGATCCAGGACCAGCACTCTCAAGTGACAGACAGAACCATAATTTTAATTTTTACATGATTTTTCAAGGTAACTTTACATATATGCATCCAGTCCCCCCCACATCTGATCATCTGTATGAATTAATCCTTTCTGTACAGAGTGGGACCACCTGGTTCAATATCCAAATTATCTGGAGTGAACTTCTGTATTTGGCATGAGGAAAAACTTACTTTCTGCCAAAGATGAAGTTGCAAGAAAACAATTAGATCTGCTTTCTTGTCAACGCTTGATACATGTACCTTAGACATGTAGGGTAAAAAATCCTTGGAAAGACTTCATTAAGACCTGTCTTTACCTACTCTAATTAGTTTTCTTTTCTCCCCAAAGGATTTAATTTCTATGAGGAATAGGAAATTTCTTTGTTGAAACATCTGGCCTTTCAGATCTGGATATAAAGTCTCAACCCTTCAAATAGTTTCTGGTTTTGTGAAAAATCTAACATGCTTTGAAAAATTTTATTCAGGAGAAGTTAGTTGAAGAAGACTCAGTGTAAAATGAAGTTATACAGGAGAAAATGTTTCTAATTAGAGTCGTTCCAAGTAATATGGTCAAATATTTCAAGAAGGCTTTGTTTTAGTAAGTGTTCTGAAAACAATATGATTAAGTTCAACATGAGGTAGAGTAAAGTAAAAGGGTGTTTCTCTTCTGTGTGGAAGTGTTTATAATGTTTGGACATGGTTACTGCTGACTCTTGGAAAACTTAAATCTGCAGCTTAGTGTTTATACAAAAGTAATTTCTGAAACTGTATGTGTGTGTATTAACAAGAATAGCAGAATACATTTCTTTTGAAATTATGATCTTTGACTTGTTATCCTTATTTCTCTTTCAGATAATCCTAGGAGAGACTCTCTCAGTCTTTTATAATAATTTGCACTCAAATTCGTTTGTCAGAAATAATTACATAGCCACTATCTACAAAGCCATTGGGACCTTCATTTTTGGGGCGGCTGCTAGCCAGTCGTTGACAGACATTGCCAAGTACTCCATAGGTAGACTGCGTCCTCACTTCATTGCTGTGTGCCAGCCCGACTGGACACGGATAAACTGCAGCCTGGGCTACATTGAGAACTTCACTTGCCATGGGGATAAAGCAAAAATCAACGAGGGAAGGTGAGTCTGACTAACCTTGTGTACTCGGTTGCATAACATGTTTGTTAACCTGGGGCAATGAGTTTGGTAACGCTGCTGCAGTTTTTGTGCTTCTCCTAGAATAAATTTATTGTAAAGAATTTTAAGCATTAAGCCCTGTCTAGACCCTAGGGGTTTTTTTCCAATCTATGAAAGCCTGTTTTATAAATGTATAGATAAATGCCTCATTTATGTGTGTTGGTTTATGCTTATGGGTGATCGTCTTTGTTTTTCAGTTTCAATTGGCTTTTATTTGTGTTTCTAAAACTTTCATCCCAATGAAAAGAAGAATTTTAAATCTAACTTAGAAATTGGATATAGAATAGCAAAGGAAATGTTTCATTTTTGAAATGAAAGCAATTAAAAACTGCACATCCATATAAATATATGCAGGACTACTAAAATCACTCTATTAATTTCTCTCACTATTAAGAATTTTTAAATCTTGAATACTTAGCTGCCAGTTCAATTGCAGCAAGATATTGTGGAAACAAGAATAAAGCTTCTGACAGTTCAGTCGTTGTGCAATAAACTCAGTGTTTGAGTGCTACAGGAAATGTTAAAAATATGCTCAGAATAATTTGAATTGCTTGAGCTTTCTGTGACCTTACCTTTACAGAGACTTCTTTTTCTTGAAGTGCTATATACTGTCTTAGTTAGAACTTCTCTCTTTGTGTAGTTGTTAAGTAGATGTGTGTAGTTTTGCTCACTGTCCTCTGTGCTCCTTTGTTCTTTGGGCATGTCTTCCCTATGATTTTCCAGTGGCATGCATGGTATTTTTCAGTAGCCATAGGAAAATGTTGATGAAATGTGAATGGCTGTTGGTGGTAGAGGAGCAAGTGCATAGATAGGCAGTAGAATAGTACACTGGATACGTGTGGCAGGAGATACAAGGGTGGCTTCTTTAAGAAGCTGCTATGTCCCACAGAGCCAGTGCCAGCCAGCTCCAAGTCTTCAGTTTTAACTTCTTCATGAGTCTAAAAGTGCTTCTTAAGTGTAAAGAGGGGTGTGGAGAAAATTTGAATCAGTTGTAATGACTGAAATTGTCCTGAAATAATCTTTCTAGGTTTTGGGAAAAACAAGAGTTAGCTTATGCTTAAACAAAAGAAATAGCTTTTTTCTACGTATGAGAACAGAATGGGGGAACAATGGCATAGTGATCACTTACTTTGTATTTTTCCCCATGTTTTGACATCTCAGCCTTCTATACCGGAAGCAATATTTTTTGTCATCTCGTAACTGATCAACCATTAGGTTTGTATTTCCAGCTACTGTCACGTTCCTCTTTTCTGTTGCTGTTTCCCCTGTGGAGTGATGTGCGAGGGCTCTCCCTTTCGGTCAGAGCTTGCCTGGAAGTGCTCACTTGAATGTGTACTTGCTTGTGGGGCTTCTGCTATCAGGTGAGGCTTTTGCCTCCACAGGAAGTAGTAAACTAAAAGTTAGCAAGTGGTCAAAGAAGTATAGGATAGATAAAAGTGGGACATTGTCCTGTAGAGGTTTATGACCTGGATGCAGTGATCCAGTAAATCTCTCAGGGTTTCTGGTGATCTTGGGTCATGGGCCCACAGAGAGGCAAAGTGCCCAAGGGCATTACTCTTCTGGTTAATAGCCCACTAAGAGGAGAGAGGGGGATTGTAGGGAGTTTTTACAGGGAGCCGGAAGATGTCGGTAGTCTCTCAAGCTGTAATTCAGAGAAGAATTTCTGTATTTGTTGACAAAATTATTAGTGGCACATCTAATGCCATTTACTTTCATTTGCATAGATTAAATAGTCAGGTAGAAATGCAAAGGAAGAATGAAAACAGGACAATCATAGTGTTGCATATAAAATCATGTTCTCAATTGAACCTATTATTCCTCTATAGTAGTGAAACTTGAAGTTACATTTGAATGCTTTTAAAGTTTCATGCTTGTTTGTACAGTCAAAAGGAAAAATATTTTATTTTATATTAATATNTGATTGGTTATCTCCTCCCTCCTCATTTCTTCTTACAATTTTTTACTAATCAAAAGTATAAAATAGTTTTGGTATGGAGCAACCCTGAGTAGATCAGACTTCTTGTTCTGAAATAGAATAAGTGTGTGTGTGTTGAAGAGATGGGTGTAAGATCAAAGTTTCTAAAGTATATTTTGGAAGTGGTACAGAAGTTAGGTAATCAATCAGTGTTTCAATTTCCTCCTTAACAGTAAAATTGGAAGGAGAAACATTTGAGGTAATTTATTTTTTCCCACATGAATATTAAGAAGTAACCTGTGTAAGTTCTTTATAGTACTGGTATGTGTAAGTTTGGTTCAGAGTGGGTTCAAAACACCACTTGCAGGAATTTCTAGAAGACTAACATCAAGAACACAACCTGTGTTCTTAGAAGCCCATAAGTTTTATGGTTGAAGGCTGAGAATGTTTTAGGCAAACATATTGCATATAATATTCCAGTACTGTTTTATGTAAATCTGGTATTTCCAACTGTTTGCGTATGTCTACTATGTTATAACATGGAGGCATGAGGGAAAAACAGTAATTAGTTTTTACTGTTCAGTGGCAACAACGGTATTACAATACATGCTTGCTTTATCAGGAATATAAACCAATGGATTTAGATTTGATTGTCTAAATAAGTAAAGTGCCTGTGAGTTATGGTTAGTTTCAGTAAAGCTTTACTTTCTAACCTGAGGTTAATAAGACAATTCTTCCTGACTGAAGCATCTTGTTTGCTATACACCATGCTGAAAGCTGTCCTTTTCAGGTTTAAATACCTTTGGTTTAAATACCTTTGGTTCTTCTTGACAATTTTTATACTATGTATGCATTTTGATTACTGCTGCTGGCTCACCAAAGCAGAGGATCACAAACACAGTGGAGTACTTAGTAAATCTGATTGATATTTGTTGAAAGATGCATGTAAGAGTTGGCGCATATGCATCCAAGTTTGTAGCACTCAAAGATCTTGAAAATACGCATGGAAATCACTGGTTATATAACAAAATTCTAGTTAAATATTAATGTACTTTTTTCTGTGCCTCTTTGTACGGCAATCCTTTCTTCACGTGATGTTTGGTGTTTAATTTAAGCTAGGCACAGAAGCTTGCAATGAGCTACTCAATGGCACATTTCTGAGGTGAATGACTTGTACAGAAGTGCCATCTCAAGCTTCAATGGAGGTGTTGCTAGGTTTGATGTCAGCCAGTTTGTGTAGAACTGTGTAGTATTCCCTCTAAATAAATACTAAGAGTAGTAACCCAATAAAGTAGCTTGACGTGGCTTATTGTAGTTACAGAAGAGTGAAGTTGATACGTAAGCACAAATTTTAGTGTCTGTGAATGAAGAGAGATCAAAGTCATGGTGTTCTGTTGACATTGGTGCTTGCAATTAGCATGTCACTTTTAATGTACTGCTGTATACTTTCATGCCACTGAATTGCCTGTAGGGTGCTTTCCTTAGCACCTATAAAGATAATGACTAGTCAGTTGGCTGTTTTCCCTTTCAAATAGGCAAAACAGGGCTCAGTAAAATAGGTAGGTGTGCCAGGCTATAACCCTGATAAAGTAGGGGTGTGAGTGAGCAGTGTTTACTAATCTCTTTGGCTTTTGCAGCTTCCATTTTTGCTCATCTTCCTTTTCTTCTGGCTTTCCACTACATACCTTACCCTGGCTTTGTGTGGATTGGCAAAATACCCAAATTCCTCCAGGAGAAGTAGGCAGATAGGACATACAATGACATCTCTATTTGTAATTGGTAGCTAGGGCATATTTCCCAAACCTGTCTGCTCTAACCAGTCCATGGCAGATTGTTCATACATCCTGTTTGTTAGCTTTCCTGCATCTGAAAGACTGAACAGAAACCACAGATGTTCAGCAGCAGCTCAGAATTAGTATTTCAGTGTTCCTGTTGTGAGTATACTTTGTCGCTGTAACTGTAGTTGTTGCTTGTCTGAAATTATTGTTTAAACAGTGAGGCTTGAGAGTCTAGTAGAGTAACAAAGGAGAACATCAAGGGCTGCTCTTTTCCTCTAGCATGTGAACACTTGATTGCTCTGGGATCATTGGGATGTACTGAACCATGATGTGGCAATATTAGCTGGTGGCACCCAACTCATTTTGGCAATCAGGAATTGATAATTCAACATTTGTTGCCTTTGCCTAGATAAGCATTTGTAATCTCTGGGAAGTAGAATCTGGAATCCAGGGGACACACTTGACCAGATGAACCTGAACCTAGTAAAGGTCAGTGTCAGTTGTCACCTTAAGCAAAGAATGAGTATTTCCTCTTGGTAGTAAAATTTAATCTCAAAAACAGTAAATGTGATTTAAATGTTCTGTCAATATTTTTTTGAGGCAGTTGAGAACTTAGTGATGATGGTAGATGTTTGTTTCCAGTTTCATTAAGTTTTCTCTACAAGAAATAAAAACTAAAACAAAATCAAACAAAGCTCCCTAAGCCTTCCCAGCAAAAAAAGTGTCAAATCTGAACAAAAACTTAATTAAATCAAGGAAGAATCCCCCAAACCAAACTTCTGGTGTTGACAAGTTGTGTGTGATTGAAAAAGTATTTGAATTAGTCTTATTTAATTCTCAAACAATGTAGCAGGTGCTATACAGAGCTTACAGTATTTGTTGAACTTAATTTAGGATTGTGCTGTCACTTTGGTGAGTGTGTATAAATATATATAATTTTATAAACTTGGCAGCACAAACTGCACATTAAAGCCTTGTGTAAAAGTCAGGTGTATTGAATCTGATGCTATTTAAACTTATATTTTATCCACAAAATGTTAAAAATAAGTGTTGTGGCATGAAGTATGCTGTACTCTTACTCAGTGTCCGCTGAATAATTCCACAGGGATGATAATATATTAGGGTGTAATAATGATGTACTAGTTAGTGCTCATGCAAATTATGCCTCCCTAGAACTTCAAAGCTTTAAAGCATACGTCTTTTAATTTTCTTGTTTTAAAACAATTTCCTGCAGTAATAATGTAGGAAAAAAGTAAGTTTACAATGTCTCTATTCAATAAGGAGTGAGAAACACAAATTTGCTAAAGCTGTGTTGAACTTGCAAGCCTTGAAAGCAAAAGGCTTTTATTTAATGTGTTCCTCTTCTTGCATGTGCAGTGTGCCCGGTTTTCTGTTGTGCCATACTGTGTATGTAAATCTCTGAAAGAGACTAACTGGGACAAATCCACTTAGTGGATACAAGTTTAAGAATCAATTCATATACCTGGTTATTGGGTTATAAAGTTATTCTTCATAGTTTTGGATTAATGTGAAACAGGTATTTTTATACCAATGATGGTAAAAGCTATTTTTAAAAAAACTTTAAAAAATGTCACCAGAAAAAAGATTAAATTATTCCAGAAAATAAATATACTGGCTTCTCTTGCTTCTTCTAAAAGATCATTTTCTACCCTTTCTACCGTTTCGTAACCCAAGTTACCTTCGTCCCCCACTATTATTAATATCTACATCATCTTGAAGACTGTGGAGATTTTGTTACAGTGACTGGCAAGAATGAGTTAAATACTTCATTTATGTGGAGGTAGCTGTGGAGTTTTGACAAAGCCTCATGAATACTCATCCATTTTTTTAACCATCTGAGAGTCACACTGGCTCCTTCTCATGGCTTTTTAGAGGTATCTGGACAGCCTCATCATGGCATCATCTGCCTTTTTCGGCACTACTGGATGGATGTGTGTCTCTTGGACTCATGGGCTTGTCATGCTTTTTAGTAATCATGGTAAGATCTTCTGTGGCTGGATACTACCTCTCTTCTCTGAACTTGCTACCAATTAAGAGGACCTGGGAGGCTGGAAAAGATCCTTCGAATTGCTGACCTTCTTTAATGCATTTGAATTTTCTTTTTATGCCTCTCCAGCTGTACCTTATGATGAGTTAAAAGGAGAAGGGTCAACATATGGTTTAATTTCTTGAAACCTTCAATTCACTAACTTTTAGGCTGAAGTTTACTTATTGAGCTCTCATTTAAGGTGCAGATTTGGAGGCATTTCTATCTCTTAAAACATCTACTGTTGAGGTATTGCTGGCTTGTTGCAGTTCTTCTTTTGAGATGCAGATATGAGGGCCTTTTCATACCTTCGTATAGAAGATCTGGATCTTATAAACTCCAGATGTCCCTTTGTGATGGAATTTTATTGTCCTTATGGACTGCAACTGAAAAATCTGTATTGAATTTCAAACCTGGGTAATTGCTGGCGGCAGCTTTTGGGGTTTTTAAAAAATATAATATAACTTAGTCTTTCAGGAATGCAATTCCGAACCTTATTTCACATTTTAGAACTGATACATTGATAGTACTTTCATAACAATGCAGTTTCAGCGTTCTACAAGGAGACAGTTTAGGTTTCTGTTTCTGAAAGTGGAGGGGTCAGTATTTTTCAGAGCAAACATCTCACTCCTCAATTATTTCATGCTCTTTAAAATGTAGAAAACAGGGCAATTATACACATTTAACAAGGATCTATACTTGCCATGTAAACCAAGTAGCCCTTTTATTCCAGGAATGTAAAGTGTTTAAGTATCCTGCTCTTAGAGATGGAACAGTTACAGATGGGAGGCCATAAGTATAACATGTTTCCCTCGGTCAATAATACACTGCAGATCTGGGAATGAGAAGTAAGGGTCCAGATCTTTTCTAGTGGAGGATGTAAAAATGTATGTCTAAACAGTCTTTTGAAAGACTAGCCCTTTGAGCAGTTTTAGATATGGTGGCAAGTTAAGAGTGTGTGCATGCGATGCTTGTGTGCATAAATATCCTGTTTTGCTTAACCTCTATTTCTAAACATACAGCAGTAGTGTGGGTGATCTGCAAATGAATACTGACAGTGGGTGTACTTAGTGGTTGCTGTAATGATGTTCTCCAGTACATATTATAAGGAATTTCTTATTAAGGCCTTTTGTAGCTGAAGTTTGAATCATGTTGTTAACCAGTTCTGAGAACTCTGTAATATTTTAAAGCTTTAGAATGAAGTTAGAACAAAATCATTATTTATTGTTCCCAAAAATCCATCTTTTCCCTTAATGGGACAGGTGAATAAGAAGGAGGAACAAAGCATGATATGAATATTCAGAAAATGAACTGAATGCCAGAATATTCACATAGATTGATACTGACCTTCTCTTCTAGCGATGCTAAACTTAGTTGCAGTTTGCAGTACAGTTTGTTGTATCTTTTTGCTTTAACACTGGTTAAAATAATTCTCCTCAGTATAAATTCTTGTACAATGTAATATTTTTTCCTTATATATAATTGTCCTGGATATGTGCTAAAGGGCTTCTTTATCTACTGGCTTAGGCTTCCTGAGTTAACTACAAATTTTTCTTGAAAGCTGTATTTATTACATGTTAGCTAAGCAGTGCAGATTTGTTAAAATAATGCAATCACTAACTTCTAGATATTTTTGTTAGATACTACTTTTTTTATCTCTTTTTGTTGAGTATGGATGTTGGGATGGGACCTAAAAGTGTACAGAGTGCTGGGTTGTGAGCAGTGCTGAAAACCTCCTGACAAGACAGATCAGAAATCTGTCCAGGAAACTGCCCTTCCTGGATGATTTGTCAGCTCACTAAGCACATACATAGAAATTAAACCTTTGAACCTGAAGTAGTAAATATTACACCATATTGTAGAAGGCTGCTACTTCAGAGGCACTCTGTGCAGTCTGAGCTTTGGTGGTGCCCAAAAGCAGACTTGCACAGCTAGCAAGGATGTGTATGTGTGTGAAACACTTCCTTTAAAGTTAACTTTGGATATTTGTAGTTCTCTAATTTCAATCTGTCAATTTTCTGTGTGTGGTAACAGATAATGCAGCTGTCAAGGTTCATAATTATAATCGTGTTAATGTACATATTCATATTACAACTCAGATGTCTAAAGGAAAAAATAGCTCCCAGCTTCAGCTGATGTATTTCTCCCATGCTGACTGCACTCAAAACAAGCTATGTGTAGTCTGCCCTTGCAAACTCAAAATGTCATCTTCAAAGGAAGTTTTTTGGAAATTAGAGCTGACTGTTTTGACACTGATAATTTATTTCAACACAATTAGTGAGCTGGTGCCCTTTACCAATTATTTCCCAGGAATTTGTCAGCTTTGTTCATAGCTCCTTCTCTGGTTGACAGCCCTGCATGAGCTGTGAGTGCAGTTAAATCACTGAGCTCCCAGTAGCTGGGCACCCCTGCCAGATGGCTGGTAAGGGACCACCCGATATAACTTCGTTTGAAGTTCAACCGAACTTTTGAAATTCTTATGTTGAATGTTTTATGTATCCCTTCAAAACTATAACTTTGTTAAAACAAAAAAACAACAACTACAAACCAAAAAAACCTTTGCAAAACTTCCAAGGCTTATACATTATTTACTTCTATTTTAATGAAATTGTTTTCCCTTGTTTTGTTAGATAGCAACTGGTTTGCTCTGGAATTTTTAAACTTAAGAGGCTGAACATTTGCTTTAAGTTAACCCATCTCTATTAAATAGCCTGTCTGTCCTTCTCCTTATCTGTCTCCCTGCCTGTCAGTACTGGGAGTATTTCTATAGTGAAGTATTATTTTGCATTAAAATTAATTGGCTTTTATAAAATGTGCCAATATTCTGTTACGAAACTTCTTAAAGCTTTGTTGAAAACCAAACTGCATTTAATGATTCAAGCATAACTAAATGGATTATTCTTCATCTGGCAGTATCCATCAGCATCATGTTTCAGAAATTTCTTATGTGCCAGAGACTTACTATGTGTTTACTAGGGGCATACTAGTATGTTGTGTATAGCACTGATTATTTCTTTTTATGGAGCTTTCAACCTATTAGGTGCTCTACACTACTGAAATTTCTATGTATAGGAGTTTTCATCAGAGGCTAATTTACTTAGTTTTCACTTCTGAAAGCATACATTAAACAAAACCCCCAAAAAAACCAAAAAACAAACAAACAAAAAAACAGAACAAAAACAAACCCACAAAAAACAACTGAGGAAGCCTGGGTACCAAGGCATTTGAGAGGAATGGAAGGCTACAAATGTACTACTATTCGGATGGTGTAGCTTTTTCCTTAAACATTGCTTTCACCCTTATGCCATTACTATTATTCAAGATGTAATCTGTCTGGTTTGGGAACACTTACTGCTCTAATGAAATTCGTCACATTTGAGAAGTAGAGCTTAATCAGGGCAACTACACATCATTTTACATGAAAGGAAAAATGGTAGTGAATAAAAGCCTTTAAATATTTAAACCTTAGAAGCTTCTGGGCTGGCAGTGCCTGTTGAAATGGGGCTGTACTTGATCTGGGTGCAAAAGGAGCTGCCTTTGTAAAAGAAACTGACTGGTGGGAGGGAAAATTGAATCTGAAAGTTAACATGCTCTAATCAACTGAGATGCAGTTCTGGAATCTGGATCTTGTTTCTGATTGTACATCTCCTTTGCCCTGGTGTGAATTGGACCTTTTGAGTCCATTTCATGATGGAAACTAAAATTCTTTGCCCTTTAATGGTTTTCAGACAAAGCTCGGCTTGAAATCTGTTTCAGACATTTATCATGTGTAGGGTCATTTGAAATCAAAAGATGCACCTGTATTCAGTGCACCCTGAAAATTATTTGGAAGCTGGCCAACCAAGCAGGTAGATGCATCTTCACATTCACAGAATTTAACTGGTTTGCAAAGCTTATATCTACAGTAACAGGAGGGAGAAGTCCTCTAAGATAAAAGTATCGGTGTGTATAACTGTATCAACCAAATAGTTCTGCAGGAACAGTTATCCCCTTAACCATTCTCCCACTGCCTCTTTTCCTTTCTCCTTTAAAGATTACAAGAGTGCTGAAGGATGTGTTCTGCATACTTGCCAAGCACTTCTTGCCCAAAGCAGTTCCTTAAAGAAAGAATAACACATAAATCTTTGATTTAATAGAGATTATAATTTTCTGTCTTCATCCCCCTTATGTACAATAACACTACTGCCAATCAAAAAAGAATTATGGGGATAAGTTATGCAGACATAATAAATAGAACCAGGAACATGTAATCTGGTGCATGTGAGAGCAAACTATTAGTCTTTTGAAACATCAGTTTGAGTACTCTTTGATGCTGTTTTTACTTTCAGTCTTTTCCTGAGATGAAATAACTAAGAAGAGAAGTAAACAAAGTCGTAATTTTTATTTTCTTCCCTATTGGAGGAGGCTACCTGGAAATGCAGTAGAAAGTTAAACTTTCCTTTTGTGCGTTGAGTTAAATGGAATGATAAAATCAGAACTGATGAAAGATAACTTGTTTTTGTAATGGTTTTGCAATGTGCATGAGGAAACTGCAGCATGGAATTTTGTTGGACTTTGGAATATTGAAAGCTCAAAATGTTTTTGTGACATGAATGACAGGAGTTGGTAAGTTCTTGCTCCCTTGGTAAAAAAAAAAAAAAAATTGGAAGTTCCATGTGCAGATTGATTGCTGCTTATTTTAAAAGGGAAAAAACACAGTAAGAGTATGAATTTTTTTTTTTATTACTGGTTGTTTTGTAATTAAGTTTATTCCCCTGGTAGCTGCTGATACAAATTTCTGCTGTCAGATGCAAAATAGCTAGTTTAAGTAGTCATTGCTCTGTTAGGTTGTTCCATCAGTGTGTAATACTTTTGTTTAAATAAAATTTACAGAATATCTGCACACCTGAATGTATTGTCAGTTTATTTCTTCAATTCCTGGAGAGTAAAGAAACAAACCCATCAAGTCATGCCAGCAGAAGCCTTTAATCAACTTTGGAATCTGGTCAATCTAACAGTGAAGACAAGCCTTGAACTAATTACTGTTGATTAAAACTACTTCATGTTGATCCTGAGTTTGGGGGAAAGTTACTTTTTACCCCTGTTTCTTGCACAGCCTGCAGTGTTTCTTTCAAAGGCTGGTGGTTAGAAAGTTGGTCAGAAAGTAGTTAGATTGAGTTTATGTCAGTAGAATAAGCAGGGAAATGTAATGGTGTGTGATAGACTGTAAAAGGAAAACCATGGAAAGTCTGCAAAAATATAGTTCTGGTATTAAATTGTATGTATTACATGTCAGCATTGACAGTTTCCTCACTATCTGCCGCTGCATAAAGCAGAGCTGAGTGGATCCACTCTTCACCCCAGATATGATTAGGGAATTGTGCAAGATACTTGCCATTAAGTGTTAGGTCTGCTGCTTAAAAAACTGTCAGTAAAAATTTCCAGATGAGGATTACTGAATTGGAAAGACTCTGGCAGTGTTCTCCTATGTGTAAGTATATGGCTTTGTACTGAAGTGTGGGTATAATTACTGGCAGAGAAAGAAAAAGTGGAGAAATTGGAAACATGGGGTTCTGAGTAGTTCCTGATATTTTTCAGTAGGTGAACTGCTTTTGTATCTATATAAACTTTTCTTCGCAGTAGTGACAAAAGTGCTTGATTTCAGAGTCCTCAAACCTCCCAGGCCACATTGATCTTGCAAGTTGTAGTGGTACAAGTCAAGCACATGAAGAAAGAGTAGATCCTGGGAGAGCAAGTTGATTGTTCAAGACAGAAAATTGACTTTAAAGAATGTGGTGTTTAAGTGCAGAACTAGGACTTCAAACCATGGCACTGAAATACTAGGAATATTTCACTGACAAGCATGTGGCTTGCTTGTCACAGGAGTTGGCTTACTCAACACAGGCATGCTGAGCTGCAGCACTCTGGCATTTATTCCCTTCCAGATCATGGAAGGGGTAACGCAAATGTCAGTGGAAGCTTTGAGTCAGACTGGGAGAATCCAGGGAACTCGAAGATGGAAAGGACATGCTGGCTAATCCAGCTGGCTGTATTTATTTGTTTTGATATGGGAGTGTGCGTGATGTTTTGCTGAGCCTTCTGTTTTTCTTCTAGGGATCATTCCTTAGTTCTGTAGTTAGCTTGGCCAGATTTCCTTATCATTCAGTCTCTGCCAGGTTTATTGTAGTACCACAGGATGCCCTTTCTTGTGGCATCTCTCTTTTGGCTGTCATTTACTTCAATTTCTCACCATTTCATGCTTCACTGTACCATATGTGTTCAGCTGTTCTCTAGTCATGTGTTTCCCAAAGCTATTAATTTCCCTGTCAGATTCCTGCATTTATCTTAAAGTTTCTGCACATTCAGGTGTTCATGTGAAGACATTAAATGAAAATAAAACATCGAGCTTGTTTACTGAGTTCAAGTGTGCAGTAATTCCCTTAAGAAATCGCGCACTTTATAAAATATGTATCAAGCAGAACTTACTACTACTCTTTTTTAAGTCACAGTCCAAGACAAATGATCCTTTTATGTGCTGTGTGCTATGTTCCATTTTCCTACTAATTGAAGAAAAATAGCCTGGCTCTGCTCCCTAGACTAAGCTGGCCTTGTGCATGGAAGGTAACAGAAAGCTTTCAGCATCAAGTCCTCCAAGGCAATCTCTCTTAGTCTTGCTTATCTGGGCTTAGAAATCCTGGCTAAAATAACAAAGTGGTTCAGTTGATCTGCTTCTTGTAGGAATTGTTTGTACTTTCATTATTTTTGCAGGTATTCTTTAAAAATGCAGACATTTTAAAACCATAAACCAGAGTGGTAAATTGTAGTCAATCTTACGGCAAAGTTTTTAAGAACTATTGTGTCTTAACCTTTCTCTTTATTGGAAACTGTGTGAAATTAATGACAAAACTAAGTTTCAAGAAAGCAAAGCAGCCCTTACGTTACCTTAAGACCGTTTTATTATGTCCAGCTCTACTGTGTACATTGGAATCTAGGAGTATACTTTAGACCTCAACTGAGACCTGAAACTGGTTTTATGTTACTACTTAAGGCATTCTTCTAACTTGGGAATATATTGTCTAAGTGGAGGTAATTAAAGCTTATGCTTTTTTCCTGTTAAAATGAAGCCCTCTTCCTGACAGAGGAAGAGGCTTCGCTCAGTGATTGAGTGAAAGACATGGACCTCTGAAAAACTGGTTTTTTGATGTCAGAATTGGCCATTTTGGAAACAATCAGATCAAGATTGCACTTGCCAGCTCATTTTGATGATACTTCAGTTTCACTGGATATTGTTCTAAGACTATTTTGAAAAGGATATTTTGGTATCTGATGTATGAATTCTTACTGGGAAAAGTTAGCCTTTCTTTCACTGATGAAAGATGATTTGGAGAGTTGTCTATACCATTTTACTGCTGTCTCATGGCAAACCAGCACTTGAAGTAGGATGACAAAGAAGCCTGGGCTGTACAAGTGCTTGGCTGGTCTGACATGCCATTCTCCTAGCTTTGGGGAGACATAATTTATGTGCTGATGAATTGTTGGGAAACTTTACATTGTCAATCTTGGTGTTTCGAAAGAATTCTAAGATTTTTTTTTTTAATGTCTGCTGTCTAGAGACAGCACTATTGCCAAAGAAATTTCAATGGGATTGCACAACGTGCAAGTTGGATCAATGTTTTTCCCAGCTGTACTACTGGCAATACTTCATGTGCTAAGCACAATATCTTCAGTCATGTACAGCGTACTTATCCATTCCCAATAAGAATGCATTCAAAATTTGTAATCTTCAGCCTGGGATAAGGCATTCTTAATGAACCTTAGGCTAATACATTCCTGAAACAAAAAAGACCAGTAGTCAAGAACGCTTTTAAAAAGGTATAGGAATTCTGAAATAAACCTAAATAGTGGTATTTTTACCTTTTAGTCAGTTGGAAACAAGTTGCTTTCAATAATTGTAGGAAATGTCATCTTATGGTCAACAGGAGTAGCCCCAGAACTGTTGGATAAAATATTGTCATAGGAGCAAAGAATTCCTTTCTCTGCATCTTCTGTAGGAACAGCATGCTTTGTATTCTCAGAGGACATGTTTGAAGGCGGGCTCTTCAAAATGCTTGTTGTATTGGTTTTCCTGGTGAACTCTTGCCCAGAAATTTTAAGTGTTAGTGTACAAGAGTGGAAAGGGGATGTCTAGCTAAAGTGTAATCTTAACGGTTTTGAACTTTAAACGTACATTGTCAAAGTTTTTCTTTTTAAGAAGTTAATTGGAAAATATCAGTTGGTGAAACAAAAGTCATCCTTTTTCAGATTGCTTATTTACTACCTCTGAACCCAAAAGTTATTGCCAGTGTTTTAAATCAACCATAAACCAAAAGTTCTAAAACCTCTGGAATAAACATATGTAGGCTTTTTCTGATGCAGTTTCTAAATGTTATATGCAAATTAATTCAGGAGGTTTTGCAGTTTCACTTGTGCACAAGATAGTTTCATTGCCTTCTTTGTGGTACCCTTTTGAGTAGAGTATCTTTAACCTCATTATCTTGCTGCATGTTAGCACAGCATATCTGCTCTGCTAGCAGAGCTGTATTTGCTACTCCTAGTCCATAGAGTGGAAATGTTTGCCTTGACCAGGAATCTCCCTGGCCTCGGGGTATCTGCCTGGCAGAGGCTCCAAAACAAGGTACCTGCTGGACATGGTAGAGGTCAGTCTGCAGAGCTATGAAACTTTATTAAACCGGCCATGTTTTTGTGTGCCGAACTGCTGAGGGAGAAGTGTTCTGGTTTTGTAGTTAAATTGCATGGAAGGCTGGCTGAGACCTAGCTGGTGGCCTGTGAAGCAACACTGATACAAGGCTCTGTGCATAAAAGTAGTACTTACCACTACTGTTCTTTCATCTCCCTGCTTAAGGCTAAATTAGAAATGTCTTTCCATTTTGCCTTCTCTTCTTGAAGAGGTGGGTGGCTCCTCACAAAACCAGCTGTGCAGGGGAGGACCTGGCCAAAGGAATCCTGGACTTCAGTGTTAACTGTCAAGTCCCTTCAGCCTGGACCTGATAAAAGCCTTTGGGAGCTGAAGGCAATGTTGACATTTTAAATGAGATTGCCAAGTATGAATTAGTAATAAACTGCATTCCTGCTTTTTCCCCTACCCTTCAATGACAAATGATGAGGGCCTGTGTGAATCATACATTTCACAAAGGTGTACAAATGTAGTTGTTAACTACTGCCTGTTGATGGTGACTAAATGCAAAGAATTGTTTTGGGTTTATTAACGTCATTTGTATTCATACATATACTGTGACTGTAAGATAAAGAATTTTAAGAAGTAATTATATTTAAAGTATTCTGGCACTTGTCAAGATGAACTATAAAAGGACCCTTGATTACTGTCTTTGGAGATGTGTTCCCTTGCTTTTCAAACTTCAGTCAAAAGTCTAGTACTTACTGCCTGATGTAGAGGTCAGCTTAACTCTGGAAAAGGATAACTAGTAGTGAAGTCTGTACTGTTTGTCAAAATCTGTGTGATGTGGCTGGGGAGCCTCCTTGAAGAGTAGTATGGACATGTTTGCATTTTACGAGTTCACTTGTACAATATAGATTGATATCCCTGCAGATTGAATGTTGTAAAAGAAAACTGATGATGTCTGATTTTCTCTTTTTCAGACTTTCATTTTATTCTGGCCATTCTTCATTCTCCATGTACTGCATGCTCTTCGTAGCAGTAAGTATGCTATTTCCCTCTAAGTGATAACAAAAGATCTGTTAGCTACCCAGTACTGAATATTTACCTGGCTGCTTTGCACAAGGGACATTGCTTTTGTAGGATGCTTGTCTGGTACAGTTAAAGACTTCTCAATAGCAGCTGTAGCGGTGGTGATACTGGGACAAGAAGTAACGTGGTGTTCAGTATGCCTGAGAAGACTTAATATGGTATTTGGCTTGTGTGCCATGTCTAAAATGAATCCTGTGACAAGTGTTTTTTGAAAAGAAGACACTACTTAAATTTAGTTACATTTAAAGCATTGTAAATATTACAAAATTTATAATACCTTTAATAAAAGTATATAAAAGTTTATAATACTTTTAAATTTATAAGCCTTATAAAAATGCATAACAAAATATGCCTGATTTAATAAGATGTGCAAAGCCTATTTTAACATAAAGCAAACAAGACCCTTAAACACTGATGAAGTGTGGCTGGGCACATAAGCACAAAACAGCAGATCAAACTGAATTTTCACTAGTAAATACTAGTGATAAGATCAGTTTAGAAATGCTTCATTTGGAGATTAATGTATTTTAGTTGAAATTGTTCCAAGTCAACTAGGACAAATTATCTTCACTTTCAGCGCAAGGTTTGTAACATGAAAGACTGATTTTGTTGTTCTCCCTCTGCTAAGTACTAACACAGAAGGCATTAACAGCTTTATGGAATTTTGTTGTTAATGCAGTTGTAAAATTAAACTCTAATCCTGGGCTTAAGCTGCTAGCATAATACTTACATTCTATGATTTTTACACCCTCAGATTCAATTTGCCTTTTTGTCTTTGTTGCATTTTTAATTTTTTCACACTCTCTTGGCAATAGTATAACATCCACAGTAAGTGAACCAATTGTTCAAACAAAACAAAGACTCCTACAACTACACACCCACAAAAGAGGTGGCTCTTCAGTATTGTGTAGGTATGTTGTTAGCTTTATTTTAAAATAAAACTATTTCAGAAGCTTGGTGTCAGTTTTGATCTACCTTGCAGGTTTTTTTATGGCTAAACCTGTTTGAATCCTCTCCCCTGCTTACAGGTCTTACCTAATGCAAATAAAAGAGCTCATAGAAGTGTTATATCCTGGGTTTGTCTAGAATATGGTATGACTTCCTGTCAGCTGTTTGGGTTTTTGAAAATAAATAGCAAAGTGTTTTTGCTCATTATGACTGGCAGTCTCCAAAACTGTATGGGTCCACTTGTATTAGCGTTTCAAACCCAAACCCACTCCTTCCATAGTACAGTGAAGCAATTACTGCAGTACAGAGAGCGCCCTAATACTGACTTGCCCCTCTGGGCTTAAGTCAGACCCTTCTAATCCAACATCATCTCACATGATTTTGTTGAGCAACATGATAACCTGATCCTTACACCTCACAGAAGACAAACCTGGAGATAAGAAAAACCTTGGTAGGTGTGTAGCAATATATATTGTTTATAATTTATACTGACTGGATTACAGTTGTCTGCCAGGGATCTGAACTTACCTGAGCTTTCACCTCTGTCCCATGTGTGCAAGATGCATTTTGCTGCAGCCTGGGTAAATGGTGGTGGTCAGGAGGAATTCTCTGCTCATTAGTTGAAGGTAATGGGTCACATTAGATAATACAACTTTCTAGATGCATACAAGATAGTAGAAGATGTCTTGAACGACCTGGATTTGAGATCTTGTTTAGTTAACCTGCTAGGCTTGGAAAAAATTCAGCCTTTGGCAAGAAAGTAAAGAATTCTTTATTTTGAAGTTATTAGCTTCATGTGGCTTGAATAATGCTTTCTCAAGTGCCTGTGGCATATTCGTTTGAATCAATGCAAAAAAGCTTGTCTGGAAAGTTCTTGAAGGGGAAATTACGAACCTTAGCTGTCTTGGAGCTTTGTGTGTATGAGTTCCCCTCCCACATGGGCAGGTGGCAAGTCAAGTGCAAATCAAACCTTTCCCATGAAAGCTACTTCAAAATACCATAAATCCTGGCCTTGTCTCTGTCCTGGTTCAGACAGTTGCTGTGCTCAGAGCTGTCCTCATGTTCACTCAATTCTGCAGAAATTGCAAAACATGGCTTTGCTTAGTGGCATCTTTAAACTAGAGGTGTACAAATGCCTTTAACGCCTCGAAGATGACTTTTGAACAGGGAAGTGTTTCATTTGAGATCAGTTTGTTTTTCATTAATTAGTCAATGAGTTTCTAGAGCCCTGTACCCATTTTTTGTCTCTGGCTGAGCTATATTGCCCAGTAAAAATAAGAGGCTTTGTGGAGATTAGACTTCTACTTCCTTCTGTCTGATAATATTATTCATCTAGAAACTGCCATGAGACCATTGTAGGGACATCTGAAGAAGGTTAATGGCTCCTGTGCAGTATGTTTTTATCTTGCTGATTAATACAGCCTTACTGCATACCAAGAAAGGAAATCAAGTGCAGATGTCTTCAAAATGACAGCTAGTGCAGGAAGGTGAGGAAAACACACACACACTTGCCTGCGTGGCAAGGCTGAGTGCTGCTGCTGGCTCCAAGCCAAACCTGCAGCACTTGATGACTTGTTCATTTGCTGAACTCTGATGTTGGCTTCATTTGCGCCCTGCACGCGTTCTGCAGCCACGGGCTGAGTCACCAACAGGATAGGCCAGTAACATGTGGCATTACTTAGAGGCTGTGTTAATCATAACCAGACACTAGCATGCTGCTTTCTGGAGAGGCTGAAAGAGTTTGTCGTGTGTGTGTGTATGTACTGCAGAAAGTGTGCTCTTAAAAGTTACCTGCTGAATGCATGTGCTGTGTCTGGTGAATCTATGACTCTGTAGAGAACCAGTCCTTGGAGGAGCATCTGAGGGAGGTGGGGGTTCAGCCTGAAGAAAAGGAGGTTCAGGAATGACCTTACCACTCTCTACAACTGCCTCAAAGGAGAGTGTAGACAGGTGGGGGTTGGCCTCCTAGGCAGCCAGCAATAGGATGACAGTAAATGGCCTCAAGGCCCTTGTGCCAAGGGAGGTTTAGATTGGATATTGGGAAAAATTTGTTCTTGGAAAGGATTGCCAGGTATTAGACTAGGCTACCCCAGGGAAGTGGTGGAATTGCCATCCCTGGAGGTAGTTAAAAGATGTGTGGATGTGGCACCTGAGGACCTAAATGACTGGTGAATTTAGCAGTGCTAAGTTAACAGGTGAACTCAAATGATTTCAAGGCTCATTTCCAACCTAAACAAATCTGTGATTCTATGACATTTTCACTTGGCAACCATATGGATTTCTTCAAGAGTCTGAATTATGTTGAGAAGTATTCCTTTCTTCTGCTTACGGAAGAAATTGTCCAAGTCCTGACTGCATGGCTTTGCTGTTATCAGGAGAAAAACCCTGCAATTTTGAACATAATCTTGTGCTGCATGTCCCATCTCACAGCAGGGGCCACACATTGAAACACCACTCACTGTCATCGCATTCTCTTCCTTAACTCTTGCATGGAAATGTTAAATAGTTTATATTATCCATCTGTTTAATTCAGCAGCAGTACACATCACTTGTTGTTCTCACAGCACAGAAGTCATTGCACCCGTAAAAAAGCTGTTGTCTAGCTAGACAAACTTCAAGCTTGGGTTTTCAGTCCACTTCCAGGTTAAAGTTATGGTTTCTTATATTTCCTAACGTAGATTGAGTGAAACCCCAGAAAAAAACCTGCTTGCAGACTATCAGTCTAGGAAGCTATGGTGGAGAATGTATCTTGAGACTCATTTGGCGCAGAGCTAGATGGGTTAGTTTGGGTCTAAGCAGAGCTGTTATCTCTGGGATAAGAGCTTCTGCCAACAGCAGCTTAGTGTGGAAGCCAGAGGGAGTTTGACCTCAACAGTATGTGGGGACCCAGTGAGCTAATAACAGATCCCAAATTGTCTGTGTTGTCCTCTCCCTGTGCTGCTCTTTTTGTTTTGTTTTGTTGCGTAGTTAAACAGCTGGCATGGCCTCTCCTGTACCAAAACTATTTAATCTTGGTTTGAGAATGGGAGGGCAAGTGTAGTGGAACGCCTCTTCTAGCAGTGTCCATGTGACCAAACTAGCACCTTGGCCCTGAGGGGGAGATGCTGCAGGCAGTTTTTGCTTTGACTTTTCAATTTAAGTATGTTTAAAAAGTTATTGTAAGTTAAAATGCTAACTGCGTGCTGCCATCTGTAGTGAGAATGATCCGCCACAACTGTTGGTAGTTGGCAGAAATGGGTGTGTCCCTGAGGATTATGTTGCCGTAACAGAATCAGTCTTGGCTGTGGCTGGCCTGGGCACGTCCCTGCCAGCACCTCCCCCAGGATGAAGAGTGGGCTGCACAAACCCAGCCAAGAGGCACTGCTATTCCGGGGGTGGCAGCGTGTTTGTGCTGCTTACACTTGGGACAAAAAGGGATGATGAATCTTGCACAATGTAACCTGAGTGGCTCTCCTACAAGTCATTGGGAACATTTTATGTGTCCAAGGACACATGGAATTACAGGTGGGAACAGGAGGGCAACTGGTGTCTCAGTGGCTGGCACTGATAGCCTTCTTTTGCAGAGAGATCATAGGATAAACACAAGTGAAAGCAGGCTTTAGGCTGCTTTTGGTACTCATGCTCCCAAATATGCCAGTCAACCTCTGCTCTCAAACTCTGATTTTAATTATGTTGGGATGGGAGGTTGAGTGAAACGGTACTCAAACACGAGTCATTAACATAGCATTTTAGGTATGTCTGTTTGCACAGCAGTTAGTTCTTCACTTTCCCAAATGCTGTTGACTAGAGCTACAGAACAGTCTTTACTGTGTTCCTGCCCACATGAAAGTTGAGGACTCCTCTCCTAAAACTAATGAAAAGACACGTGTTACTGAAAATGCTTTGTTTGGCTATAGCTGTGCATAGTATCAAGTGTCTTACTTTCAGCAGATGAAAAAATAAAGGGTTACTTGAGCAGCAAGGCTCAAGTATGGAAGCACTTGTGCTTCTATCTGTATGTGTTCCTAGTATTCTTTAAATATTGTTATTTAGACTTTTTATAGTTAAGCAAAGAAAGAAAACAGATTTTTCCATGGTTTACTTGGGAGTTAGGGCCACCAGTAGTAATGCCAGTATTGCGAACTGACTCCTCTAGGACTGAGTTGAAAGCAATATATTGCAGGGCTTTAGTTCTTCTAGTAAAGGTTAAAATACTAACTTCAAGGGTTTTTTTCTCTTGAAAAGGGAAACGGGATAAATGTTGTATTCTAATTTGCAATGGAAAAAAACTGTTTATCCTGCTTTATGGTAAAAATTATGTCAATATGAAATTATTTTGGCAAGGTACAGCCAAGTTGAAGCTGGAGGATTAAAACCCAAAAAACATTGCCCACTGGAAAAGTAGTATTTGTTTAGAACAGACTGATTATAGTTTTGATATTGAAAACTGAGCTGTTACTAGTAACAGGACCTTATGCCCATTGCTCAGGAGGCAGCTCTTGCATATCAATTGCCTTTGACAACAGGATGCAGCTATCCTAAAGAGCCCAGACTGGTACTCTGCCTTTTCTCCCTAGTTCAGTCATTTCCCCCCCAGTTCAGCTTCCTGAAGGGCTGTTCAAACATCAGAGCAGACACAGGGGAGACAGATATAGTCAGAGTAACAGGGATTTACCATCCCTTTGTACAGCAGCTCAGACATACCCCCACACTGAAGTCACTGCAGACCTATGTCCTTTTCGCTTGCTGGAAGGGGAAGAACTAATTTCGAACTATTTCTTCTTCCTTTTTTATTTTCTGTCCATTCAAAATAAAACTGAAGGACATAATAATAATGCAGATTTACCAGGGATCATAAATATGTATTTATGAAAAGGGGGTAATCTCATTAAAAAGGCAAAATGTACTGACAGGCATCAAAGTGTTAAGTTGCTTTGCTTTTTATTCTTTTAAGTATTTTTTGAGAAGCTCAGCTCATGAGTGACTCATGAATTCTTCTACAGCTCTGTATTCCTTTTATAATACAATTTTCTGTTTGGATGTGAGCCTGCTGTGTTTAAAAGTACATGGGGGAGACATTATCCACATTTCTGGTTTGCAGGCAGTGTCTTGTTGGCTGATGCCAACAAGATAGCTCTGTTTATTCATAGATACAGTGCTTCCAGGTACAAAATAAGCTGTTGCACTTCTATGAAATATTTGCATAAATGTAGGATTGTATATGACGGGTTATTTCTCAGCACATCTTGTGGCGCCTCTGTGCTCAGAACTGCAATTTTGAAACTATTTACTGGATTTCTTATATTTCCTTGTATTCCAGAGTTTGTGCTTGCAGAAATATGATTAATAACTTACACAAAGCTATTTGAGTAACATCATTGATACCAACTAGCTTTTATATGAAGGCATCTCTCAAGTTTCCTATAACAAGCAGAAAGGGAAGAACTATTCTGCAAACATTACAGATATACGAGAAAGCCTTTAGATTCTCTGAAGGGAGCCTTTCTCTCTGCTGTTGCGTAGTCTGAGCAGGGCAGAGGTGTCTGGATTGATGAACAGGAACAGAACAGGGACGGCTGGTCACTTACCTGTGTCCATCTAAGTGTTTGGTTTTGGTTGCTTTGTAACATAATGCAGGGATCTAGCCTGAATGTCTCAGTTTGCCCATTCTCTTGGAGGATCATATTTTAATATGGGCTTTTATCAAAGATGCTCAGGTACAAACTGTGTCTCAGGCAAATGTGTAGTACTGTAACTACTGCACTACCTTCTCTTCAAGGAAAGGTGATAATGTGTATTTACTGGTGGAATTGGAGGGTGAATTTTTACTTTGGCACTCTATGCATCTGCCCAACTTCCTAATGGAAAACTTCACAGTCGTAGGAAAGGGAGTATTGGTCCTGTCAGGATGTTCTTGGAATATCTGCAGAAATGGAATTTTCCTGTTTTACAAATGTGCCTGGATTCTCAGCTGTTAATGCCTAATCCCAGGCCTCCTGAAAAAATTTGCCCCATCTTTTCATGTTAGTTATGCAAAGGTTGTTTTTCTGAAGACTTCAAAACACCAGTGCCTCCTGTGCTTTCCCTTCCTTCCACCCCTGCCTCATTAACAAAACCACCTATACACAGTAGCTCCATATCTACTCCCTCCACCTCTGAAATCCCAAAGCAAACCACATACTTGCGTACAAAACAAGTACTTGAGTGTGCTTAAGCATTCCTAAATCAGAGCTTCTTGGTTTGGGAAGAATCCCTATGGTTTGTGGCTCTTGGGACTTTTTGGGTCAGACGACTTGCTTTGAAGTACGAGCTTTCCTAACGGTAGCCAGTAATGGATCCAAATACTAACTATAACCACAGTAATATTTTGTGCCTCCTAGAACAGTCGTGCCAGAGGGCTCTTCCTTACTGCTCAGGCAGATACCATAAACCAAAGTAAGACAAGACTAATAGTAAATGCTAAGCTAAGTAAAGTAAATGCCATTTACTTGCTAGCTTCTAAAACTTGTATCAGCTACTAAGGCCTCTCACAGCAGGGATTTATTTCATGAGAACTGACTTTCTGCACCTTGGTTTCATCTCTAGAGTCTTACTACTTAGACAAACTGAGAAGTGTTCTCATTTCTCTGTGTCACAGGGAATTTTCTCACTTGGAAACTGTTTACTCACTTTTCTGCTCTTAAGTTCATGATGCTGTGAGTCTGTTGGGGTTGGAGAGACAGAAATAAGTGTGAAAATAGATATACCTCTAAAGGGAAGGTGTGCCTTGCTTCTGTTCTTAAGAACAGGACACCTGTAGGAAGTGCAATTACTGGGGCCTTTTGCTATCAGGAGAAAATCCATTTTTGAAAAATATCAGAACAAATCAATTGGTACAATTAGTATTATTACTTGGTAGGGGAACACCACCACAATCCCTCCTCTCTCCAAATTTCTTCCTTTTCACTTCTATTCTTTAACAAGTGCAGGAGGATTTCCCATACCTTAATAGGCAGAATTATTTTGCAGTATAGAATTTCTGTATAATTGGGTTTTGGAAAAAATAGGAGAAGGTACTGAATGAAAAATAACCAAGGAGTTTAAAGTATTGAAACTAAATATCTAAAATACGATCTTGCTTGGTGAACTGAGTAGGTTTTGGTAGATTCAAAATAATTTTGTGCCATTAAAGTGGAGAAGTAATGTGTTAGCTGTTAGGAAATTTCCTTGTGAAGCCACATGGTTGCACATCCTTAAGTCCATCTAGGAAACACAAGTCACTGTACTTCCAAATTAGGTAGGCATGTGTTTATGTAAATTAATACTGCTCTGATGAAAGACCAAATGCTCAAAAGCCATGCTAGAAATGTGGTGTAGCAAATAATTCTCCAGTTGCAGAGACCCTTCCATTCATGTCTGTGGTTTCTTGCAAGAAGCCACAAAGTAGCTGTGAGTTTCTCTTCATTGCTGTATTTTTAGAGATGAAGTACGAGACCATTGATTAAGAAGAAATTTGTGTTCAGGATGTGTGTGACATATTTTTATTATGGAGCAAACTAGTAGGAAAAAACACCTGAAGATTATTTAATCCCATTAAAAAAAAAAAGTCTTATGAAATCTTGCACTTTTAAAAGGAATGAACAATGCAAACACAAACAGCAGGATGGGGGAGTGGAGAACAATAGAGTGCTCAGAACAGTATGGAGGGAAGCTGGCATGGTCAGAATGCTGACAGGAGCGGGTCACTACCAGAGCTGGGATGCTCCTGTTGCGTTCAGAGGCTCACAAATTTGTTCTCAGCAATATGAGAAATGCCGATAGGAGGCATTTCAGTAGTATTAACCAGATGAAATTTCCTAAAGTTCCTGTGGCTTCTACAGATCACAAGTTTTACTTTTTGAAAAAAGAGGCTTGGGTGGGGCGACAGGGATTTTCTGTTCTTTTTCTCTAAGGCTATGCTGCAAATGACTTTGAAGAGGAGCAAAGGAACCTGAGGTATGCTGTGAAGGAGGAGGTTCTCTGAACAGAATGAAGCCATTGCATTCTGTTAGCCAACAGGGTCAAATAGTAGCAAGAGTTAATGTAGTGTGGGGCTAGGACATCTCCATATTGTGCATTTAATGCTACATAAGGGCTAATACTATATAAAGGTAAGTTGGGAATACTTCCAGTATGAATCTTGATTTACACTTAATGAACCATCAGCAAAAGCTCCTCCACGCTGCTTTATTTCTCTGTGTGGACCTGATGGTCTGTTGCAGCTAGACATGTTGCTGTTGTCTTCTGAAGAGCAAGTCACAGTAGTGGGAAGAAGCTTGGAAGAGGAGCATAACTCTGAGCCTATTAAAAGCGTCACTGTCAGTCAGTTTGAAGTTACCTGCTTAAAAATAACGTGGCATCTGCTATTGCAGCAGCTGGTAAATAAGCAATTACTTTCAACTTAACAAAACAAACCCCAAAAGCCAAACACAATTGTAACCAGAATGACAGCTGCTATTTCTGAAACTAAACACAGAGGTGATCAGTCAGCATAACATTTATCTGTGATATCATTTCTCACCCTTCTCACACCTAGTTTTAGAACAACATAAATGTATTTGCTAGAAGGTGCAAGAAGGCCTTTGGCCATTTCCTGTACAGATGCAGGAGCTGATGGTGTGAAGAATCATCTAGAATTCGTGAAGTCTATAGCCAACTGCTTAGAGCTGATAGAACAGCTCCAGATCTTCTCTGTGATGGGAGCTTACTCTCATAGTACAGAAATCAAGCTTTCATACAGATGTCAAATCCAAGTTCTTGTCTGATGCTTTGTCAAGCAGAAAGAATTTGAATACATGCTGCATAAGGGCAAAGACTGCTTTACTGATCATTCAGTGCACTGGGCTGGCATCTTTCCAAGTTGGTATTTGCATGTCTTGCCCCATTTTCTTCTTGTGTTAATAAGTAAACCTGTTTTCTCACATCTGCAAAAGAGTTGCATAACCTTTTTTTCCCTACTATGACCTTTTGCCAACTTCCAAAATTGTTTATATGGAAAAAACTTCATTGCAGCAAGGTATTTTAACTGCCTTCAGGAAAATTTAGTGGGAATAGGGAAAGAACAAAGAACAGCCAGTATCAAATCATCAGCCAACTCTTTAGGCTACCAACATAGGCTCCTTGGACGACCTCTGCTTCATTAGGCACTTTGCAGTGTTCTGGTCTACTGTCGGTGAATCCAGAAGTAGTATGTCTGTAAGTCCATTAAAACGTCTTCTGTTAAAAGAACTTTGTGTGACAGGTAATTTGAAGGGGAAAAGTTATTTTTCAGTTTAGGCTTAGGTGTAGCTTCTTCAGAGTCTGATTCTACCCTGACCTTGCTATTAGAGAAAACTGTTTATGGATGGAGTTGATGTTTTTGGTGCTCTATTTATAGATGAAAATGTCAGCATGCCAAAATTATGATGTAAGGAGAAACATTCCCCAAATATTTAACTTTGGAAAGTATCACCTCTGCATCTACAGTGTCTTCTCTGTGCCTATATTTACATTGTAAATGTGCTGCTTCTCAAAGTCAGCCATGGCTTTTGAAGTTGGCAGTGGAGGGTTTTACCAGGAGTTTGGTGTGGTGCCTGATGCCTGTGTGTTCGTTTCTACATTTCTCAAGACTGTCAGCTAAGGTTTTGTCCTTGCCCTGAAGTTTCTAGGTGTCTCTGAGAAGATATACTTGAAATGGTAAATATAACTTCCAAATGTATTCTTTTCTCATTGAATGCAGTAACTATGGTGCTTTTTTTGGTGACAGGATTAAGATTCAGAATAAATTCAATTATGTTTACAAGAGTGTATTTGGGGGAACTAGGGAGCTTGACAGATTTAGACAGCCAGATCCTAGACAGATCAGAGGAAGAAAAAGGCAGGGTCTTGGATTAGATTAGCTAGGAAAGTAATAAATACTGCAAATCAGAGATAATACATCAAAAACATAGATGCACACAACAAAAGCAGACATAAAAGGAGGGGAAAAAACACGGGAATATCCACCAGAGTGGCAGCATAGTTAATATTCAGCTGAAAAGGGTGAGGAAGACAGCTCAGTGAAATATACCAGTGACAACTTGAGAATTACAACTATTACATCAAATTAGTTCTGATACTCAGTTACAGGTGCAATGCTATGCTAAAAGTTGGTAATACTAAAGGCAACTGGAATTGAGAATGAAGTTAAAAAACTTGTCAGCTGTATGCATAGTAAATGTATTTTGTATAAGGCTTACCTGTAGTTCATGCAAGAGTAAATACTGGTTTGACTTCCACTGGATTCTTTTTAAGCCTTATGTGGCTCTAGTATTACCAGGACCTTTATCCTGAAAATACTCATTTGTCATATTGGTA
>WBMY01001471.1:0-41211 GCA_013397315.1 Donacobius atricapilla
CCCTCCCCTCCCCTCGGAGCCTTCCTCAGTGCCAGGGTCCTGCCCGCCCCGGGCCCTGCGGACCCCTCGGTGGGGAATTGATGCGATGCTGCAGGCTCAGGGATGCTCTGACTCCTGCACTGCCTGGTGGGAACCCTCCTCCTCCTCCTCCTCCTCCTCCTCGCCAGGAGAGGGGCGGCCCAGCCGGGCTGAGGCCGGGCTTCCACCACCTCGGGCCCTGAATCTTCCCCCCCACTAAGACCAGTTCTGCCCCGTCTGTCTGAGGCCCTGCTGCCTACAGGGGTCCAGGTCACCCCAGAATCATGGAAATGTTAGTTTGGAAAAGCCCTCTAAGATTATCAGGTCCAACCATAACCCCAGCAGTGCCATGTTCACCATGAAAACATGTCCCCAAGTGCCACATCCACACATCTTTTGAATACTTCCAGGGATGGTGACTGCCATGGACAATCTGTGCCAAGGCCTGACCACCATTTTGGTGCAGAAATTTCTCCCAATATCCAACCTGAACCTCCCCTGGAACAACTTGAGACTATTTCCTCTTGTCTAATCTTCTCCCAACCAACAGGATTACAGAATCACAGAATGGTTTGGGGTGGAAGGGACCTTTAAGGGCCACCACATCTAATAATCCCCTCTCATGGGGAGGGACACTTTCCACTCCATCGGGCAGGGCCAGAAGGGCTGCAGCCACAGTCCCTCCTCCCCATCTATCCCCCAGCCCCTGGGCCAGGCACTTGGGAACAGGAGGGGATAGGAGGCTCCTGGCTGTGCCCTTCCCCTCCTCAAAGCCACCTCTGTGCTCCATCCCTTCATGTCAAGAACATTTTATTTGCAAAGACAAAAAGGCAAGAAACAAACACAGCCATTGAAAAACGTACAGCAGGAGACCACAATAACTTACACTATTTACAGGAACACACCAAGGTATAAAACACACGCACACACCTCGTGCTCTGACAAACCCAGACCAGCGCCAGGCTGCACAACCCCCACAGAGACACCACCAGCCTTCAGAGCAGCTGGCCTCTGGAAAAAGCTCTGAGTGTGAAAAGGCATCTGCTGTTGTGCTCCTTGTGCGGAAAGGAGTGATGGAGCAGGTGACACAGTGCTGCAGCTGCCCCAGCCTTGCGTGGGGCTCGACCTGGGGGTCCCAGGCCAGGAGGAGCAATTGGTAGGAACCAGGGCAGAGCTGTGATGGATGAGGGGACAAGCCCTGGGGCAGGAGGAAGGTGCAGGGCTGTACTTTTCTGGGAGTTGGGTCTGTGCTGGCCTCTGTCCCAGTTACAGCTGGAGCACCATGCAGCACCTGGAGGGGCTGGGGGTCCTCGTCCTTTCCCAGAAGGGTGAGGGGGGCTCAGGACAAGCAGCCTGCAGGAGACAGTGAAGCTCCAGGGAGCCTGTGGAAAGCAAGTTGGAACCCTGTGCTTGGCAGGGATCATACCTGGACTCTCTTCAGTGTGGGGCAGGGGAAGGACTGGAGTGGGGCACTGGGAGAGCACCGTGGGAAGCAGGCACTGGTTTTGCAGCACCAAGGCAGAAGGCAGCAACTGAGACCCCAAAGCAGCTGTGCTCAGAGGTGGTGGGGAGGAACAACACACCTGGGGGGGGACAGGATGGGACCCCAGAGCTCCCATTCCTCGCAGCTGGCCAGCCCATCCTGTGTCATCAGAGCTGTAGGTGACAGGGAGGGGACAGTGCTCAGGAGGGCTCACAGTGGTTTGGGGATCCAGTGCTTTTAGGCTCCTGACTCTTGTCCACCCCTGTTGTGCAAAGCTCAGCTCTGCACCCTCTGCAGAGGCTGGACCTGGCCCCTGTGTGCTGGGGGTGAAGAGACCTCCAGAGCAAGAGTTAGGGCCTGGGGAAAAAAGCATAACCCAGCAGCTTGAGGAAGGACTGCAGGTATGATCACACCCGTGTCACAAATCAAGGTGGCCAAGGGTGAAGAAAAATGAGGTGCGTGGTACAAAGGCAGCTCCAAACTGTCCCTGACCTGCAGGGGCTCTCAGAGGGGCTCTGAGACCACCAGGGGGGACTTGAGTTGTGCAGCCAGGCCCCTCAGCTCCAGGGAGCAGCCAGCACAGTGCAAAGGGATGAACAGCTCACCCACAGCCACTGGCAGGCAAAGAGCCCTCATCCAGCCCACCTCCTCCTCGGCTGTCTCAGCCCATGGTCCCATCTGAGCTCTGAAGGGCCAGAGCCCAAGGGGCCACCCCTCCTAGACCCACCTGCATGTGGGACCTTGTGCTTTACTGTTTGGGAGGACCTGCACCCCAAACTGACGTGGGGCTCAGAGCTCCCCAACCTCCCCATGCCAGGGCAGCTCCCAGCCTCAAGCAGGGGAAAGTTGGGGGCTCTGGGGCTACCCTTGTTTGTGTTCAGTGCCTGTGACTGAATCTAGACACAACTACGTTTTTTGGGAGTGAAAAATCAAACATCACACACCAGAACCAGCTTCTCACAGACCAACCCCAGCTTGAGCAGAGGTTTTACAGCACCAAGGCCCTGCTGCCCTGCAGCTGCAGCAGGCTCTGGAAAGTGGGGGCTAGAACCCGCCCATTCCAGCAATGTGCTTTGCACAGTCATTTCCCAGTTGAGAACTTCATCACATCCACAGAGAATATCTGTGAGAGCAGAGGAAGAAATACGGGCTGAGCTGGGCCTTTCAGAGTTCCCTTTCTACCCTTCCACAGGACAAGATGGGAGCCACATCCAGGCTGCCAATCAACCAAATAACCAATGCAACACCACAGATCCTCAGACCAAGAATCTCCAATGGGAGCAAATTCTTGGTGCTGCAAGTGTGGGAGCTGCAGTGCAGGGGGACTCCAGCCCTGCTGCCCTGCCCAGGAGGAGGCAGGGAGGGGAACACAGGGGCTGCCTCAGACATGCAGCAAGGTGGGAGTGAGGCCACCTGTCCCCAGGATGAATTCAAGTGTCAAAACCGTAACAATAACAATAATTAAGAGAAAAAAATTAGTCTTACACCACAAACTCCCCATCCCCAGTAAGAAACCCAATGATGACAGTACCCAGCTTGCACCGTGAGGTAGCTAAACCAGATCAACACCCAAGAAATGCTCTTTTGCATGGGAAACATCAACCCACACAGGTACTAAGACCTACACACACACACACACACACACACACACACACACACACACACAGAACTATGGGATCACAGTCACCCCTGTCCTGGTTCCAGCCAGGACAGAGTTAATTTTTGCAATAGCCAGGAGGGGATGTGGCCAGAACCCAGAGGTTCTTCTATACCACCTCACATCATTGCTGGAGCAGGGGGAAGGAAGTCTCTTCCAGGGAGAAAGGATCTCTTCCAATCAGGGTAGCATGCACTGCCGTGAGCATTTTGCATGTGATTTACTCTCTTTTGTACACTTTTGTTATTAATATTGTTGCTGTTAATTTTTCTTATCTCATTGCTGTTTCCAGTCAATTGTTCCTGTCCCAACCTGTGATTTTTTTGCCTTTTGTGCCTTCAATTCTCCTCTCCATTCCCCTGTGGGGAAGGAAGGACGTGGGGGCTGTGGCAGCACCGGGTTGTAGTCGAACATTAAATTGGGTATATCATTCCTAAACCACAAAAGCTTTTTTTTTGGCATCCAAGGTAGGGCTGGAACAGTTGAGATAACAACAGATCTGCCCAGAGTGAGCTGGAAATAAATTTGATCTAAACGTTTTCTGTGTTAGGTACTGAGCCACTGGTCAAAATGTTGCTTGGTCTGCTCATGTGGGTACCTAACCCTGTACATATTTCTGTATGTTCCCATCACAGTGCTCTTTCTCAGAGCAGGGAGAGGGATCAGGATTGCTCTGTTGATGTACTGTGGGACATCAGTTTATGACATGATAACGTTAAGGGCAGTGAGGGTCATTTGGGATATGTCTTAAATGTTGCTCTTCTACCCTGCCCTTGGGCACTACCTTTGGGAGTCCATTCATAACAATTATGACCAACCCATGGGGGGAACAGGGGAGGGTGATTTTCCCCAGTCTTTCACACACTTCTCCTCCTTGAGGCCTGTTAAAACAGCTTTTGAAGTTCTGAATTCCCTTTGGATGTTAAGGAAATCATATTCTGGTCAAGTGTCCTTAGTGCAGTCCACATAATCTTTGGAGTCAAGAAAGGGAGTTCTAGGGAGGTTATTGAGAGATCTACCCTGATGGGGAATAGTCATGACTGTCATGGAACATGGGAGAAAATGGGCCACTTTTGGAAGAAATTCTCTCCTCCAATGGTTTGGAAGTGTCCCCCTGAACAAGTACAAGACCCTGTAAAAGTGACAGAGCATGTGCAAGGAGAATGCGGTGGCAGTTCCAGCGAGGAGCGACTCATTGCAGTGTGCTGGGCCCTGATTAGCATTTATCAGACACTGCTTTTCACTAGACAGCGTTCTCAGGGGGAGGAGGAGGAAAGCAGAGCAACAGGCACCGTAGCCACTGAAACTGCAGCTGAACCACACGAACAACCCGTGCTGGCAGCAGTTGCCCCTATACAGAAGAAGAAATCCAAGACCAAATCAGTTTGCATAGAGAGGGATAAAGAGGAAGCAGGGCCCTTGAAAGAGGAGGAAGAGGCAGGGCTGGAGATAATCACCCAACCCCTATCCCCAGGTGAGCTGAGATGTGAAGATTTCAGCTGCCAGTCAGGTTGAGCCCCTGGTGACCCAACTGCTCCAGTGCTGGGATACTGCAGCCCACACTATGGAACTAGATGGAAGGGAAGCCAAGTAACTGGGATCCCTGTCCTGGGATGTGGGTATTGACAAGGGGATTGGGAAGAGGACAGAAACTCTCAGCCTCTGCAGGCAGTTCCTGTCAAGCATGAGGGAAAGGTGATCAAGTAGTGCACCCAAGCAGGTGGGACACCATGGAGAAGGTAGCCAGTACCTGAGGGAATTCGCTGCGTTGGAGGGAATCCCTAGGGATTTAAATAACCAGCAGTCCCCTGTAGAGCCAGATGAGGTCCAGGGTACACAATCCATGTGGCAGAAGGTTGTACAGAGCACAGGCTCATTGGCACTGATGCCAACAGAAAGAGGACCAACAGTGTTAAAGGTTACTCCTCAACTCTGATGATGAAGATCATCTTTTTTCCTTCCTACCAACCTGTGTCTCAACTGTATAAAAAGACTGTCTAAGACTGTGGCCCAGCCCCTGGTATGTGGACTGAGGAAATGTCCCATGGCACACCAGTATGGACCAGAGTCTCTGCTGTTGGGAGCAACTGCCCCTCCTCGAGAGAGAGGACACACCACAAGGCAACCTGTGGTTTTACCTGCATGACCACAGAGAGGACAAGACAAAGTGGGATGGAGAAGCCACCTCTGACCCAGCAGCATGGGGTGTGTGAGTTGAGAGGAGAAACCACAATGGCAGGAAATTCTTCAAGGATAAATGCCACTCCAGTTTCCAGTGGGCACTTCTTCCGACTGCAAGAAGTGAGCAGTGAGTAGCATGACAAGCACTAGAGGGGCCCTGCTTCCAGCCAAGTGGGGAGAGCAGCAATGGGCTCTGCTGGATTGTGTGGATCCAAGGCTGGCACAGCACATCAACAAGAGTATAAGGCTTTACACACAATGTACCCTTATACCACTGAGATACATAGGCAGAATCCATTTCTCTGCTTCTGCAGAGGTCTACTCAGGTCAGTAAAACATGGCTGTGGTCAGGTCATGGGCTCCAGGGTGAGCATGCTGCATGTGAATCATTCTCTCTTTTGTATACTTTCGTTATTAATATTGTTGCTGTTTTACTGTTTTTTATCTCATTGCTCTTTCCAGTAAATTGCTCTTATCTCAACCTGTGATCTTCATCTTTTGTGCCTCCAATTCCCCTCTCCACCCTGCTGGGGATGGGGTGTGAGTGGTGCACGGTTTTAGTGGGAGCACTAAATTGGAGAATACTATTCCTAAATCAGAACAGCTCAGACTTCAACCCCCCCTGTCTCAGGACACCAATGCCCCAGCATCAGCTCCCTGCCTCCATGGGCTGTGAGAGCCTTGAAGCCCCTCAACATGCTGCTGGACACAGTAGCAAGAGAGGCTCAGCATCACCCAGGACTGGTCACTCAGCCCTGGAATACTAAACAGGCACTTCTAGCCTGCAGACAGGGAGGTAGCGGTGGCAAAAGGCAAGGCAGGTCTGACCCAGGTGCCCCAGAGCCCCCTTCACCCACGGCAGCAGGGAGCAGTGAAGGCTCCAGGGCAGGCACTGGAGATCTCAGAGCAGACAGATTGACACATGACACCAGGCCACAGCCAAACACTCTACCAGAGACACCCCCACACACACACAGCCCCTCCAGCCAAGCAAAGGATGAACCAGCTGAGGAATGAGTGCAGAAACACTCTCCAAGACAGGCTTGGGGGGCAGACACCTCCTCCAGACCCCCATGTCTGTGTGCTACTGGGTGGTGAGGTCTCTGTGCATTTTTGGCTGCACCCTCAGTTCCACAGGTCACACAGGATGCGTGGGCACCTCTCCTCAACAGAGTCATCAGTCCTGGCTGTGCAGGGCTCAGCCACATTCACAGGGGTCCAGGGACTGTGCTGGGCAGGGTCACACACACACACACACACACGTACCATTTACCCTCCAACAAGGCAAGCCAGCAGGATGGAATTTTCCCAAAAAAGGCAACCCCCCCTCCCCCACCAAGTCAATAGAGATACTCCTGTCTTTCATGATGCAGAGGAATCCCCTCACTCCAGTCAGAATACTGGTGGCACATGACCTGGAGCTGGTCAAGGTATCACCATGGTTGGAGAGAGCAGAGGGGAAATGGTCTGTGCTTTATGGGGCAGGTCCTGGAGCCCCTGTCCTCCAAATCCCAGTTCAGTGCTGGTGGGATCACATGGAGAAACCCTTAAATTTGAGTTCAAGTGCTGCTTCTTCTGTGACAAAGGGGAAAGGAGAGAGTGTGAGGCAAGAACACCCATCCTGGGGTCTTCTTGGCCATACCACAAGAGCCCTGGGTGGCCCAGGGCAGGACAGAGCAGGGGATGGTCCAGTGGGCCATAGGAGAGATGGAGGGAAGCTCCAGTGTGAGAGCAGGGTCTTTACCAGCCCCCCTTGAACAGGAGAGACAGAGGAAAGAGCCTGCAGAATGTGCGTCCTTGGGAAAACACTCCGGGGTGGAGCCCCCAGAGCCTCAAGGAGATGAGATTGTGCAAGATGATCCACTGTAGGATTGTCCTTGGAGCACAGGGAATCAGGGGACTTGTGCGAGATCCGTGTGTGCAACCCCCTCCCCTCTCTGCTCCTGCCAGAGGACTCTGGCTGCTCCATGCCTTACTGGGTCCTCTCCATCCTTGGATCCTTGGGCCAGCACGCCCAACCTAAGCAAGCTCCAGTCCAGGCAGAGGTCTAAGGGCAGAATCTAAGGGAAGGACAGACAAAGCCACAGCAGTGGGGTGAGAAATCCAGCCTTGGCTTTTTTGCCCTGTAACCTCCATTCTTGGTTCTTTTCTCCGTCTCCAGGGGGTTAACTCGCTGCAGAAACCCACCACAAAACCCTTGATGGGGGTCACGATGCCCAGAGCAGGGCTGAGCAGCCCTTCCCACTGCAGAGCAGGCCGGGCATGTGGGGAAGAGCCCGGAGCCATAGAGCAGTTGAGTTTACAGCCTGGGTTTGGAGAAGGTCAAAGCGAACCGCAGCAGGTCTGTTTGGAAGCTGCCCGACGGAGATCTTACCAGGGGCCTCATGAGATCGGACATGGCAAAGGAGCTTGGAGATGCACCCCTGTAACCACTGGGGACAGGTCCACAAAAGCTAGGGAAGGCTAGGAGTACCAGGAAATCCTTCTGTAGTGCCCACAGCAGAGGTGTCTCACAAGTAATGGCTCCAGAGAAGCACCCTCTGTGTTGTGGTCCTGGCCAGCAGACACCAAAAGTCCTCGCGGAGTGGAGAAAGACTCCTGCAGGAACCAGCCCAGGAGCAGCACAGCATGGCTGAGCCCACAGTGGCAGGAGGGCACTGGGTGTCTGAGGAGGAGTCAGGGATCTCTGACCCCCAGGAATCTTTACAGCAGGATGGGTGAGAGGAGAGATGAAACATTTCCTGTTCACTGGAGAACCATCCAGAAGCCTCAGCAGGAGGGCAGGTGGAGCTGCTGGTGCCCCACAGAGCTGCTTCCTCACAGGAGCCGACAGTGCTCAAAGTACCAGATGCAGCATTGTCCACCCCGTTGGGTCAGGCACAAAGAAATCCCTGTCCCGGGCTGAGCTCCTGTAGATGACTGAGTCCTGGTAGCAGGGGGAGGCACCCTGACCTTCACCCTGCCCTCACACCTTCCAGTCTTTCTGCAGTTCCTAGTTTGACCCCGCAGGCAACCTCCTCCCACTCCAGAGCTTCACTGTCAAGTCACTGAGGAGCAAAGGTGAGAGGGACAGCATGACCCAGGGGGCAGGAGCCCCACAGACCCTGCCCCAGAGGCACCACCAGGGTGCTTGCTCCCCATCCTCCACCACGGCAGCATGCAGCCCCCCAAACTTCCAGGCCCTTTTCCCTTGGCAGGAGGTGATCTGATGCACTTTGGGGAGAAAGCAAGCCCAATGGGGCTCAGCCTCCAACTCACCCCACTGGCAGCAGTTGGGGACAAAAGGAAATGGTGACCTCCAAGGCTGACCCCACACCAGGACTCCTACCCGCCTTGAATGAGCTCCAGCTAGGTCCCAGCAGTGATACCCAGGGAGCTGCTTTGCTCCTGGGGCACGGGCTGATTTGGGGGTGGCTGCTGACTCCCAACCCACTATCCATGCAAAGGCACGGGCAGGCCATGGCTTCCCACAGAGTTGCCAAAGTAGATGTGGGCACTCAGTGAGGAAAAAAAACCAAAAAGCAAGTGAAACCAAGGCAGGGATATGACTGGGACAAGGGGGGAGTCCATTCTAACAAAGACTTATCGAGTGGGGAAAAACGCAGAATAGTTTCATACCGTGAAGAAGCAGCTCAGACCAGAGAAAAAGGGGCGGGGGGGGAAGACAGAGAGGAGCAAAAGCAACAGTGAGAGGGACAGAGGGAGGGAGAGATGGAGAGGAAAGGGAAGGAGAGACGGAAGAAGAGCGTATGAGCAAGAGAGTCAAAGAGCAGGAGGGTCAAGGCAGACTAGTAGCACGGCCCTTTATGGCAAGGACGCGTCGTGGAAGGCAAGGGGTGAGCCCAGGCACGTAATTCCATAACTTTACCCGGCAGTCGCTGTGGCACAGATGGGAGGTGGGGAGAAGGAGAGGCAGAGAGAGACAGAGAAAAAGGAAGGGAGAAAAGGGACAGGGTCGAAAAGAGGATATCAGAGTCTTGCTGCTGAAGAGCTCCCCGAGAGCAGCAGACAATGCCCAGCCCCGAGGGAGAGGGGTCCCTGCATGGGGAGTAACCCAGGGCATCACCAGAGCACGGGCAGGGGATGGCCAGGGACAGCTCTTGGCACTGTGGTGGGCAGGCCCTGCCATGGGCAGGCTACAGTGGGCAAAAGGAGATGAAGGAGCAGAGGGACTAAAAAGCTGTGATTCCCTCCCCGCTCCCTGTTCTCCCAGCACACACCCACCCAGGCCCAGGAGGGACAGCTCAAACCCAGGGTCTCCCCTTCCCAGGGGCCATGGGGGCAGAATGTCCAAGGCTCACCTGGAGGCAGTGAAGATGTGCTTGGAGTTGGTGCAGATGGCGTTGATGGGGCTGTCGTGCCCCTTGATCTCCCCGACTGGGGTGAAGGTGTCCACGTTCCAGACTTTGATGACGCCTCCCCGGCAGGCGCTCAGCACCATGGGGCGGCCGGGGATGAAGGCCAGGGCACAGACCCAGTCCTTGTGGGCATTGGGGATTTGCTGTAGGCACAGGCACAGGGCAGAGGTCATGACCAGCCTCATCTGCAGCACCACACGCAGCCTCATGCACCCATCCTGGGTCCTCACTGCCTCAGGGAGCTCAGGTCCTCACTGACACCCTGGGACTGACTGGGACCGTGGAATTGGTGATGCCCAGTTAGGAGCCAAGGGCATGGGCTCAAAAGCTTGGTTTCTCCCTTGGGCAAGAGACAACAACCCAGAATTCAGGGTGGAACACAAGCCTCCACACTGCAACTGATGACACAGCCTGCGTGAAGGAGGGCTGGCGATCCCAAGCAACCTGCTGGACAAATTATGGGGGCACCCACATACAGCCCAGGACTAGGAGTGCCCTCCATGCAGGACACTGGCACTAGGATCCTGGACAACCCCCCAGGGCCCAGCAGCAACCCCCTCTCTGCCCTGTGTCACTGCAGGACCTGTGCTCTGCACCCCTCCAGACCTGGATGAGTTCCTGCTGCTCCAGATCCCACTTCTTTATGCCGTTGTCCCTGGAGCCGCTGAAGAGGACATCTCCCTGGATGGCCAGGCACTCAATGCCGTCGTAGTGAGGGGGCTCGAAGTTGTGAGTGGGGCCAATATTGCCCGCCATGCCCTCCGTGATCTCAAACACCTGGGGAAGAGCAGCAGGTAACAGACCACAGATGGCACTGGGGACAGAGCTGGCCCTCTCCAGGGGAGTTCGGCCACCACCCTCTGTGTTCTAGGCTCAGGGCACTAGAGTGATGCTGGAAATGGGACTGAGCATTAGCTACTGGAGGCTTTTTGAGGGTCCTGCCACAAGCAGAGGAGATTTGCCATCAGGGACAGCCCCACTGCTGCATTTTACTCATGGTGAGCCTTCACACTCCTCAGGAGCCAAGCTGACAGCTAAGTGGGATCCTGTCTCACTCACCATCTCACTACCCCTCCTCACTTCCCTGGTGACAGCTCTAATTCAACCTGCTAAAACCTGAAAGGAAGGGATAGGCTCCTGCTGCACTGGAGCTGACTGAGCAGGCACAAGGCATCTTTATCGGGGGGGATTATCAAGCAGAACAGGGTGAGCTGCTCATCTGGGTCAGCCCTCACATGCAAATCCCAGCCAGAGTCTGATGCATGAGAGAAATGCAACTTCTCCAAAGGTGCATTGTGGACCAAGAAAAGGCAAGTTTTGGGAAGAGGCAACAAGTGAAAACCTCACATACAGAGGTGAAAACAGAATCTGGGCTCAGTTTTCAGGAGGAGAGGAGGAGAGAAGAGTGAGGGGTTGCCAACATCTGGGCTTCCCTACAGGACTCAGGGTGCTGCTCCCCAAGGAGGAGAGTACCTTGACATAGTGATCTTTGGAGCCTGTGACCACCAGGTCGTGGTTGCTCGCCGTCTGGTTCACTGTGAGACACATCACAGGCCCGATGTGGCCACTCAGCTTTCCCACGGGCTGCAGCCTGCGTGCAAGGGCACAGGTCAGCGCCTCCTGCGTGCTGGAGCTCATCCAAAGGGCCCTCCCACACAGAGCCTCCCCCAGCCCTGGGCTGCCCCAGCAGGGTTGTTCCCTCTGGGGGAGAGTGGGCAGGGAGACCCCACTCCCCGTGATTCCAGGGGAGGAAGGCAGCCTCAGAGTGTGCCAACATCTGGCTGCAGAGCCCAGGCTGCAGCACAGGGCTCGCAGCCCAGTGCCCATGGGGCGGGAAGGAGGACCAGGGAAAAGCAGGGCTCTGCTGCTCATCCCACTCGTCTTTTCCCTTGTGCTAAGCTCTGCCCAGTGCACAGACAAACCCCCCACCCCACATAGCTCCAACACTGCTCATCACCCCTCGGGTCCCACAGGAACGGGTCCTGAAAATCCTTATTCCTGGAAACTTCCATGGTGAAAAAGGCTTTCGTTTTCCCCAGGGGGATCATTTCAGGCTGCTCTGAGCAGCTGGTGCCCATCTGGCACCCCCAGGAAGTCCTGGCCAGGCCAGCAGTGCCCTCACCTGCTCAGCTCCCAGACGCGCACGGAGTTGCCAGCGGCAGCGTAGAGCGTGGTGCCCGTGGGATTGAGGGCGATCTGGTTGATCTGGTGCTCGCCCTGCACACTGGTGACAGTGCGGGTGGTGGTCCCAGCACACGCGTCCCCTGAGATCACCTGCCCAGAAGACCTGAAGGAAGGAGAGTTCAAAGGGGGAGGATGAGAGCAGAGCCACTGAAGAAGCACAGGAGGCTGCAGGCTCCGGGCTGGCACCGCTGGGTCCCACACTGAGGAAAGGCCCTGGAAGTGTCCCTGTCTTTCTGGCCACAATGGGACCAGACCTTTGTCCCACAGGCCAGTGCCCAGCCTGCAAAGGCAGACAAGGATGCAGGGTGTGTGCATGACTCAGAGCATCCTGCCCTGGTTTCCAGCTGAGGGTCCCTCTGCTCTCCTCCTATGCCTCTGCTTCCCACAGGAAGTGCTGGCATCCAGCACAGGGAAGCAGCAAGAGGTCTTGGCCTCCATACCAAGAGAGATGCACCTTCAGGCAGATGAGCTGAGGCTGGATGGAGAAAGGAGATCTGTGCCAGAGCAAGTGGGTAACTGACTGACCACACTGTCCTAAGCTTTGCGCCCTTCTCCAGACTGGCAACCACAGCCACAGTCTGTTCCATGTTCCTTTCTGGTCCTCAAACTCCTCACAGAGACCCAAGTTTCCCAGTGGAGAGACTGTGATTTACTCAGCCACTATGCTGTTTGGGTCTGTGCCCCTCTGCTGGAGCTGCCAGCTCTCCTGGCCACCTCCAGAACAGCTGCAAAATCTCTGCACAACTCCTGACCTTTAACAAGGGCAAGTGCTGGATTCTGCACCTGGGGCACAGCAACCCTGGTTGTGTGTATACAGTAGAGAACAGAGGCTGGAGAGCAGCTGTGGGAAGGGACCTGGGGATCCTGGTCAATACAATGTTGGATATGAGTCAGCAGTGCCCTGGCAGCCAGGAGGGACATCCTTGTCCTGGGACACACCAGGCACAGCATTGCCAGCTGGTCAAAGGAGGGGATTGTCCTGCCCTGCTCTGCACTGAGGCAGCCTCACCTCAAGTCCTTGGTGCAGTTTTGAGCACCACAATATAAAAAAGACATTAAGCCATTGGAGAGCATCCTAAGGAGATGCTGAAGGGTCTGGAGGGGAAGCCTCATGAGGGGCAGCAGAGGTCACTTGGTTTGCTCAGCCTAGAGGAGACTGAGGGGAGACCTCACTGGGGTCTTCAATGTCCTCATGAGGGGCAGCAGAGGGACAGGTACTGATTTATTCCCTCATGACGAGTGACAGGACTCATGGGAATGGCTGGAGCTGAGCTGGAAGACGTTTAGGTTGGATATCAGGAAAAGGTTCTTCCCCCAGAGGGTGCTGGGGCACTGAGCAGGCTCCCCAGGAAATGGTCACAAGCTCCAAGTCTGTCTGAGTTCAAGAAGTGTTTTAACAATTCTCCCAGGCACAGGGCAGGATTGTTGGTGTGTCCTGCACAAGGCCAGGAGGTGGACTTGATGATCCTGATGGGTCCCTTCCAACTCAGCATATTCTATGATTTTATGACCCTGAGTCTTTGCTGCCCCGTGAGTTCCCTCATCCCAAGCTCTCCCAACCTCCCTGTTCCCTAAGGAAGCAGCACTGCAAAGTGCCACTAAAGGAGTTGGTATCTGGCCATGTCCCCAGCCCCTGCAGGTTCTGGAGTGGCCTCTTCAAAGGCAGAGATGCCCAGAGTGTCCCGGGTCCCCGAAGCTGCACGTACGTGAGGGTGCGGATGCAGCGGGCCGAGTCGCGGATGTCCCACACTTTGATGTATGACGTGGACACGGTGAACACCAGCCCCGTGTGGCTGCAGTACTTGATGGAAACCACGTTGTTTGGGTGACCCTTGAGAGAAGCGATTTCCTGGCCTGTCACCAGGTTCCACATTTTGCAGCTCCGGTCTGTGGGAGGAAGATAATGCCCAAGAGTGTTGGGGGTGTCTCTTCCGAAGGCACGGTGGGCTGGGGACAATATGCCTTCTGAGCATCTCCCTCACCCACAGAGCCAGAGGAAAGGAGCCAGCCAGCCCCAGCACAGGGTAGGACAGTGCAGGGCTCAGCACTGAAGACAGAGGCCATCCCTGTAATGCCCAACACTTCCCATGTTCCCAATGCCAACCTGCTCCCACAGCATCTGCAACCTCCCTGCCCCCTCTGCCCATCACCCACCTTTGGACCCAGTGAAGAGCAGCTCATCAGTGGCATCCAGGCAGAGCACAGGCTTGGTGTGTCCCTCTGCCACTGAGACACACTGCAGCGGGGCTGTCCGGGCATTCTTGGTGCCACCCACTGGGTTAATGATGCCCCTTCACAGGAGAGAGAGAACAGGTAGAGCGCAGGGGTGGAGGGGCTCTGTGCCCACAGTCCCAGGGCATGGAAGACCATGAGCTGTCTCATGTCAAGCATCTTCCACTGCCCAGCAGTGAGACAGGCTCCTCCACCTGAACATGGAATGTCTGAGCCGAGGTCTCTGGAAACCCCAGGAATCTCCCCATGGGCAGCCCCTGCCTACCTCTGCCCCAGCAGTAAGACAGGGAAAGGGGGAGGCTGCCCAGTGACCTCTGCTCTCCCTCCAAATCTCTCGTGCCTCACCAGCACAGACCCAGGACAGTTCAGGAGACACAGCTCATTGGCCCTGAGGTCCAGTCTGGGGCAAACTGTGCCGTCTCCAGCCTGAAGCTGAAGCTCTGCTGGGATAATGTTTCAGAGTACCAGTGTCGGCACCCCTGTCCCTTGGAGACTGTCACTCTTTGGCTGGTGACGAGGCCTCACTCCTTTACACAGATCACAGGGGTGACAAAGGGCAGCACCAGCATCTGCACCCCACGTCCCTGTTGCAATGGCTGTTCCTGTACCCACTGCTGGCTCTGGGCAGGGGAGCACCTACCCCTGCCAAACCTGCTTCCAAGGGACACTTCTGTCTGTCCTTGGGGACACATCATCTGCCACATTCCCTCCATTTCAGACATGCTCAGGGTGCTGAGGATCACCAGCCTGACCCTCCTGTGTGTGACCCCTGGCAGACCCCAGTGTGCCTGGTCATCAAGCACAGCCACAAGACCCCGAGTTGTGCTAGCTTCTTCTTACAGGCAGGGAAACTGATGCATTGAGCTAAAGAAGGGCAAGGTTTGCATTAGTTGTGAGGACAAACACAGGCTCATTAATTTGGGTTTGGAAATCACGTGCACATGATGTTCCTCAGCTCTGCACTCACCAATGCCAGGCCAACAGCTTTCCCCTCACCCCCAGTGCTTCCAGCAGTCTCAAAGCAGCACTGAATCCAAGGGGAAATCCCTGCACTGCAGGGTGAGGCATCTTCCATGGACTCTGAGTGGCTGCCTGACTCCAAACTGCCCAGAGTGACCCAGCTCAGACTGGTCTGGTGTCACTTCCCCAGTGACAGGGGGCCTGCAGGAGCTCAGGGCACAGGCAGAGTCAGGGGACACCTTGGTGCTGGACGGCTGATCACAGAATCGTGGAATGGTTTGGGTTGGAAGGGACTTTGGACACCATCTCATTCCATGCCCATGCCATGAGCACCGACACCTTCCACTAGCCCAGGGTGCTCCAAGCCCTGTCCAACCTGGCCTTGGACACTTCCAGGGATGGAGCAGCTACAGCTGCTCTGGGGAACCTGTGCCAGGGCCTCACCATCCTCACAGGGAGGAATTTTTTCCTAACATCTAGTCCAAATCTCTCCTCTTTCAGTTTTAAATTGTTTCTCCTTGTGCTGTCACTATTTGACTATGCAAAAAGTTGCTCTCCCTCTTTGTTGTAAGACCCTTTAGGCACTGGAAGGCTGCAATGTTCCTTGTTTTGGGAAACCTCTGTAGTCAAGCAGATGCAGGGGGAGAACCCCAGCAGAACCTTAACTCCAAGGCTGAGCTCTGCGCCAAAATCTGACCTGATTTCTTTAGGGAAGAGACTGACCTTTTCCAATTCAGCACCAGGGAAGCACAACCAGGCACAAGATGAACCTGAGATAACTGCCTGGAAGAAGCTTGCACATAGGACATACTGCAAGCACCCTTCCCCATCATCTCCCCATCCTGCTGGAGAGCTGGGGAAGGGGTGGGACGTGGTGGCCTCATGCTGGTGAGAAACCATCAGAGATGGAGGAGAACATGCTGCCAACCCAAACCAGCCAGCACCCATTAGTGAGCTCAGCACCATGTACCAAGGGCCAATCCAAGCAGGAACAATTTGAACTTGCAGCTGAGGGACAGCATCAGGCACCAGAGGTGGCATGCCAGGAGGGGACAGACACACAGGCTGGGAGGGGGCAGAGCAGCAAGCTGCAGGCAGACCATGTGGGGACAGGGAGAGCAGGCATCTGACAGAGAGAAGGAGGAGCAGAGAAAGGGATAATAAATAGAAAGTTGTCTATACCTCAGCACCTCCGAGACAGAGGAATCGCTGTCATCAGACCTAGGGGCAGAAAATTAGCAGGATTATGGGAGAGAAAACCCAGACTAGAGAAGGCAGCAGTGGAGTCAGAGGAAGATTGTTATTGCATCCAAGCCAGTGTAGGACAGAGAGAAGGAGTGGAGGGAGAGAGAAGGAGAAGCACACATGGAGAACCAGGGTTGAGCAGAAGAGCAGGAGGGCATGTGAGGATCAGACAGCAGGTCTCCATCAGGGAACACCAGCGCTGCTAGCAACATCTGAGCCCAGAGCAGCACCTGACCTGCTGCCAGGAGAGGCTGGAGCAGCATTTGTGGGTGGATGCCAGTCCATCAGCTTCCTCTGAGCCCTCATCTCCTCACCCCATCCTGCTCTCTCACCTTTCCAGGAGTCCAAGTCTGGCACCACCCTGTCTCCAGGCAGAGGCCAGGACTGTGAGCTCAGAGGGGGCACAGTGGGCAGGAGCACAGCACTGGCATGGCAGTTGCTCCATCACAGAGAGAAGCAGTGAGGTAAAGTGGTGACAGGACACTGGCTGGAGCCAACCCAAGCCCTGGTGTTCCTATATACCCCCACAGGACAGGGCACGTGCCATGTGCTACCACGGTCTGGGTCCCCCTCACTCAGACGCCCTCACCCCACCAGGACTCACTTGTCCAAGGCAGATCCCTGGCTCTGGGTGCTCGTGAGACGGGAGAAGACGTTGCGGTCATTGCGCGGCCGGGTGGGCGGGGATGAGGGCGGTGTGAAGCCAATGTCTGCAGGCCTGAGCCAAAAGGATCAGAGGGACACGTGACTTGAGAAGGGCTCACCTGGCACCTGACTGGCACACCAGGGCCCAGAAAGAATCCTTCCACACTGCTCTGGGCTCCCCCTGCCCGTGTTGCCATTTCTCCCAAGCTCACCTGGCAGGCTGCCCACGGTCATAGGATTTCCGCCTTGTCAGAGGCGAAGTGTCCGAGCCCCGGGACTGCCTGGGACTGAAGCAAGTGAACAAAGCAGAGTGGGTGCCTGCCCCTGCACTGGGATCCCTCCACAATGAACACCCGTGTCCTCCCCCAGAAGAGCAAACAAGAGATTGGGCTGGAGTCACAATCTCCAGGCAGCCCATGAGTGCCAGAGGCTTTTGGCAACCCAAGACACCTTCAAAAAGGCTGATAACCCAGAGCAGGGAGTTGGGGACCCTCGCACCCCCCTTCTTTCCCGGCTCCTGAAGTATCCTCCTCTCCATCTGCAAAGGATACCAACATACTCCTATACACACTCTGCAAGCCCCGCTGAGGAAATTCACCACTGCGTGCTGTAGCCAAGCATGGATGGATGCAGGATTGGGCTCCCCTTTACCCCTCTGCACCTCCACAGGCCAGGCACAGCTTCCCCCAGTCCCGCGCCTCCATGAGCCTCCCAGTGCCCAGACACTATGGCCCCAAGCTCACAAGGTGCTTCCTCGCGTGGGCAGGCTGATGGTGCGTGACACCTTCTCCTTGTAATAGGGGTCTCGGATGGAGAAGCCAATCCTGTCCTCTTTGATCTCCATGAGGGATGCCAAGGACTTGGTGATATTCTTGGTGGAGACATCCAGCGTGGGTCCCAGACACTCAGCTGACACTGCCTTCATCTGCCCCGAGAGCTTGGGTTCCCCCTAGAGCAGGGCAGAGGGCTCAGGGGTGGGCAGCACAGGGGGCAGCGGGAGTGGCCAGAGCTATGGGTTGGAAGAGCTTGTGCCCTCGGGCCACAAACCAGTTCCCCCATGTCCCACTGGGATGCCCATCCCAGCCACCTCTCCACACAAACATGACAGCCTGCACAGAACAATGGACGCTTCCCTCCACCTCTGCCCTGCATGGGGACATCCTCGGTGCCACTCAGATTTGGGAGGTACTGGCTGGTGTGGTGGGTGTTTCCCAAGTCTCTGGTGCTTCAGGACAGCACTGCTCTACCAGGAGACCTTGGTTCTGCCCATCCAGAGAGCAGCCATACTGCCTTACACCCAGCCTGGCTCCCCAAGGTGCAGACTGCAGAGCAGAGGCCTGAAGCATCACTGAACATCCCTCCCTCTTCCCAGTCTCTGTGACCAGGCCACACAAAAAGGCCAACTAACCTTGAACTTGAAGTCATCCTGGCTTGCTGAGCCCTTCATGGTGAAAGACTGGGAGATGCTGTAAGGAGAAAGGAGCAAACAGGGATCTTCAGTGCCAAACTCTCTTCAGAAAGCTGGTGTCACTGGTCCACCAGACTCCTTGGGTCACCCTCTGCTCCCCAGCACCCTTTCTTCAAGGAATGACCAGGCCTTCACTCCCTGCTCATGTCCAAGAGACATCCAGCTCCCCCCACCAAGGGCTGGGCATCACAGAAAAGCTCAGGTGGGGCTTTGTTCATCCATGCCCCTCTATGAGGTCCCAGGAATGGCATCAGGCATTGTGCCCCAGCCACCATCACCTCAGGCAGTGCCAGGCTGGCTGCTCACCTCCCATCTGAGGCCAGGCTGAACTCTGAAACTTCCTCGTCTGTGCTGGTGTAGCCGTTCTCTGTGAGAGGGAGGAAATGCATCAGCAGAGGGGACCCCACTGTCACCAGCCCGATCTGAACCCTGCAGCAGAGGGGGCAGCCCAGGAAGGTGTGGGGGGTGACCCAGTGCTTGCCCCTGCTATCCACGGCCAGGGCACACGCTCCCACCCAGCACAGCCCTTGGGGAGGGTCCCAGCCACAGCACCTCCAGGTGGGCACCCACCCACAGGCAGCACACCTGGCCTGAAGAGGCACCTGCCTCAGGCCCCACCTTGCTGAACGTTGTGGATCAGTGCCTGCAGCTCCGGGTGGGACTCAGCCTTCTCCCTCAGGGCGTCCAGCAGGGCATGGTTCTGCGAGGAGCTGGCCACGTCCGTCTGCCGCAGGCGCCCCTCCAGCAGCCGGATCTGGGCCTCCTTCTGGGCCACCTGCAGCCCCTGGGGAAGAAATGCTGGCACTCAGGCAGGTGCCACAGGTCCTTGCTACCAGGTCCCCTCCCTGGCACCCAGAAAGAAACCCTGTCACACATGCACACCCCAGCCCAGCCCCAGACCTTGTCGATGGAGGCCTTCAGGAAGTTGTCCAGCAGCAGCCGGGCTTCGGCCAGGGAGCAGGAGCTGATCACCACCGAGGTGTCTGTGGAGTCCAGCTCCTCCTGAAACGTGGAGAGACAAGTGCTGGATGCAGCAGGGTAGCTTTGCTGCTGGATGTGGGATGAGTGGAAGGGCCTCCATGGCAAGCATAGCACTCCCATCACCCTGCAAGCACTGCCCAGTCCAACCCTTGCCCTCCCCAGTCTGCCCAGTGGCTACTGGGGAGATCTGGCCGCAGGACTGTCCAACGCTGAAGGTCTCATGCACTGCTACAGAAATTCTGGTTCCAACACAAAACTAGACACTGAACAGACACCAGGCTCACCCAAATCCACAACCCAAAGCCTAGTGTGCATTAACAGCAGCCCTTCTTCCCTGCTAACCAAGGTGACAGCTGGGGACAAGCCAGGGACAGCACACAGCTTCCATTTCAGGCTGCAGCCATTAAAGGGAGTTGCCCAGTGGCATGCCCAGTATCACAACGGGACACAAAACCTAGATGGTTTCTGCTGGGAAAAAGCCAGTCCTCTGGGATGTTTCCAGTGCAAGAAGCAACCATGGGGACAGGTGACCACCAGCCCCATGGGCAAAAGGGGGCCACAGCTTCCCTACACCTCCAGGGCAGCGGGACACCAGCAGCCTGTCCATGGACATGCAAGGACCTGCCAGAACTCCTCTCCATAATTAATCACCTAATGAGAAGTGACTGTGTGGGTGAAGCCCCACCAAGAGTGACAGCTCAGAGGACTCTGGGTCCTCTAACCAGAGCCCAGCCCCAGCTGGCTGTGCCCAAGGATGCTCTTTCCAGAGAGGAATGCTCTCACTCCTCCCTGCCAGCCAGACCCAGTCCTACTGCCCACCTTGGTCTCCTCAATCTGCATGATGGTGGCTTGGCAGTCTGAAATGCTGTCGTTGATGTAGTCAATGTTGGCTCCCAGCACCTCAATCTCCTCATTCAGCTCTTGCAGGCCCTTCTGCTCCTTGGGGCTCTCTGCCTGCAGCTTTGCCCGCTTGCTCAGCAATGCCTCCTGCAGCAGTGACAGCTCCTCACGTTTCTGGGGGAAAAGGGAAGGGGGATTAGCAGTGTCCACATGGCCATCTCCCTGTCCTGCACCCACCACCCAGCCCTCTCTGTCCCCAGTGTCACAGCCACCTTGATGAGCCTCTCCATGTCTGCCTCTAGGTTGACAATGGTCATTCTCTGCATGACAATGTCAAAGATGCGCCGCTCCAGTGACTGCCACTTGAGGCGGGCAGCTTTGCTGAAGGTCTGGCTTGTCCCCTTCTTGGGGAACTTCTTCCTACAGCCAAAAGGAAGAAGAGGCATATGGGCAGATGTCCACACCGTGCTGGAGAGCTAGGCTTGCCCCAGGAAGATGTCTGGGATCTGGCTGGCCAGAAACAGAGGATGCATCTGTGTTGTTTCCACATTGCCCAACCCTTCCATTTCCTCCTAGCAAAGCGGGACAATACATGAGTCCAGCAGGGTTTGTGCCATGCCAAGTTGGCATTTAATCCTCATGGAAGGCCAGCTTTGGGCTCAAGTGCAGGTGACAGTCACACTCTGCCAGCACAGCTTATCATAGGGCCACTGATTTAATATGGGTCAAGTGAACACTATGAAGCCATGCTTCAACCTCCACCACCAGCCAAAAGCCAGGTATGAGGGTCCCTGGGATGTCCCACCCCCTGGCACCCAGCCCCTGAGCTGACCTGGCAGGCCGAGCCCCATTAATGGAGGACGAGGGGTCTCCCAGAAAGTTGTTGATTTTCCTGTTCCACTGGCGCACGATGCTGGAGACGGAGCGAGCGCCAGACTCAGGCTCGGAGGAGGTGGTGCTTGCCGAGACCTCTGCGCCCGAGTCCAGCATGGCCGGCTTCTGGCTCATCCTGCCTGCCACCCGGTCTGACATGGGCTTGGCCAGGCGGCGCAGTGCCGACACCTGCCCCGAGGAAGGACCGAAGACAGCGTGTCAGCTGGGCAGCCTAAACCCATCGGCGTTGCCCCCAGGTCCCCACAGCTCTGAGAGTGGCAGACCCAAAACCCAGGGACATTTGTGCCTCAATTTTAGCTTTTGTGTTTTTCAGATTCTCTGCTGCCTAGGGGTGTAGTTCTGAGCCTCATATTAAATGTTAGCAAGCTCTCTTCACAGAGTAGGTAGACAAAACAAATCCTTTTCCTGCTGAAAACCAAGGACAATTTTCAGGCCCAAAAACACAAACAACAGTGGGCTGAATGGAGAAACAAGAAGGATGAGACCTCACAACCTGAAGCTGTAATTGGACAATTAAACCTAAATATGCAAATGGACCAAAACTTACAAAAATGTAAGACCTCATGACCGGTTGTCCATTTTGTGACCATTCTGAGTCCACCTTGAGTGTAGCCCTGATCAGACTCTTATGCGGCCAAGGTGTATCCTAAAGGCCTTTATTCTCTAACTCTGTCCAGTCTCTGTTTCAGGTCAGCCCTCCTAAGGCATCAGTTTCTGGAGATTCTGGTTCTGCTGCTTGGGATGGGAAACTCTGCTACTGCCTACAACCATTTCCCACCCAGTTCCTGCCTTCCCTTCCTTTGTGGGAATCCCATTCCCAAAGGCAGCCCTGTCTGAAGTATGGGATTTCTCCGAGCCAAGCACTGGGGCCCACTGCTTCCCCCATGGGAGCTGGGGACTATGTGAAGGAAACCCCCTTTCCTCACCTCCTGGGTTTTCCTCCGCAGCACTATTTCCTGCTGTCGCTTCTGAGATTCCAGAGCCCTGATCTGGAACTGCACGAGTGAGAAAGAGAAAGACATCCCTGAGGTCCAGCCCAGAGGTGGTTGCAGCCCTTTAGCACAGTCTCACTCCTGATTCTAACAACAAGCAGTCTCCCAGCCTTGAGCTGCCTCTGGTTGCAGGTTTCCCCCCCCACAACTACAATAGGAGCTGTGGGAGGGAGCCGTTCATCCAGCTGTGCTGTGCTAGGACTGTGCAGGCTGCAGTGAGGCTTCACTGACTCGAGGTGTCTGTGAGCACCTGGAGTGCCAGAGCAGGACAAGCACCAGGCAGACCAGCCCCCTGCACTGCCAGCACGGGGCTCTCACCTCCTGCCGCCGCTGCTCCTTCTTGAGCTGTGCGATCTCCCGGTTCCTCTTGGTCTCTGCCAGCCGCCGCCTCTGCTGCTCCTCCCGCATCTGCTTCATCAGCGCCACCTGCAAGCGAGGGGCCGAGTGTGCTGCTGCCCCCGGGCACCCACCCACCCAGCACAGAGCTGCCTGCGCTTGTCCCCACGGTGCGAAACACTGCTCCGAGCAGGGAGCCAGGCTCGTCCGGGTGATTCCTCCCTGCCCTGGCACACCCAGGTACCTTTGCCTTCTTCATCTCGGCCACTTCTGCCTGCAGCTTGCGCAGCTCCCGCTCGTAGCGGGACTGGTTCTTGAGCAGGCGAGCGTGCTCCTTCTGGGCTGCCTGGAGCTTCTGCAGGTCCCGGTTCATCTCCTTCAGCCGCTTCTCATAGTCTGCTTTGATCTTGTTGGCTTTCTCCTCTGTGTAGCACTCCATGGTGCCTGGTGGGTGGGGAGAGGGCTCGCAACTGCCATGCACCCTGGGATCCTCCTGTACCCACATACCCTGCCTGGAGGCACCAAGCACTGTGTCCCTCCCCATCCCGTCAGAGCCCCCCTCACCCCATCATGAACTGGGATCTGTCTGGGAATACCTGCTGGAAGAGCTCACCACAAAGATACAGTGGCTGGCCTGAGCAGAGCTGCAGACTGAGACCCACAGCCACATAGACGGGTGACCCGGCCCTATTTAAGCCTGGAGATCAGCCACACCACTGGGTCTTTTGCCCCTCAGCCCCTCAGTTTCCCCAGGAGTCCCCACAACTCATGAAATGGTGCTCAAGGCTGGAAGAGGCTTTGCCTCGCCATCCTTCTCCAGCACCACCAGGGTCCAGCTGACTGATGCTGCTCCCATGCCAAGACAAGCAAAGGCTTGGGGGAACCAGGGGAGGTTCCCCTGAGGGAGGGGATGACAAAGCTCTACCAGTGCAAGGGATGGATGCTTTGACTTAGAGTTAGCTGGAACTGGGGTCTGAGCCTGTCAGAATGGGATCCCCTGGGTGAGGCAGTTCTCACTGAGGTTTTGCAGGACCCGGTCCCGCTCCAGCTGCGTGTCCCGAATCTTGTTCTGCAGTAGGATCAGCTTCTCCTCATACTGGTGCTTGAGGGTCTGCAAACGCCGCTGGCTGTTCTCCAGCTCATCAATCAGCTTCTGCTTGATCTCAATCTCACAGGTCAGATCCGCCAGGTCAGCCTGGAAATTCACAGCTGGAGGCAGAGGAGAAAGGCTGGTAGGCATGGGGAGCATCACTTCCATGGCCCCACTGGGTCACAGCACATCGAGAGGGCAGAGGAGCTAATGGGAACCCACACTGCTGGGGAGCAGCAGCCCCCCAAAAAGCACTGCAGCAACCCTGGGGCTCTTCCAAGTCCCACAGAGCAGACATGGTTGGGGCGTTCTGGTGAACTCTGCCTCCCCAAGAGCAGAGCTCACTGCCAGCACGTGGCCCTCCGTGGCCATGGCTGCACACAGATCTCCACTTTACCCTTCTCCTCTGCATCCGAGTCTGAGTCCACCAGGCTTTCTTCACTGCCCGAGTCCTCATCTTCATCCTCGCGCCCATCCTCTTCCTCACAGCCACTCTCATCCTGTTCTTCCTCCTCCTAAGAAAGTGTCTAATCTCAGCCAGCAGGATGGTCTGTCCTTCTGTCCACAGCTTCTCCCTCCTCCAAACCTGAGCTCACCCTACAGCAGTGGGCTACAGCCCCCCAGGTGGACTCAGCCTCCCACACAGGATGCCCAGGGGCTGCAGGACCATTTCTGGACCCCCAGCACACACTGCTGAGAGGAACAGCAATTTGACCCATCCATTCTTGCATTCATCCCTTCCCAGCTGAGCAGCCTCACCCCTCTTCATCTATGCTGATTGAAACCAAGCCCCCAAAAATGTGGGCTCCTCATTCTGCAGCCAGGCTGACTGGGGAGTATCCAGCCTCCCCCATGCTCCAGCATGGAGTCCTCAGCAAAACGACCCTTCCAGCCTGCTTCACGGCCAGGCTGAGCTTGGTCCCTGTCCCACGTGGGGCAATTACAGTGCTCCACACCCAGACACCCCTGCAGCGAGAGCATGATGCCCACTCACCTCTTCCACCTCGTTCTCATCCGTCTCCTCCCCGTTGTCCTGCTGCAGTTTCTGCCTCTTCTTAAACGCCTCCTTCTCTGGGCTGGGGGGAACAGAGCAGGGCTGGTGAGTCCCGGCATGAGAAAGGGTTGCTGGGCCAACCCTCCCTCCTGCTTTTGGACCCTCTGGGAAAAACAGCCTCTGGAATTACACGATGGGCGAAATGGAGATCAAGGGCAGGGCAGGGCTGGGAGGGGAACCCAGGCATGCAGGCACTGGCTGCAGCAGAGACGGGAGAAGCAGGATACCCAACCCCACACGGACAGACCGGCACACAGCCTCTCCCTTCCCAACAGCAGCTCCTTCACCTCTTCCTCTGCTGCCGCCGCTCCTTCTTTTTCAGGCGCTCCAGGTCCTGCTTGGCCCGGCGGAGGACGTCACTGGCCTCAGTGTCCAGCGGGGCCGCGGGGCTGCAGAGCCCGGCCAGGCCCGCGCCCGGCGAGGAGCCCAGGGCGTAGGGGGGCCGGGCAGAGGCACGCGAGAGGCTGCGCCGCAGGGACTCGTTCATGGACTCGCTCTCCAGGAGCTTGGTCCTGGGGAGTGGAAACAGGGCACAGTCCAAGAGGGGCCATCCCACTGGCCCTACAGAGGGGGATCTTGCCTGGGTTTAGAATCACAGAATGGTTTGGGCTGGAAGGGACCTTAAAGCTCATTTTGTTCCACATTCCTGCCATGGGCAGGGACACCTTCCACTAGACCAGGTTGCTCTAAGCTCCATACACTTGCAGATATGGAATAACCATAGCTGTTTTGAGCAAACTGTGCCACTGCCTCATCACTTTCACAAGGAAGAGTTTCTTCCTAATTTCTAATCTAAATCTTTCCACTTTTCTTTAAAGCTGTTTTCCCTTGTTCTATCACTATCTGTCCACATAAAAAAAAAATTCAGCACTCTCCCTCTTTCTTATAAGCCTCCTTTAGGCAGTAGAGTCTTCTACAGACTGAATGTGATGTGCTCAGATGGTGTGAGCCAGGAACAAAGTCACTACTAAGCCATTCCCACTAATGATGTGTCAGAAAACCACAACACTGCCAGACAGAGCAAGAGACTGGGATGGACCCACCTTTGGGAGGCAGCAGTCCTTGGAAGACCCCAGGCACTTCAAACAAGACCTCCCCCTCCATCAATGCCCACACCAAGGACAACAAAGCCAAAGTACTGCCTGGCACCAAGGCTGGGCCTCCTTCAACCCTGTGTAGCAGCAGTGCCACCAGCTGCTGTTCCACAAGGCTCACAGCTCACCCCAGCCACACTGGAGGCACTGAGCTGTGTGAGCCACCCACCACTCTGGCCCTAGGACGCAGTGATCCCCCAGCTGTGTGCCCACTCACCTCAGCTCCTCGATCTCCCGGATGTAGTTCTGGATGAGGGTGCCGATGGCTTCGTTGCCGTCACCTGCAGAGGCACAGGTGGAGAGCGGCAGACACTGCCTGTACCACAGCCCCCAGCCCAGCTGCTGCCTGGGCTGGCCCACCGTGCCACGGACTCACCTGCTTTGGCCAGCATCAGGTTGGCCTCCTGGCTCATGAGGTAGGTGACCCTGCTGTTGATGGCATCGATGGCCTCCTGCATGGCCTTCACCCTCATGCGCAGGGCGCTGTTCTCCTTCTGCAGCATGGCGTTCTCGCGGAACAGGTCACTGTAGCCCTCCGCGCCGTCCTCCCCGATCACCCGCTTGCCCTGTGGGCACAGGAGGGAAGGCCCTGAGTGCAGGGCAAGCTGGGACATGGACACCCACTACTGCACCCCCGGGGCAACCCCAGACATGAGAGCAGGGACAAACCTAGGGACCAGGAAAGTCTGAGCTGAACACGCAGAGAGATGCTTCAGGGCTTCTCCCTGCCTTACTACCCCCAAAACCTGGCCAAGGTCCTGCAGGACACTTGAATTTCTTGAGCTGAGAGTTTTCTTAAGCCTCCTGACTCCTCCTAGCAGTTACCCCTATCCACAGGGGCAGGGGATGGGAGGCAGGAGGGTCTGTCCCACTAAACCTGCCCCAATTCAAACACAAGGAGAGGGCTTTCTTCATCTGTCTCGACCTCACCAGGGTCACTCCATCAGCTGGGTCTGCCGTTGGTGAAGTTCATTTTCCTCACAGCAGCTCTGTGTGGTGCTGTTTGGGACCTGTGCTGAAAGCAGCACTGATCCCACAGGGATGATTTAGCTCCTGCTGAGTCAGGAGCTGTTCTGCCCCTCACTCTGACCCACCAGTGTTGGGCCAGGGGTGCACAAGGAGCAGGGGGGACACATCCAGGACAGCTGTCCCCCACTCACCACAGGGATATCCCAAACCACGTGATGTCATGCTCAACATCTAAAGCTGGGGGAAGGAAGAAGAAACAGGATGCCTGGAGTGTTGTCCCAAGTGACTGCCACACTTGACAGAACCCTGCTGGGGATGGCTGAACACCTCCCTGTGATGGGACACGGGGAGTGACTTCCTTGGTTTGCTTTTCTTCCCGAACTGTATCTAAACCAAAGAGTTTTCTCACTGTTACTCTTCCAATTCTCTCCCCTATCCCACAGGGGGGCAGTGAACAACCAGCTGCATGTGGTTCCCTTGCTGGCCAGGGTCAGAGCAGGATGTGGGACACTCACTGCCTTGTACTCCATCAGCTCCATCTGCAGGCGGGCGATCTCAGCCCGCAGCGCGCTGATCTGCTGGCTCGTCTTGTCCTGGTTCACCACCACCTTGTTCTTGATGTTGCGAGCCCGGTTGGCGTACTTGAGCGTGTTCAGGGTCTCCATGAAATCCCGGTCAGAGGGGCTCACACAGGCAATCATGATGGTTTGGCTTGGGGGTGCAAGGGCAGGGTGAAAGACAGGCCCTGCACAGTTCAGCAGCCCAGAAGGTGGAGACCCAGCACTCAGCACAGACCATGTGCCCCCAGATACCCATCCTGGATGGACGCCCATCCAGCGCCCTTCTGGGGTTTAAAACAAGGTATGAACTGGGTTCATCCCTCCCAGAGCACCCACAAGACTCCTCAAGCACATCACACAGCACCGAGCAAAGGCAGCCCTTCCTCAATGCCTCCCTCTGGAGAAGAGGCAGGAAATTCAATCCCATGCTGGGTACCATCATTTGCCAAGTCCCAGACCTGTGAGGACTCAGGAAGGTTTTGCACCAGCTGATTCTGCCAAAGCTGCTAATTGCCCCTGAGGATGATGAGGAGCCGTGGTCTTTACAACTGCAAAGTCATGCTGTGCCTGGAAGAAGGCATCTCTTCCTCACCAGTCAGCCACTGGAGTCCTGAGATAGCTCCTACATAGCTCCAGAGCCCCCTCAGCCCTGTCTGCGGGGGGACAGCCCGGCAGCCCTCACCCCAAGCTCAGCCCCCACCTGGGACCCCCTTACCTGTTGCCCCCAAGGGAATCCTGCAGCAGGCGGGTGAGCTTGGAGTCACGGTAGGGCACGTGCACGACTTTCTTGCTCTGGTCTCCAAGGGCACTGATGACATTCCCCAAGGCCAGCTACCAACACAAAGGGAAGCCCCCTCAGATTCAGCCCTGGCTGAGGATACAGCTGCCATGTAGCCAGCACATCAGGTCTGGGGCAGGCACTGTAGCACAGGTTTGGGGTGCACAAGGGGCAGGTGTGAGGCTTCCTTTAGCCTGGGCTGTGCCTCTCTCCCATGCTGCACTGAGAAGAAGCATCAAGCCCCAGAGTGGGTTTTTTTAGCTCTGATTAGCAGATCTCACCCTTCTGGGACCTGTACCACCATGCCCAGCTGCACCCCTCCCCACAGCACAAGTCTCCTTTGGCAGCAAAGGTGTGCTCTCAGCACTGGCACTGTGCATGTTTTTGCCATCAGGCACAGGCAGCACAAACCACAGCCAAGACAGCAGTACCCCAACAGCCCAGGGTAGCTCCAAGCACAACCCAGAAGTGTCACAGGCTTCCCCTGGCAGTCCTTGCCTTGCCACTCCCCCTGCCCACCAGCACAGCCTGGTGCCATACCAGCCCACAGTTGATGGAGATCCCTTCCTTCGCTCTCTCGCCAGTGGCGCCCGTCCGCTTCAGCCGCTCCGAGCCAGCCAGGTCCACAAAGTGAAACTTGGCTGTCAAGGTCTCGTACTCAGCAGCGGGTTGGGAGCCATCCAGAAGGCTGCTGACCTCCTCATTCACCTGCAGCCAGGGACACAGCAGGGGTCACCACCCCAGACTGGAGCAGGCAGAGGCTCCTTTGCCTTCACTCAGACGTCAGCGAGAGTCTGAGCATTCACTCTGCATGTCCAGCCCCTCAGAGATGGGAACAGAATCCCAAGAGCAGCTTGCTCTGAGCCATCCTGCCTTGGATCAGCTCACCCTCAGCTCCCATTAAATCCTAATGTTGGCTATGACTGGAAAGAAGACAGAAAAATCCCTTCTTTTCTTTGCCAGAATTCAAACCCTCTCCCCTTCCCAAGGGAACTTCATGCATCACCTGGGTATGGAACCCAGGATCAGCCTGGCCATGAGGCAGGACCACATCTCACCAGCTCTGGGCGGGCACACACTCTTGTCTGGCACAGATGAATGGTGAAGATGGCATGGGACCGGGAGCTCTGCACGTTCATCTGGGTGCTGGCAGTGGTGCGGGAAAGAGCTCCTTGTTTTAGGCACTGGATCAGCTACAACGACACCAGACAGGGAAGGAAACCTTAAAGCACTCTTCTAGGGAGTCAGCACAGACCCTGTGCAGCTCAGTGGACACAGTGACCTTTTCCAGAACACCCCCAGAACTGCACTGCCATCCTGGGGGAGCTCTCCCCCCACCAAGCTGTCCCCACATAGCACATCCCTGGCCAGCAGCACCCAGCTGCCACCCCTGCTCTGTGTCTGCCCCATCCTGCACCCACCTCATCCTGGGAGCTGATGAGGCGTGATGTGACCCCCGTGGTGTAGATGCTCCCACTGGCATCCTCGTGGATTTTGATGTTGGATTTGCGGTGCCGTGCGTCGGGGTCGCGGGTGCTGTCGAACAGGTCCAGGATCTCCTCGTTGTAGAGCTGAGTGGGGCAGCAGTGGGCACAGGGGGGTGAGCAGAGGAAGCAGGAGGCTGCTCAAGCCTGGCACTGCAAGGACTGGCAGGAGCTGCCCTCTGGCACCCTGCTGCCACTCCCCCATAGCTGTGTGTGCCCACACGTGTCTGCAAGGCTGAGCAGGGGAGCTGGGGTGTGTGCATGTGCAGGAGAGAGGCACAAGAATGTGCATCCAGAGAGATGATGAACAGAACCATGGAATCCTCTAAGATAATCAAGTCCAACCATTTACCCTGTCACTGCCATGTTCACCACTAAACCACGTCCCCAAATGCCACAACCACACATCCTCTGACCACTTCCAGGGATAGTGACTCCACTGCTGCCTTGGGCAGCCTGCACCAATGCCAGACCACAACTTTAGGGAAGAAATTTTTCCTAATAGCCAATCTAAACTTCAACTAGCACAACTTGAGGTTGTTTCCTCTTGTCCTGTTCCGTGTTCCCTGGGAGCAGAGCTTGACCCCCATCTGGCCCCACACCCCTGTCAGGAAGGTGTAGAGAGAAAGGAGGTCCCCCTGAGCCTCCTGTTCTCCACTGAGCCACTCAATTCCCCCAGCCACTCCTCATCAGACTGGCGCTCCAGAACTTGCCATGCAAAGCTCTGATCTGCAGTCTGGGTTGGTTTTTGCTGCCCAAACCTGTTCAGTTCCTGGTACACAAAAGCAGCTCCACTGAGCAGACACCCAGGAGCTACACACCCTCCCAACCTTCCTGGCTCACCTGGCCACATGAGCCAGTGAAACCCCACTCTCAACACAGCTCAAGGTCATCTCTGTCAGGTGGAAAGGGGATAAGAGGGACCAGAGAGTGCTGAACAAGCAGGAAAACCCTGCTGCCCCAGAGCTGACTCCATCCATATCTTAACTCTGCAGTGTCCCCTCTCAGCCTGGGCTGGAGGGACACCCCTGCCACCCCCATTCAATGTCACCTCTTGTATCCACATCCCAGTGCAGAGTGCTGGGTCACCCAAGGATTGCAGGTTCCTGGCCAGCAGAAGGGATCAGGCTAATCCATCCCTGGCTGCCCCTGGTGTCACCAGGCTCCGCAAAGGTTTAAACCTGCTGCCAGAGCCTGCTCCCAGGAGCAAAGTCACAAGACAGGGATCAGTCAGAACAAGTCCTGTGCCCCTGCCAGGGCAGTAGGGTTGGTGACCAGTGCCTGATGTGGCCATGTGCTGCTTTAGCCACGCAGGACTTCAGGACAGGCAGGAAATGGTCCCCATTTCCATCCCAGCACAAAGGATCCCTAAAGAGAAGCCCCATGAACTGAGCATGACTGGGCAGGCAACCTGGAGCTTGGATAGGCCAAGTGATGGGAATGGGAGGACACAACAGGACTGCAGGAGCTAACAGCGGCTATGCAGATGGACACGTAAGTGGGAAGGATTTCTCCAGCAAGGAGGTGACTTTGGGCCCTCTCCAAGCCATCAGCATGAAGACACCCAGATGTGATGGCAAACAAAGCCACCCCAAGGCAAGATCACATCACAGGGTCCCTCTCTGCCCATCCCCTCTGGGTGCATCCCAGGTCACAACCTCAACCAGATGAAGCTTGTTTGGGAGCTCAGCTTTGCTCAACACCACCCTGTGCTTTCTCTGGGCCTTAAAACAGTTCCCACTTGCACCTCTTTGCTTTTTCAGCCCAGAAGCAGCCCCCAGGAAAAACGCTGCCAACACACGAGGTCCATGGGCTTCCCAGGACAAACTTCTCCAGGGAATGAAGCAGTTAAAAGAAGAGGCTTTTGAATAGGAGAAGCCAGGACAGAGGCAGGAGAGGATGCACTCTCAAGGTCAGAGATGCAACAAAGGACATGGAGAATAGCGCAGTCCTTCTTCAACCCTGCCCCAAAAGTAGCACTTTCTTCTCCTCCTGTTTCACTGGGAACTCTGGTCCAAGGCAGCAGGCTATCCTTGACCTCATGTAGGTGCTTCGAGACCCCTCTGCACCACCACACATCCCCAGTGCCATGCTTGTCACAGGGCCCAGCTCTGTCAGGACACACTCAGGACACAGCGATCTCGGGGAGCCCAAGGCATGGGAGGGGAGCAAGGACAGGGCAGGGCCATGGTGTCCCCCCAGAGCTCCCAGCACCCACCTCCAGGAACTGGGCGCTGACTTTGAACTCGGGTGCTGCCACGCCCTGGCTCTGGGCCGCCCGCCTGCGCTCCTCGATGCCGCTGAAGAGGTGGCTGATGGCCCGCGGGATGATGCCCTGCTCCTCCTCAGAGATGCTCATGTCGAAGCCAGTGCCCATGGTGTAGGTCTTCCCTGCTCCAGTCTGTGCAGAGACAGGGATGGGGAGCTGGCCGGGCCCTCCCAGGCTCAGCTCTGCCCAATGCACCCCACATTTCCCCCCCGCCACCTTAGAATCCCCAAATGCCCTTGCTGAGCCACTGCGACCCCCAGCAACACATCAGCTCCCACGCTCCCAGCCCTGCCACCTCCTCTTCCCACCCAAGGCCACCCCTGCCCCCAGGTCTCACCCAAGCAGGGACAACTCTGTTCTCTCCATACCCAGGATCTCACACACCCTGCACCTTCCGTAACCTCTGCAGGCGCCTCCTCAGCGTCCCCATTGCTGCTGGAGAGCCCAGCGCTGCAGGCAGAGCCTTACCTGCCCGTAGGCCAGCACGGTGGCATTGTAGCCCTCGAAGCAGCCCTCGATGAGCTTCCCCATACAGGTTGTGTAGATCCGCTCCTGCCACGTGTCCAGGTCAAAGACAAAGTCATAGGTGAAGGCCTTGTCCTTCCCCAGCAGCACCTGGGGCTCGCCAGGTGTCACCGAGGTACAGATGTGACATCCCTCTATCTTCTCTTTGGGCAGCTGCGGGCGGATCCTATGGGAAGAGAAGCAGGCTGAGGGCAGCCCAGTCTTGGGGAACACCAGTCTGGTCCTGAGGATGCGAGCACAGCCCATCCTGTGATCCATGCCCTAGAGTGTGCCCACTCCAGCACAGCCAGAGAGAAAAGACTGCTCCCCACTGCTCTGCACTGGTGCAGCCTCACCTTGAGTGCTGTGTACAGTTTTGCGCACCACAGTGTAAGAAAGACATTTGGTATCAGGGAGTGTCCAGAGGGGGGACATAAGAATGGTGAAGGGCCCTGGGGAACCATATAAGGAGTGATCTTGAGGTCACTTGGCTTGTTCAAACTGGACAAAAGCAGCCTGAGGTCAGACCTTATCGAGGTCTGAAGCTTCCTCACAAGGAGCAGCTCCGAGCTCTGCTCTCTGTGACAGTGACAGGACCCAATGTAACAGCTGGAGCTGTGCCAGGGGAGGCTCAGGCTGGATATCAGGAAAGGTTCTTCCCCCAGAGGGTGCTGGCACTGCCCAGGCTCCCCAGGGAACGGGCACGGCCCCGAGGCTGCCAGAGCTCCAGGAGCATTTGGACAATGCTCCCAGGCACAAAGTGGGATTGCTGGGGTGTCCTGCACAGGACCAGGAGTTGGAGTCAGTGAACCTTGTGAGTCCCTTCCCGCTCAGGACATTCTCCAACTCCTGCTGGAAACGTGGCTGATGCAGGCAGGAGATGGGCAGCACCTCTGCCTGTAGCACAGAGCATACAGGGCAGGGGACGCTTCAGCTCCCGCAGCCAGCCACAGCCCTGACCTGGTGAGAATAGACACTGACACATCCCAGAAATACCACCAGACACCTCCACGAATGAGGCGACAGGCAGGGCTGGGCACAGAGCCAGTGGCAACACAGAGCCTGCCCCCAGAAGTGCCCCCAGACCACCAGGCCAGGCCAGGCAGCCCTCACACTGTGCTTGCTCCTTCCCCCCGGTGCCCCTGGCAGGGCTGTGCACACACAGGGGCCACGGCGCCCAGGCAGCCCCAGCAGGGACTGGGCAGAGTCAGGCAGCCAGGTCACAGCACAGCCCCACTCGCTCCTGACACAGACGCATCAAACTGCAGCTACAAAGGCTTGAAATGCAAAATGCAAAACCAAGACAAGACAGTCCTCACCGTTTGAGCCAAACCACCACCCAGCCCGAAAGCTGTCCCCAGCCTTGGACTCCACGATGGGACTGGGACAGGCGAGGCTGTGCTGGCTCCTGGCTTGGGCAGAGAGTGTGACCCACCCATCACATCCCACCCACTGCACTCAAGCCCTGCCTGAGAAATGTGGGAGCAGAGCAGCTGGACCGGCACAGACACTGCTCCTCTGCAGGGCTGCACTGCTCCGGCTGTGGTGGATGCACCGGCTGCAGGAAGCTGTGGGCTCCCAGGGGACTCATGGAGAAAAGAGTTTGGAGCCAAGCGCCATGCAAATAGCTCTCATTAGTGCTAATGACTGCACAGCTCCCGTCCCCGGGCGCTCCATAAACACAGCTATTAATTCCTTCAAACCACATCCCTGGCCAGCCACATCGAGACCTGAGCAGCCGCTGTGTGGATAGGGACTCAGAATCATGGAATCTCCTGAGATTCCATGGAGTCACCTCCTTGCTGGAGAAAGACCCACAGGGGCATCCAGTCCAGCTCCTGGCCCTGCACAGACACCCCAACAGTCTCACCCTGTGCATCCCTGAGAGCGCTGTCCAAATGCTCCTGGAGCTCGGGCAGCCTCAGGGCTGTGCCCATTCCCTGGGGAGCCTGGGCAGTGCCAGCACCCTCTGGGGGAAGAACCTTTCCTCTTATCCAACCTAAACTCCCCTGGCACAGCTTCATGCATGAGTCTCTGCTCCTCACACACCCACACCCACCCACCCAGGAGCAAAGCCCAGCAGGGCCAAATCCCTGTGTTGGGGGCACAGGGTGTCCCTGGCAGGGCACAAGCACCCCTGCACCCCCTCACCCCGTGCAGCAGACGCATGGGAATGGCTCTGTGCCTCTGAGGATATATTTAGCTCAGCAGCCACAATAAAAAGCAGCTTCTGATGTGCTCAGTCCCAGACTCGTTCCTGTCGCCTTCCCAGGGTTCCACCCTCCGCCAGAAAAATTATCCCTGACTTTAATTACTTTTGGAGCAAGATGATGTGCTTCCCCCGTCCCCACCCTAGACATGAACAGCAACTGCAGCCCCAGGGAATGGGCAGAGGAACGAACTGGAGCCACAAGACGTTTGGGATTTTTTTTTCCCTCTCAGGAAAAACGAGAACAGGTTTTCAGCAAAATATTTGACTCTCCACTCCCCCCAGGGGTTTGAATACCTGCAAAGGGGGTTTGCAACAGCATGAGCAGCAGCACTAGAGGGGTGTGCACACCTGAATTTTCCACGGGGCATGTAGGAAGCCACTCTGAGCCTGGCCATGCTGGAATGTTCCAGTATCCATACACCAACATCTGCCCCACTCCCCAGCCAGCTCCAAGCACCCAAGAGACCCATCCCTCACCCTGGCTCTCCCAGCCAGGGGACCGGTGGGGTTGGGCAGGACTCATGTGCCAGTCCCCAGTGTGCTCTCCCATGCCATCCTGTCCCATCTCCCCAGCACAAGAGAGACACAGGAGATGCAGGAATCCCCCAGGAAGGCCCTGCTCTCCAGGCAGTTGCCAAGCATCACCCAGAGATGTCCCTGGGAGCTGCTGCCAGGCAGTGAACAAATACTACAGACTCCACTGTGAGAGTGGGATGAGTGGAGCAAGAGGGCAAGGAAGGGCATCAGCTGCCAAAACTCAGGTGGGAAAGCACAGACACATCACAAAGCATCATGGGGGTCGTATGCAGCCACCAGGAGACACCTAGAGGGTTTCTCTAGACAAGTGCAGCTGTTCCTCCTCCTCCCCAGTGTCCAACTGCCCCAGCTCTCCTGCACCAGTGTTGCATCCCTGCCCTCTCAGGAAGCCCACCAGGCTGGGAACTGAGCAACATGAGACCCTGGATGGGTTCACATGTAGTTCCAAGGCATGCCCAGGCACCATGACACCTCCTCCAAACACAGAATCATGGAATTGTTTAGGCTGAAAACAGCCTCTAAGATCACCAAGCCCAACCATTCCCCCAGCTCTGCCATGTTCACCACTAAACCATGTCCCCAAGTGCCACACACACACATATTCTGAACACTCTCAGGGATGGCAACTCCACCACTGCCCTGGGCAGCCTGTGCCTGACCACCTTATCAAGGAGGAAATTTTTCCTAATACCCAACCTAAATCTCTCCAGGACAACCTAAGGCCATTTCCTCTTGTCCTGTCACTTTACCTGTGAGCAGAGCTCAACCCTCACGTGGCTCCACTCTCCTGGCAGGGAGTTGTGCAGAGCCACAAGGCCCCCCCTGAGCCTCCTTTTCTCCAGATTGAGCCTCCCAGCTCCCTCAGTCCCTCCTGGTGCTCCAGACCCTTCCCCAGCTCCATTCCCTTCCCTGGACATGCTCCAGTACCTCAATGTCTCTCTTGTGAGGGTTCCTCAGGATTGGAGGTGCCTCAGCAGAGCCCAGCTCAGAGGGATGGGCACTGCCCTGGTCCTATGGCTGGTACAGGCCCAGTGTCATTGGCCTTCTTGGCCACTTGGGCACACCTGGAGGCATGGGCAGCCACCACTGACCAGTATCCCCCAGGTCCTTTCCTGCCAGCAGCTTTGCAGCCAAACATGACACTCACCTACAGCACCAGCCCAGGCTCTCTCCCTGCCCTGTTCTCAACCCCAACTGGTAATGCTGAGGGAGGTCACAGTCCTTGCCATCCTCTGCCTGAGTTTCCCATTTTCTCCAACAGAGATGAGCCACTTTGGTGGCCATAAAGTCACCATCTGAGTATGTTCAGGCACTCCTTGTCTCTACCACTACCAAAAAAGATCCTGGCCACACACTGCCTGTTCACAGGTCCAGAAGAACTGGGTGTGATGCTGTCAGGGTCAAACCTGTGAATGATGGAGGTGCTCCCTCACCTGCCAGCCAACGTGATCCACAGCTGGTCATAAGCCATCAGTCCTGAGGACAGCTTGTGCCAACCAGCAGAGCCAAACACACTGGGGTGCCCTGGCCTGCAGGACTGGGACACCCACCGAGAGCCCTGCTGCCCTCCCGAGAGCCCATGACACAGGCTCCTGTGGTTATGTGACAGTGAGCAACCTACCTGCTATGTGGCAGCCAAAATTACCCAGCAGCTCACCAGCAGGGTGCTGCCTTCCACCCTCCAGCTCGGCAGGAGTGACCTAAGCCCCAGCTCTCCCCAACAGCCTGTGCCCAGCCAGCCCCACACTGGCACTGGTGACCACCTCTGCCCAAAGCCAGGGGAGGACACGGCCTGTCCTGAGGCCAGCAGCTCCCTCAGTGCTCATCTCCCTCCCTCCACATGAATACACCAGCCTCAGCACAGGCAGCACCCCAGGAAGGAGAACGGCAGCAGGACCAGGGCCACACCAACCACCACTCCCCCAGGTCCCTGCAAAGGGACGGTGACAAGGAACGGAGAGCCAGGACAGAGCTGCACGGTCCCAGCCAAACGCTCCTGCCAAGAAAACCTTCCCAGGCAGCCAGGACAGCAGGCAGGAGGTGGATGGATGAACACACAGAGGAGCAGGCAGGGGTGCAGAACATCCCTCCCCGAGTGGCAGCTCCCGCTGGGGCGATGCTGGGCGTCACAGCAGGAGCCTGATCCAGCATCAGCATCCAAAGCCATCAGCACGAGCCAGGCGGGCCAGGAGAGCCACAGCACACGGGGACACACACAAAGGGGACCGCGGCTGGAGCGTCTCCACTGCTCCCCTTCCCATCCCTGCTGGGCTGGCAGGCTCTGAAAGCACTGTCTCCATGGCTGAGCTGCCAGGGAGACCGAGCATCTGGGAAGAGGCGGGGAGCGGGCCCTGCAACCCGAGGGGCAGGAGCTGAGGCACAGGAGCTTGGGCAGGCACAAAGGGTGAGCTGTTCTGCACTGCTGCCCTTGCCAGGCTTGGGGGAGTGGAGGAGGGGCTGGGAGCCAAGTGCCAGGTGGGCACTGTGGGCAGCTCCACAGGCAGGGTCAGCCTGGGGGTCCCTGATCCTGGCAGGCACAGCCTCCCGGGGAGGGATCTCCCCATCCCAGCATCTCAAGCCCTACAAGAGGCAAGGGGATGAGGTCGACTGGGCACAGCCAGTCAGGGCTGCACACACCACTGACACCACCAGCCTCCTGTACTCCAAAGGGAGGCTGTCTCCTTGCACAGGAAGGCTCAGCTTGGCTGACACGCACTGCTGGGTTCATGTGCTCCTCACCCAACTGTCTCAGCTTCCTGTCTCCCAGCCCAGCACCATGGCAGCCCCAGGGGGCTCGGAGCATCCTTTGACCCCCAGCAATTTGCCAAAGCCATGGCAGGACACTCCCACAGCTGAGGGCACAGAGCCAGAGCCATGACAGCCCCACCCCACCAAACTGCCTGCGGGCACACACCAGGCCACACCATCCTGCTGACACACAGCTGCCCTGGTGCAGGGGCAGAGGGACCCAGATCCATCACTCAGGATCACCCATGTCACACAGGGGCTGTTCTACCTCCCAGGGAGCCTGAGGACACACATCCTCCAACATTTCAACAACATCCCAGCGCTGTCAGGGAGCTTTAGGGCAGCTGCTCACAGATTGGGCAGCGTCACAAAGAGCTCCTGTCCCTCCAAGACCTCTCTGCAAGCTGCCTGCAGACCCTGCAAAGAGCTGTCCCTCTTCCCTCCCAAGGAGGCTGCCCAGCCAGGAAGGGCTGGTTGTTCAGGGAGCAGAGCCAGAGAGTTGGAGAGTGACAGGTGGAAGAGCTCCATGGGATTTTCCCTCTCTGTGCCAGGCCCCAGGCATTCATAGCCACTATCTCTTGTCCACCTTGTCTGCAGAGGGGCAAGGCTGCCCACTGCAATGCTGCTGAGGCACTGCCCCTCACCCAAGCACAGGCATCAGCCGCCGTGGGCTGGCAGAGCTGCAGCTGCCAGACCCCACCAGGGGCACAGCCCAGCTCTGTGAGCCTGCCAGGACAGGTGGGCTGGGCAAGCCCAGACAGCACCTGGCTCTTCTCCCCACGTTGCCTGCACTCATTCTGCTCCTGCCTCCGTTCCCACATCACCTGTGCTCACCCCACTCCCCACATCATCTGCATTCACCCCATTTCCCCTCCCCACATGACCCTGCATTCACCCCACTCCCATCCCCATATCCCCTATGCTTGTCCTGCTCCCATCCCCACTCCTGCCATGGCCCCATCTCTGCTCCCTGTGTCACCAGCCCCCCCCAGCCTCCCCTGGAGCACCTGCCCAGCAGCCCAGGCCTGCACACAACCCCCTGCCAGCCTCACTGTCCTCCCTGCTCCCCACCAGCTTCACTCCCCTCTGCCCCAAGCCTGCTGTCCATGCTTTGCTGCTGCCCTGTAATCCCACCAAGCAGCCCAGGCCGGCCAGGAGGAGCAGCTCTCACATCTCCGATGCTCTCCCAGGACATCTCACGGGTCAGGGCCAGCCCAGGCATCACAGACCCAGCAGGTGAGGTGGTGTGTGGGGCACTCAGCTTGGCCAAGCAGCTGCCTAGGGTAGGATCAGAGCAAAGTGCTACAGGTTCTCCCACATGTCCAGGCCAATACCTCAAGGATGAGGCTGCCCACCCTCCCCAGTGGCTCCCCAGGCCCTGATCCCATAGCAGAATCTGCCCCTTGCCTGGGAAAGGATCTCCCAGCCCCATTCTCCCTGAGCATGGGGACCTGGGAGAGGGCTGGCTGCCAAGGGCTGCCTCTCTGCACACAGGTTATATTGGACACAAACCAAGACAAAGTTCAGCATTTAATTACCACGGCAGGGAAGTGGCTCAGCAATCAGAGACAATTGAATCAGGCTCCCCGGAGACTGCCAGATCTGGCCAGCTAACAGTCCAATTAAGAGATAATAGCCAGGCACCTCCCAGCAGAAGCAAGCACAGCACAGAGCCCCCCATGCCCCTGTGCCCCTGTCAGACCCTGCCAAGGCAGTGGGTACCCAGCCAGCACCACTGGATCAGCACTGGGGCAAGACAGAGCTCCTGGGCAGCCTGGGGACACCCCACAGAGCTGGGGTGCACCCAGAGGCCCGCTAGGCACAGCCCAGAGCGGGGACATGCCTCCACATCCATCCCCCAAGGAAACCTACCCCAATACACCCTGCTCCTCTGCAGAGCAAGCCTCACTGCCCTGCAGCCCAGAGCCCCCTGGGCTCCCCCTAATCCCAGCACTCCAGACTTTCCCAGGCTTAGGGAAACCTTTAAATGAGGCCGTGGCAGGCACCATGTGCTGCTCATTAGCTCTGGCAGGAGCACGAGGCTGTGAGCTGCACCATCTGCTCCGTGCCGGGACCACGGCGGGGCAGGGATGAGGGACATGCTGCCTGCACAGGCCAGCACCAGGGACAGCCAGCCCAGCAGGGCCCAGGCCATGCAGGGGACCCTGCTCTCCTCAGCCTCAGGGAAGCAGGAGCCAACCCAGTTTGGGATCTCCCTGGACTCCACCTTCACCCCTGTAGGTGACTTCAGCTCCACCTGCGATCAGCCCAAGGAGAACCACGAGGATGTCTGCAAACAACAGACCCAGGACAGTTCCCTGTCAGAGGGTGCAGTGTCACAAGCCCAGGGGGGCTGGGAAACACGCGTGTGACAGCACACACGATGTGACACATGCCCCAGCAGGGCCCCAACTCCACTGCTGCCATGCAGGAACAGCCCCAAAAACACTGGCTCAGCAGCAATATTGGCAATTAATGGGAGTTAAAGGAAACTATCATTCAGCAATAGACCCTGGGCCTGACAGGCCATCAGCCTGATCCTGTGAAGCACAGGACTCCCACAGGTCTGATGGAGATGGATGGACACACTTCCCCACACAACTCTGAGGCATCCCAGTGCTGAGGCTCCCATTTCCTCCCAGCTCAGTGAATGACACCCACAGGATCTCTCCCTCTCCCAGATGCCCCTGCAAGCTCCTCATGTCCCACTTCCACCCCAGCACCACTGTGGAGTCCCCATACTGGAGACAAGGCTTCCCTAGAGCCAGTGTGCTGGCGGCCTCCCAGTGAGTGCACTCCAATTGCCACTGGGGAAACAACCACCAGTGCTGTCTTTCTTGATAGAAGGCTCTGCAGCCCCAGAGCCCACCAGGAACACCAGAGCAAACTTGCCAACGAGACATGAGAGCAGATGGCATGAAAGAGGTGCCGCTCCAGCCCCTCCCCAAAATACAAATAAATGCCAAGCCCTTGACCGGCAGGACTGGGGATGCTGTGAAGTACCCAGGAGCAAACCCAGTCCCTCATCTGGGTAAGGAACAGGGAATGTTTTGACCTAATGTCTCCCTCAGGCAGGTGCAGCCTGAAATAATGGATGAGCAGAGACCACGGACAGAGAGACCCTCCCTCTCCCCTACCTGGAGGGGCTGGGCTGTGCTTTCCAGCCATGCAACACTGGGCCAGGGAAATCAGTGCTTGAAGGCTAGGGGAAGAGGAGGAGCAGGAGTTCAGCTCCCTGCCAGCATCAGCCAGCATCCCAGAGCAGAGCAGGGATGGAGACATCTCACTCTGCCAAAGCCTGGCATGGGCAGCGGGCAGGGACGTGTCCACAGCCCCACACAGCCCCACACAGCCCCACACAGCACCCCACAGCCCCACACAGCCCCACACAGCCCCACACAGCGCCACACAGCCCCACACAGCCCCACACAGCCCCAC
>WBMY01001471.1:48339-65584 GCA_013397315.1 Donacobius atricapilla
GACATGGGCACGGGTACACAGACAGGGACAGGGACGCGGGCACACGGACATGGACACACCGGGACACGGACACACCAACACACAGGTACAAGGACACATGGACACACGGGCACATGGACACACGGACACGGACAGGACACACGGACAGGACACACGGGCACATGGACACACGGACACGGACAGGACACATGGGCACACGGACACAGCTCGCACTCACACCCGTTCACACTCACACTCTTCAGCCCCTGCTGCCCTCTGCCGGGCCCGCGGCCGCCTGCGCTGCTCCGCGCTGCTCTGGCATTTAGCGGGGCTGTGCCAGCGCTTCTCCGGGCTATACCGAGGGCTGTTCCGGACTGCACCGCGTGGCATGTTTCCATGGGGCTGGCATCACTCTGACACTCCTTGGCTCCGCTGGATCTCGTCCCCTCTGTGGTGCTGGGGCGTGACACCGTGGAGCAGCAGGATACAAAGCAGGGCAGGGGCGAGCTCAGTGCTCCTGACAGAGCCACTGGCACTGGGGTCTGGCAAGGCTTTGGGCTGTCCAAGGCTGTGGTGAGAGTCTGTCCTAAGAGGACAGAGCATGACAGGATGGTGTCCAGGTGCCAGTACAGCTCCCCAGCGTGCACAGTCCGTACTGCAGGGCTGGGGTCTGCACAGCAAGCTGGGCACCCATGCAGCAGAGGGCAGTGCCCACAGAGCCGTGCCCACAGGACCACCTAGGTCTGGTCTTGGGAGCCTGGTGAAGGAGACACATCCAGGGGCCATCAGAGAGCAGGACTGGAGACATGCACTGGGGAGCTGAAGGAGCCCCTGCTATGGCTTTCCTGAGTTGCATTCACAGTGCTGGGGCTGATGGCAGCCAGACGCAGCCAGGCCCTGGCTCTGCAGAAGAAAGCATCTTCCAGCAGGTGTGGGATCTACAGGAGACTCCCAGCTCTGCAGGTTGGTGGCAATGTCAGGGCAAATAGCAATGGAGCATGAGGGCAAACTGAGGCACTCGGAGGTTTCTTTTGAGGAGTCCAGGCCAGGACATGCCAGACCTAGTGGCTAACAGCTGGTGGCTGATAGCCAGTGAGGCAGTGCTGTGCCCAGCACAGAGTGCAGCCCCCACCCTCTGCGCTGCAGTCTGGGTACCTCCACCTCCACAGCACTGTCCCTTCACCCCACCCACCTGTGTGTGCCAGGACCATGGGCCATGTGTGCACAGGACTCTGCATCCTGCGGGAGCTCCTCAGCTCTGCTGGGATGGGTAAGTCCCAGGACACCGTATGCCGGCACAAAATCATGGGGATGAGCAGGACATGGCCTGTCTGTCTTCCTGCAAGGATGTAAGGAGCTGGTATTCCTCTTTCTCTGTCCCATGTTTGCAAGGACACCTGCACATGGTGCAGTTCCCACCCTGGGCTGCTGGTTTTCTTGAGGCTGGACTCCTCCACACTGAAGCTCCAGGCAGAGGACAGTGACTGTGCCATGATGTTGCTCTCTTTCTACTCCCACGCACATGCCAGCTATACCACAAGTCACATCTGTCCCTCAGTTCAGCTAGAATCAGCTTAAAAAAGACACACTACACACACCTTGGATGGAGTAAATCATCCCCTGTGCCGCCCCAGAGCACACAAGAGGGTGCAGAGGCCCCACCACAGTGGTACTGTCCCCACCATAGTGTCACCCTTTATGTTTAGAGTCTCCAGTGACCACCCATGTGTCTTGGCAAGTGACACATACAGTCCTGCATCTCCCTAAACCCACCAGGAGACCACGACCACTCACCCCATAACACGTCCTTGCCATCCCCTGGCAGAGCAGCTGCCAGAGCTGAATTGCCAACCCCCACACACCTCCATCAGCAGTGTGTGTGTGAGGGTGTGAGTGTGAAGGGGTGTAGGCCCTGCCCCAGGGCAAAGAAGCGAGAGGAGGGGATGCAGCAGTTTCCCCCACACCATCCGTCTCTGCTGGCTGCATGCAGTGGGGGAAGCTGCACTGCCACGGGCAGGCACCAGACTGGCTCTGGTGCTCAGGCTGCAGCTGGAACTCAGGCGATTCCTTTGCCTGAGTTAATAAAAGCCATGCTGGGGCGCAGGCTGGTTCATTGATCTGCTCCTCCCCTGGGATCCATCCATTCTCTGCATTTTAATATATATTAGGTGATCAAGAACCCCCCAGTTCCCAGTTAGGCTGGGCTGGGGGCCTTTGCAAGCCAGATCCCATCAAAGAGCTGGGCTGGGAGATGGGGCTGCCCCACTGCTCAGCGCTCAGGTCCCATGAGGGGCTCTGGGCAGCCCAGAGAGGAACAATCTCGGCTGCTGCTCAGCACCAGTGCAGGCAGTGCTGGGAGTGCTGCAGGAACAGCTCCACACTCTCCTGGCCCGTGCCCCACTGAGCTGTGGGATGATGTCGTGGGATGAACGAGACCTTCCCAGAGACTGCCATGGATGCCTGACCCCAAGGTCAGTGTGGAGATAGTGGAAGGGGCAGAAATGGCATCACGGTGTACAACCCTCCTCTTGGCCAGCCCCAGGGCTGCTGCCCCAGCCTGAATGTATTTTCACTCCTCTGCCACATCCCCATTTCCACACACAGTTGGGACAGGGAGCCAAGAAGGCTCCAGGCCCCATTTCACTGCCCAGCCCCTGGCACATCCCCTCACAGGCCAGACTTTGCTGCAGGCAGGAGGCTGCAGGGTCCAGCAGAGACATGAGGACGCAGGGTCCAGCTGCTGGGATATCAGAAGATCCCCAGAGCTTGGCAACCTCAAAATGACTGGACTGGAGGCTGCCACGTGAATCACTGCCAGCTCTGGTTACACGTGGTCTCGCATTCGTAAGCCCCTCCACTGGCTGTGCAGGCAGGGCAGCAGAGGAAGGAGGGGAGGGGCATCCACAGTCACACAGCACGAACACTTTAATGATCTGTCCAGCTCTTTCAAGACCCCGTTGGAGCAGCATCGTCCTGTTCAGCACCAGCATCCCAGAGACCTGTCCCAAAAGTAATACCACAGCTGGCCAGAGTACCTCAGGACCACAGGCAGAAGCAGGAACAGTGTGGCTCTGCTCCAGCACCCTCGTGACAAGACCCTGGGCTACTGCAGTGGGCAGCTCACAGGCGAGTGGCAGTGATGGTCTTTTGGGAGGGAGCTGCACGGGGCGCTGGGGATCTGCCTGGTGGCCCAGCTGAGGTGTCCAGTGGGGCACAGCCAGTTTTTGTGCCCTGCAGTGTTTCTCTTCCCTTTAGCAACTCCACGGCTGCTTTCTCCACCTCATCCATCTCCAGCTGGCTGCTGGCTGCCATCTCGTCCCTGGTCACTGCTAGGAATGATGAGTCATGGGCCAGAGTCCCGAGGCCTCCAGAGATCAGAGCCTGTGCAGGAGATGAGAGCACAGCCTGGGTGCTCAGCCTGGGGAGCTGCCCTGGCTGCAGGCACCCACCCACCCTCTCCTTCTCCCTTCTGCCCTCTGTGCTGGCACACACCTGCTGCTTGCCCTTGTAGATAATCTTTGCTCCCCAGTCTCCCATCATGGCATAAGCATGGTATCCCTGGAATTTCCTGCCATCCCTGCTGTTCCCTCTGCCAGGCTGTGCCCTTGCCTTACCTCCTGAATGAGGAAGGTGATGGCTGGGGTGGAGGATGTTCCTGGCTCACCAGTTTCTCTCTGCTGGAACCTTGAGCTGGATGCTGTTCCTGTCACAGTGCCATCCTCTATGGGCAGCTGGATGAGAGTAGCACAGAGCTGAAACATGTGCTGGGGCAGTGCCCAGGGAAGACCTCTCCCATGTTCGTGTGGGGGCTGCAGGTTCTGTCCCCTGTCCCTGTCCAGTGCCTGGACAGGCAATGCCATCCTGCTGGAACTCCTGGGTCCAAGGCACCCCCAAAATGGGACCAGCAGGGCCATGTGAACAGAGAGCTGGGAACCAGCTCTGCCCCCCTGCCCTGGCACATGCTGGCATGAGGCTCTGTGCTCAGCAAAGGGAGCTTGAGGGCAAATCTGATGCCCCCCTTCTGCTTGCCCTGGCTCTGGAGACAGATGGGGAGCCAGAGCAAATGTGCTTCCAGCTGTTCCAGCCTCGAGGAGCTCCCCATGACTGCAGCAGTTGCAGGGTGTGAGCCCAGCTCCATCTCCAGGCTGATCCAAGAGAAAAGCTCCAGCAAGGCTGGATTCACACAATGAGCCCTGGACAGTGGCTCCTTCCCAGCACAGCCACGACAGCCTTTCCCAGGATGGGAGGGAGGTTCACCTGTGTCCCCCACATGACATGTCCCCTCTTGACATGCACTGCCCCTTTACCTGCTGCGGGAGGAGTGGCCCTGGTGATGAAGGACTCCCAGAGGTGGCCCCTCGCCTCCTGCTCAGCCTCTCCATGGGTATGGGGGGGGTGTGCTCTGTGGGAGGGAAAGGCAGGGACATCAGATTGGTGCAAAAGCAAGGACACCACTGCCAAACAGAGATAGAAACGGGCTCACTAGGCTGGGGAAACAAAGGATTTAGGAGTTCAGCTGCATCCAAAGTCCCTGTTTCAGGAAATGAACATGGTCTCGTGGCCCTGCTGCCCTGGGACAGCCACTGCACCCCACCTGAGGCACTGTCTCCATGTTCCATCACCTCAAAGGGTAGGAGGGAGAAGGGTCTCCTGGAGCTCTCCAGAGAGATCCTGCTGTGCTCAGTGCTCTCAGCAAACCTCCAACTTATTGTGGCCTGCATCTCTTCCTTCCACCCACCAACACCAGACCCCTCCCCCTGCCCTGGCCCCTGGGCTGGTCCCAGTCCCCCAGAAGAACAACAAAGCCCAGACTCACCCCACACTGGGCGCCTGCGTGCTGCTGGTACCGTCTTCCTCAGCACCTCATCCTCATACTGCACCCTGGCGAGGGCAGGCAGCTGGGTCAGCCTGGCTGGGGACCACACACCAGCCCTACCTGGGGGTGCAGCCCTCCCCACCTTCCCCAGCCCGGGGGGACACACCTGCAGGGACAGGGTGTACAGGGTGGAGACCCCGAGAAGCAGGACTGAGTACATCCTCTTACATTGCTAATTTTTATCCCTTCTGCCCGTGCCCAGGTACAGGTGGTGTACAGGTACACCTGTGCTGGTGGCCACAACCTGGGCCTTGGCCCTCAGAGATTGGCAGGTGAGGAGGAGGAAAGATTCCTGCAACCCCTGGAGCCCTGCTGCCCACCTCCATCCTTACGGCACTGAGATGATGGAGTGATGGGATGGGAGCCCTGGGTAGGCCAGGGTGCAGCCAGCTGCCAGGACAGCCCCAGGGCAGGGCCAGCACTGCCCTCCTTGCCTGCACACCGAGGCTGACAGCCCTTACCCCTCCAGCCAGCTGCTGCTGTTGGCGTTGTTGATGTTGGTGTTGCCTTCCTGGGGGAAGTCATCTAGGAACACGGGAGAGTCGAGGTCCTCGCTGCCCACCTCGGTGAACTGCAGGGGCCTCTGGCTGGCCACCTGGGGCTGCAGTGGGCTGCTGGGCTCCATGAAGCTGTCCACCTGGCCAAACAAGCCACCCGTTCTCTGCAACCAACAGGGAGGGCATCAGGGGAAGCCTGGAGCTCCCGGCTGCTGTGGGGCCATTCCCATGTCGAAACAGTGATTGCTCTGCTCAGGCCTTGCACACCACGTGGTCCCAAAAGCCTCACTGCCCAGGTGGGGAAACTGAGGCACTGAGGGTTGATGGCCATGCAGCAGCACTGGGATAAGCCAGCCCATGACAAATCTTGTCACCTCTGCACGACAGTCTGAGGTGGTGGCAACTCTGGACACAGAAGGAGATGCAACTCTGCAACCCCACAGCTGCCCAGGCTGTCTCTGAGACACCCAGGGAATGGGAAGTGAATCAGTTCCCGTGACACCAGAGCTGTTCTGCCTTAGCCTGGCAGAAAGTGTGAGTGGGAACCTCCAAACCAGCAAGTAAATATCCAGCACAGCCCTGCCAGGCACGTGGGCTGGGTCCTTCCACAGAGGGGAAACTGAGGTAGAGAGCAGCTTGCCCAAGATGACACAACCAGGATATCCTGATGCTCATAGAAAGGAAAGAAGTACTGGTCATCCTTGTGGCCCACCCCCTGCAGACTGTCCCTTCAGTGCTAGCAGCCAAGCTGACCCACCACCACCAATCTGAAATCAGGGCTGGGTTGTGTCCCGAGGGCTGAACTCACCCTGTATATCCCTTCCTCCATGGCAGCCTCCACCATGGCTCTTTCCAGCTCCTCCTCTGCAGTCAAGTCCCCAGAAATGGCCCGATGGATTTCAGGAGCAGCTTCTTCTTCAATGCTCCTCAGCCCAGCCTGGAGAGGACAGGAAGGCAGGGCTGATGTGGCTGTGCCCCACCACCCCTCACCTTGGTCTTCGGAGAGGGAAACATGATGAGGCACGCTCACCCTGCCAGGTGTCCTGCCAAGGACAGGCCATGGGTCACAGCCTGCAGCTGGCTGGCTCTGTGCTTGGGGACACTGCTCCTGAGCTCCTGCTGTGCCACAGCTGTCCCACAGTTTCTGGGCTCATGCTGTCTCACAAAAGGGAATGCCAGGGGCAGCCTGATGGAGGGTAGGGCTGGTGACAGCCAAGGGCAGGCTGGGCCTCTGTCCCTGATCTGGGACCTGGCTCTTTTCCTTACTTTGCACCTTTGGGGCCTGGTCTTTTATCTCTACAGGTGATTTCCTCTCTACAAAGTCAGGAGAGGCTATGGACATCCCAGCCTTCTGGCCAGGCACAGAAATCCTCTGCCAGCACCCTTGGGCCTGCTGTGCAGGCTTCTCTGACTGCAGTGCTCCCACTCAAAGTCAGCCATATTGATCCCTGTCTTGGGTTGCAATGCAAGATGTAACCAGCAGTATGTGTTCTATTGTCATCTGTTGAAAGTGGGTGGGGAGGTGTTTTTTCTCTTCCACAACCCAGCCTCCCTCCAGGGATGCCTGCTGTTAATGGGCCATCGAGGCTCACTGCATGACTGATAAAATTGCATCATCCCATGGGAGATGCTCCACCCTGTAGGAGGGGCCAAGCATTCCTACCTGGATAAAACCTGAGTCAGAACACCAGCACAGCCTGTTCCCACTGGATTCCCAGAGGAGGACCGGACCTATCTTGCCACCACTGGACCTTCAGAGGAAAACTACACCCTTCTACAGGATCATTGCTTCAACAGAACCACTTCTGTCACTCCAGGAGGACTTGACTGGACTGCTACCAACACTCTGACCAACAGGGTGTCAGGTCATGTTCTGACTCTGTCAGTGTTTTCTTTTTTGTTTGTTTGCTTTTTTTGTACTACTACATTTTTCTTTTCAATATTCTTAGTAAAGAACTGTTATTCCTATTCCCATATCTTTGCCTGAAAGCCTCTTAATTCAAAATTATAATATTCAGAGGGAAGGGGTTTACATTCTCCATTCCATGGGAGGCTCTGGCTTTCCCTGGCAGACACCTGTCTTTCCAAACGAAGACAATCCCCCCTCCACCTGTTGCACTGTAAGGCTGAGAGAACACAGAAAACACCAGGCACATGGAGCTATCCAGACACTGCTAAGGGGAGAAGAGGGAGAAGGCCCTGGGATTGGAGCAGAGCAGGTGGGTAAGGGCTTGGATGAGCAGTATTTGGCACAGTCTGTGGTGGGAGTTTCCAGGTCCTAAAACTACTTGGTGCACCAGATCCTGCCAAGCCCTCTCTACAACTGGAGTCCGTGGAGCAGAGAGTCAAAACCCTCTTTGCTTTCTGAGTCATCTGCACCCTGGACACCAAGGTCACACTCCGAGCTGGGGACTCATGGCCAGTTCACTGCTGATTTACTTGGGGCACCTCAGTCCCAGAGGCCTGAGGCACAGGGGTCCCTGCAGCTCTCTGAGTCACCCTGGACTTCCCCAGACTGGGGGAGGCCTCTTCCCTAACCTGCAGAGCTCCCTGCCTGCCTCCAGGAAGAACCTCCCCTCCAACAGCACCCACACACCAACCTGGATCTCCACAGGGTTCTTCTTGGGCCGGTACCCATAATATTCCTCCTGGCGCTTCATGAACTTCCTGAAATGTTCTTGGATCAGGAAAGTAGCATAGAATTTGCCCACTGTCACCTCATCATCTGGAGGGAGGAAACCAACATGATGATTCTGCCTGTCACAAGATCCCAAGTGGCTGGAGCAGTGATACCCTGACCAGGAGTTGCTCTGTCCCACTGGGAAGTGCCATACCTCCAATAGGTGGGATGACCTGGTCCAAAAGCTTCATACTCGTTCGCTTCCAGATTTTTTTGATAATAGCTCTGAGCTCCTCATTAGCCTGTTCAAAATTACCTGCGAGGAAAGCGAGCAGAACAGAGTAGTTCATTCCCAGGGATGTGAACAGGAGTGAAGACAAAGCATGTGAATACCTGGCCAATCTCCTGGAGGGTGTGACAGCTCCTCTCTGTCTCCCCACCCAACAAAAATGAGCTTAGTAACACCAAGGCTTTGATTTTAGCCAGAATGCTTTACAGATTTTGACCTCCCCTTTGGTGCTGCCACAGGGTTCACCATTCCTGAAATCCCGGTCTATTTCCAGGATCTCCTGTGCTTCTCCCTGGCTGCTACATTCCCACTCCATCCAGGGGGAAGCGCCATGGCACACTGCTGGAAGACACTGATCCCAGGAGCCCACAACTGCCTAAACTCAGCTCCTGGCACAGCTGGCTGCCCAGCCCAGAGCTGCTCACAGCACAGGCACAGCCCACAGGTACAGAAACAAGCTGGTGGGACACCTTCCCACAGCAGAGCTCAGCAAACAATGCTGCTGGCAAGGAAGGGGTGAAAGCAGCTCCTCCTCAGCACCGCTAAATTCAAAGGATGGGAGCTGGACCAGCCCCATTCCCAAGCTGTTCAGGGTGGCACTGGTGGCACTGGTTCACTCCTCAGGGCTGCAACATGTGGGCCATCAGCTAATAACATCCTCCAGGCTTGGGCTGAGCAGTACCATGCAGGCTCTGGTCCAAAGGGATGGGGAATAAGAACAGAGCTGAGGGTTTGTCCACAGGGTCTGATCCCACAGACAAGTGACCTGAGATCCCTGGCCAGTGGGGGAATGGTGCGTAACCCACACCCAGCACCACAAGGAAGGTCCCCTGTCAGGCTGTAGAGGCAGACAAGATCACTGCTTACCTTCTGTCTTGATCTTGAGGGCTGTCCTCACCAGCGCAAAGAGGGTGGCGTTGAAGGTGACGGTGCCATCGCTGTTCAGGGGCATGTTCATGCACACCAGGCGCTGCACAGCAAACCAGCACCTGTGACCCCAGGTGACAGTGCAGGCTGGCAGCCCCCAGACTCAGTGCCTGCCCTGGCCACAGGCTCTGCTCAGGGCATGGAGCTCTGCCAGCCCTGCCCAGGCCCAGGGGCTCTGCATCTCCTGTACCACAATTGCCAGAGGCAGCGACATCCCTGGTCCCCGCCAGCTGAACCAGAGCAAGTGATGGGCAGAGCTAGAGGAAATAACCTACAGGGGCATGGGTACCATGGGAGAAAATCATGGAATCATGGAATTGTTTAGGTCAGAAGAGATCTGTAAGATTATCAGGTCTAACTGTTTCCCCAGCACTGCCAAGGCCACCAGAAAAACCATGTACACTAGCACCACATTCATGGGGCTTTTAAATCCCTCCAGGGTGGTAACCCCTGACTGCCCCGGACAGCCTGTCCCAGGGCCTAACCAATCTTTCTGGTTTCTGTGAAATCAGAAACCTATCTTAGCTGCTTTCTGTGAAAAATATTTCCCTAATATCCATCCTAAACCTCTCATCGTGGGACTTGAGACTGTTTCCTCTTGGACTGTCACTTTTTACTTAAGAGACAAAACCGACTCCCACCTGGCTTCAACCTCCTGTCAGGGAATTGTAGAGAGCAAGAAGGTCCCCTCTGAGCCTCCTCTGCTCCCAGCTGAATCCCCCCAGCTGCTTTCAGAGAGACGGGAGTCATTTTGCATTGCACTCCCCACTCCAAAACGTGTTCCAGGCTGCTGTGAGGAATCTGGAGATTCCTCCTGATGCATTTGCCCAAAACCCATGAGGGATTACGCCAGTGCCTGAGCTCCTTCCCATGCACGTTACACATGAGCCTCACACATGCCCTAGATTTGTTCAGAATGAGCTAAGCCAGGAAAAGTGTATTTCTGCTAAGAAAGTTGGGGTTTCCTTCTCCCTGAGCACTATCAGCTCTTGGAAACAAGTTCTACAGCCCAGCTGACATGGCCACATGCTCAGGCCCTGCACTGCCCTCCTGCACCAGCTGCAGCGTGGCCTGGAAGTCCCCTGTAATGAGGGCTCTGGGCAGAGCCAGCCCGTCAGTGCCACACCTTTGAAGCAGGAGGTGAGCACAGGTAAGAACTGATCTTCAGGAGCCTGAACCACATCAGCTCTGTGCAGGTCACAGCACCTCTCCTTGTCCCCTGAATACAGCCCAGACCAGAGTATAAGTGTGGGAAATGGATTTGTAGAGAATTCTCAAAACCCCACTTTCTCTCTCAACCATGTCTCTCCCATGAAATAGGACACACATGGTTGAGAGAGAAACTGAACTAGAAACAAGTTTCAAATGATAACCTTGCAAATAGATTAGATATTTTGGAGAAACAGAACTATGAAAAATGTATTGTAGCAAGACCCACGTGGGGTATTTTAATAAATTATTGTCTTAGAAGCTTTTAGCAGCACTATGTGGCAAAAGCTGATAGGCAAAAAACACTTATAATGTATTGTAATTAAGAAATAATTTGGCTTCTGATTTTGATGGTGTGAGTTGTAACATCTGTACTGTCTCACCCTTCTCATGAGACTGAAAATAGAATAAAAATCTTTAAAACACCCCCCAGGAGCCCCATCTCTGGGTCAGAAAAACAGTTTTTCCAGCATATAAGCCATGGCACTGGAAGCTGGCTGGACTGTCACTCTCAGCCTGCTGGGAGGACACAGTGACAGCCTGGGGAAGGTGTCCCTGTGCCCACACCCCTTGTCACCCCCTTGGCTCTTACCTTACAAGCTACACGGTGTGGGCAGAACTTCCCAAAGCCCAGGGGAGGGTTGATACGCCTCAGTAGAGTCACCACATCCAAGTGTTTGATTCTCCCCCTGCAGAGGGAACACACCAGCTCAGCAGTGAGGCAGCAGACCTGGAGAGGTGCTCTGGGGGCTGACCCCTGGGATCTGCTCCGTGCTTCTGTGCTGGGCACATCCCTACTCTTCCCTCTGCTCCTTCTGGGGACAGCAGCTGCTCCCTGAGGTGCTGGGGAGCAGGTAAAGGTGTGCAGTGCCCTGGGAAGAGTTGGCAGCCTTGCCACAGCTGGATGAAGAGAGAACTGAAAGTTTTATGCTCCCAAATATCCTGATGGCTTTTCTCAGACTTGGATCAGCTCCGGCAAGTCCACATCAATCATTGTTAGGGCAGACACAACATGTAGAGTGACACGATAAAAACTCTTTAGAAGTCTCATTATTATGGCCACATGCTGTCTTTTATACAATTTTTACAAATTTGAGGGCAACTTCTAATTGGTTAATAGTTTTCTTGTTAATTATTTTATTGGTTAGTAAAAGATATTTTACTTGTCTATCAAATCTATCTATTCTTGAATTGTTTACAGATTTTCTTTACTGATTCCCATGGGACAAATCCCTTGTTATTACAGGTGCACTTATTTTTCACCCTCAGAATAGACACTTGTGTTAAAGGAACTCCTCATTCTCAAAATATCTTCATATGGGAATTTGCAAATTCCTTGTTAGCTACACTTAGAAGGAATGACAGGCCAGCTTTTTACTCCATTCCTACACACATCCACCTCTGAGAGGCTGGAACCTGAGCCATAGGCAGTGCCACAGCTCACCCTGCTATCCTGTCCGCCTCTCCATGCCACCCACCCACCCATACTCACTTGGCCTCAGGGTCGTACTCAGCCCAGATCCGCTTGAACTCGTCCAGGTGATGCGGCCCGAGGATGGACCAGTCCCGTGTCAGGTAGTCAAAGTTGTCCATGATGACAGCCACAAAGAGGTTAATGATCTGAGGGCAGAGGAATGGATGGGAAGGACACAGCTGGGGGAGAGACACTGGCACTGCAAAAACATGGGCAGATGTGTTCTGGAGCAGAAGGGGCTTGGGATCTCCTGGAGTCAGAGGATGCTGAGTGAGGGTCTTCCCATGCAGAGAGAAACCTCCTGCTCAAGGAGGTCATGTGAAAGGACAAGCACATCAGCATCTTGTCCCTGTCCACCCTTGCCAAGGCAAACACAAACACATCTGGAAGGCAGCACATGGAGGCTGTGGGAAGAACCTAAAGGGGATCCTGGGTCCCCCAGAAGTGCAATGTCAGTTTAGAGCATGGCTGGGTAGGTGGGCTGGGGGAGATGTCGCCAGGAGGAGGTGCTGTGGGCTCACCACTAACAACACCACGGCTGCCCAGGCAGGACAGGGGTGCCAAAGGGGCCCTGTGGGAGCCAGCATACCAAGAAGGCACAGAGCATGTAGAAGCTGATGAAATAGAAGTAGGCAAAGCCAGTGCCACAGGTGTACTCCTCTCCCTCAGCATAGTCCGACTCGGGGTCACAGCGCCGGCCGTAGCTGCAGTCCAGCAGGATCTCCTGCCACGCCTCGCCCGTCGCACACCTGGGAAGAGGGGACAGGAGCTGGACATGGAGGGAGGGCTGAGGCCAGTCCAGCCCACAGGGGAATGGGAAGCTGCTGGGAAAGGAGCAGGCAGGATTCTATGGAAGGAGCACGGCTATAGGGCCACTGAAAGCTTCAGAAATTGTCTGGAGTAAGGGAAAGCCTTGGGCTGAGCTGCTGCTTCCCATGAGTTTTCCTCACAATTCACAAAATAAAATCCAGTCTGGGAAGGAAATACTCAGAATAGCAACCCCAAAACGACCCTCTCTCTGGCAGCCCGGCCACATCAAGTAAACCCACAGCCTCTCTTGAAATGCTCCCACTGCTGCAGGAGATCTTTCTGTGGGACAAAAAATAAATCAGCTACTGAAATGCTGGTCCTCCCTCACTCCAAGCTGGGTATTCCCACAGGCTCCCTTCTGGAGCTGCTTACATGACAGAACAAGACTGACCTGAAGAGCAGCAGCACAGCCTGTGGAAAGGTCTGGAAGTTGTTGTTTCGGTTGATCTGGGTCCCATCCACCATGGCGATCTTCCCAAACATCTGTAAATCACAGCAGGAGGTCTCCAGTGTGCCATCCTTTCTTTGGCATCAACCACCCTTCAGAGCTCCTTTGGTGCCTGAGCTCCGCTTCTTGTTTGATTGGCTTTGGGCATCCCCAAAAGAGATTAAGATTGGGGTTTGGGTGCTCTGGGGCTTAGAAGCTACTTGGACATTCCTGCCAGTGCTGAAAACACCCCTTTACTACAACTGCACTTCATCTGGGCCAAGGAGACAAGGTCTCCTGGACCAGCACAAGCACTGGTGCCTGTGTGTCTAGGTTGTGCCATTGACTCCCAAAGTGCTCTTTGCCATATGCCTCAGCTGAAGCCCAGGGATGGGAGGCTGCTGGAGTGACAAACATCTTTGCAGGGTAAACAGGTCATATCGTGCTAAGTCCCAGAGAGGGCCTAACAGAGGAACCAGTCCCTCCCTGTCCCACCTCCCCAGGTGCCCTCAGGCTCAGGGCATCTGATGAAGACCATTTCCCACCCCTCTGCCCCTGTGCCCCTCACCTGCATCCCAATCACAGCATAAATGAAGAAAAGCATCACAATCAGCAGGGCCACGTATGGCAGAGCCTATGACAAAAGGAGCACGGCGTGTGTGAGACACGATCCAGGGACAGGGCGTTGGTTCTGGAGGTGCTGCAGGAGGACCCTGGTGTTTGTGGGGAGGGGACAGCTTACCTGTTCCTCTCACCACCCTCCTGCTGGCCCCTTCTCTGTGGTTCTTACACGTGGGAGGCTGATGTTAGCCCCCATGGGAGCACTGCTCTCTGTGGCTGGGACAGAGGCACAGCACACCCCAGGGCTGCCCAGGGCTGAGGGAACTGCCCAGGTCAGGGCTGTGAGCTGATGCTGCAGCATGCCCTGAGGCACCCACCTGGTGCAGATCCCAACCGGGACCAGGACAAACGGCCCAGGCAGGTACTGCCAGCACCTGGCCCAGCTCTGACCCTCAGTGCTGTCAGCCAGGGAATCCCACACACCTTCCCACCCACATGGGCAATGTTCTACACACCACAAGCCCCCGGCCCAAGCTGAGGTCAGCAGCCTACCAGCACTGGAGCTTTCTCCTCTGCCTGGTGAGGACAGGCTGCTCATGCTACCAGCCTGATGCTCAGCCACTGCTGCCAGGGCATGTGTGTGTTTGGGAGGGGAGCACTGCTCCTGACAGACCTGAAAGGACTTGATGAAGGTCCACAGGAGGGTCCTGACACCTTCACCCCGGCTCAGCAGCTTCACCAGACGCATCACCCGGAACAGCCGGAAAAAAGTGATGGAGACACGGGAGTTGTCATCTTCCTGCAGGCAGAGCACAACAGCTGGAGGACAGAGGGTGCTGAAGCCTCCAGGCTTTCAAGGCAGGGAGGCCCAGGTCCTGGGGTAAGGAAGGGTAATGAGATCCCACCCCCAGGCACCAGTCATGTGCCCTTGCCTGCACACAGGATCAGACTGCAAAGATGTGCTGGCACTTTTCCCCCTGGCACTTCTCCCCCCAGCCTTCCCAAGGATCTCATCTCCCCAGGCCCTCATGCTCACACTTTTGACACTGGGATAACGCAGGAAGGAAGGCATGCTGCCACATGGACTGGGAGAGCTGTGAGGGTCACAGGGCCACCACAGACAGCGTTAGTCCCACCAGGGTCTTGCCCAGCACATCCCATATTTGTAGGGTGAGGTGTATGGTGGGCACCAGGCACAGGAAGGGCTAATAGCAGCCGTTGAAGCAGAGAAGGGCTGTTTCGAGAATGTTACAGCAGGACTTCAAGCAAAGGAGGGACTGAAGAGAGGTGTCTCTGTGAGGTGCTGCCCAGTGTCACCTGGCCATGTAGTGATGCCTACTCTCTGGGGGTATCCCCCTAGAAGGGGTGAATAGCCAGGGGTTCAAGGCAGAGTGGGCAGGCAAGAGGCACAGCTCCTGGCCTGAAAGGACTGGGTTTTGTCTGAGAGCACCTAACAGCAGTGGTTGGAGATGCTGGGGGCTTGGTCACCTGTGCCATTGATAGCCTCAGCATGGCACAGCCTCAGCTGCCATCTCTGCCACCAGGAGCCGTGAACAGACCCTCCTGGCACTGCCTACCTGGACTCCATTGCTGCTTGGGATGCTTTTCCCACTGCCCCCTTAGCCTACCAGAGCTTTACTGCTGCCCCTGGATCCCTCTCATTCTCATCACCCCAGCCACTCACTCACAGCTATCTCAGGGCAACAAAATCCAGCTGCAAATACCCCTCCCAGCAGCTCCACTTTCCTCAATATCACACTTCTGAGTTCCCAGGGCTGCACTGAAAATCTCATCTCCTCTCCCATCTGTTTCTTTTGCCTTTCATTCTCCTGGTGCCTCGTGCCCATGCAGTGAGTGCAGTGGTCAGGAACATCCCCTCAGCCCCAGTGCACCCCATCCCCACCCCTGGGATCTGGGCAGTGTCCTGTGGAGAGCAGCTTGCACTCTGCAGTTCCCAGCACCAGGGCCCTGGGATGAGGCTCTGGCACCTGGTACCCTGCAATCAGCTCCCTCCACATTTTCAGACCAGGCCAGGACACCCCACTGCCACTGCACCCCCTTAGTGAGCTTTGGCCACCAGTGCAGGGCTTGGTCCCCTCAGCTCCCCAGGACATTGGGCTGCACCCAGGGGACACAGCCAGCCCTGGGGGAAGGCACAGGACAGGAATTGCCCCTCTCACCATTTCTCTGGTTGTCAGAGGCTACATCCCTTCAGGCCTTAGGCAGCCAGGGTGATGGGCAGAAGGACCAAGGCCAGCTTTCCTGCCCTACAGCTGGAAAGGCCCTCTGATATGGCAGTTCCAGGGTATGGGATGGTGAAGGGCAGGGCTGGGCTTTCAGATGGGCCCAGGAGGGCTGGGGAACAGCCTTGCACCTCTCAGAGTGGGAAGGGGTGTCTGTGTGTGTGGTGTGTCACCCCAAATCCCTCTCAGCGAGGGCAGAGAACACCCCAGAGAGAATAGCTGGGTGTGGTGTGCCTCAGTGACATGCAGGGCACATGCAAACGCTGGCCACAGGCAGTGAGGGATGCACAGCAGGCACATGCAGCTGATATTTACAGTGCCATCACAGCCTCCACCCAGGCAGTACAATCCACCACTGGGGGCAAGAATGGTCTGTCAAGAGAACAGGAGAGTCAGCAGAAATGAGGCAGGAACGACAGGGAGGGAGGGAGGTGTGGTGACACAAGAAAATAACACAGACACAGAAGAAAGACTAAGATGGGAATCAGGGAGAAGAGGAGGGACACAAGGAAGGGCAGGCAGAGCCCCACCATCCCTTAGGCTCGGGGACAAGATGGTGTGACTGTTGATAGGCAGAGGCAGGATCTGGGTGAGCAAAGAGCCACAGAGACCACGAGGGACTCACCCACCTCTGTGCCCTGCTGCACTTCCCCTGCTGTGACACCCTCAGAGGGGCAGGGCTGTGCCCAGGAAAGCTGGGCCAAACCTCAGCGGTGCTGCTGCCCTCCTTGGCCAGGCCCAGGGATCTGGAGGCGAGCTGAGCTCCTCAGCCAACAAAGGACTTCTCTGCAGCAAGCTGGGCTGCTCCCAGCATGGCAGCCCGGGCACCAAGGCAAAACTGGTGCAGGTTTGCTTGCAGTGAGCACCGAGACTGGCAGCCCTGGGGGTGGGCAGCGGGCAAACACCCTGAGGCTCCTCAAAGCCAGCCAGAGACACGCTCCTGCTGCCTGCAGAGAGCCTGGGACACTCTGGGGCAGGGGGACTCAGCGTCAACCCCTGACTCTTGGTGGGGTGGTCCAGCCCCTGTGCCCCCTGCACAGCCCAGGCTCGTTCCTGGGGTCTCAGCCAGTAATTGTGGGGGGTGGGAGGTTGCAGGGGTTGGGCCTTGCCAAGGGGCTGAGCCCCCAGGGCAGTGACAGGAGCAGCACAGCAGCAGGAGCACTCCAGCCTCCTACATTTCAGCCTGGGCTAGCACTGCCAGTGGGGCCCCCATCCCTGCTTCCCTCAGACCCCTCAATGCCCCCCAGCATCTGGGGGAACTCAGACAGGGATTGGAGAGCCATGAACATCTGGGAGAGAGGAGAGGAGAGAGGAGAGGAGAGGAGAGGAGAGC
>WBMY01001471.1:66199-103944 GCA_013397315.1 Donacobius atricapilla
ACTTTGCAAAGCAGGCTTATGTGCCTGGATGACACCAGGAATGGCTGGGTTGGTGCAGGGTATCACCTGCCAGCCCCACACTGCAGCCTCCCAGGGGAGCTGTGATGGGTGCAATGGCTGCAAACAGCTCCTGGGGACAAGGGGTGACAGACCCACCTTGTACTGACCTCTTAGCAGGAAGGAGACTTATCAGAAGGGAAGGTGAGGTTGCCCCCACCCCCTCCCCTCCCCTCTCTCCATGCCTCCTAATCCTAATCCCAACCCCCTGCACATCACCAGATGGCTGGGAAACACTTGGCAATGCTGGGAGAGACATGGGCTGGATGGAAAAGACAGGACATTGGGAGAGGTATGACAGCCCTGAGGGGACAGAGGTGGACACTGCCAGAGCAGGGCTGGCTGTGACAGAGGTCCCTGAAGACCTTGGCAGGCTGGGGAAGGAAACCAATGCTCTTAGAGCTCCTGCAAAGAGACACAGGGGAAAGAACCTAGGAAGCTCAGGCCACATAGAACATTCCCCAAATTCTCCCTGGCCTTCTGCACAGTCCTACTGCTGTCAATAGTGCTGCAGCACACAGAGCACAGTACCTGGGTCAGTCCCTGCCAGCCCAGTCCGGGCACCAGACTCCTCCTGGTGCCTGTGATGTGTCCTGGGCATTCCCACAGACCCTCAGCAAGGACAGCAGGATTTGGGTATGTGTGCCAAGTAGTCTCCTTCTCCAGAGGAACTGGAAACCACCGCCCAGTCCAGGGCCTTGAGCACCCCTTGAATTTCAGTTCTGAGTGACAGCAGGCTGGGGAAGGATACCCAACCAAGTCACAGGTGCAGAGAGCTGGCGGGCAAGGAGAAGGAGGAGCTGATGACAGATGAAAGCTGTTGGCACTGGCATGAAATCTGGGAGCTCATGAAAGCTAAGCAGCCCAGAGGCCAGAGGATGGCTGTACTGATGGGCAGGACTATGCAGAGAGGGACAGAGGGCTCTCACAGGAGAGGAAGGTGGACGGTTTTTGCTCATCCCAGCTCTGTGAGGCCTGGAATACCCTACAGAGAAGAAGGTGACTGCTTTCAAGGGTCTCTGGAAACCTCACCTTCCTGCACAGAGAACACCTGAAGGTGACCCTGTGCAGGGGTGGCAGAGGCAGCAGCAGTGCCAGACCCAGCCCTGCAGTGCACCAGATGTGCCAAGCCCTCCCTCTTTGAGGAGACACTGCCAAGTCACTGGAGAGGGTTAATCTATCATCTCCCCCATTCCACAGCTGCATCTGGAGCCACCAACAGATCTGCTGAATAAGCACACACCTCCCACAGCAGGGGGACATTTTCAGGGCCAGACACAGGTGTGGATGTCCCAGTGCTAGGGAAGGCATGCGGCTTCCTAGCACTGCTTTGAAAATGCTCCCAGCAGAGCACTCACCCAACAGGCACTGCCTGAGGCACCAGCCCCACAGCTTACACAGTGCAGAGCTCCAGCAGTGATGTCTGGAGTTCACACAGGCACACACACACCACCAGGGTGTGTATGTGTACAGGCTGCTCTGTAAAGGGACACACACAAAGCAAGTGTCTTGAAATCTGATGTGTCTGATCGTTCCTATGGGCCAGAAGAGTCCTGTGGCAACAGGAAGCTGTGGGAACCCTTTTACTCCCACCTGCGCTGATCTGAGGTGGATGGGTGGATGCCTGTTCAGGCATGCACAGGAGGAGTGAGGCAGGGGCTGGCACAAAGCCTGCTGCTTACGGGCTAGTCCAGAATGACTGTTTTCCACAAGACTCCAGTGCCTACAGATTCAGGAGACCAGAGAGGAGGCGGCAATGTGACAGGCTGGGCACTTGGGGATGTTTAAATTGTGCTTTAATGCTCAAAGGGCCACAGCTGTGTTCTCCACGCACTCGTGCCATGTGCTGATCCTGCCTTGTCCCTCCTCAGAACCAAGCAGAGCAGGGAGAGAGGAGAGGACACCATCCCCCTGCAGAGCTGGACACCATCCCAGCACTCCTGCCTGCTCCCAGGGCTGGTGCTGCAGTGCAGCCTTGAGTGGGGACAGTGCCGTGCCCCAGCCCCCCAACACTTACGTCAATCTCGCTGAGGATGACATCAATGATGCTGCCAATCACTATGAGGAAGTCAAAGACATTCCAGGGGTCTCCGAAGTAGCCCTGTCAGGGAGGAGCCAAAGAGTGAACATGCAAGGGTGTAGGAAGGGGTACCAGAAGGTTCTTCAGTGACTCTGACCCTCAGAAGAAGGGATGGTGGTCAGAGCTTGCACCCTCTGCTTGGTTATTTGGTCCGGTCTTGCAATGAGTGAAATGAGGAGGGTGGATCAGGATGGCTGGATCTGACCCCACCCTGGATATGACACTGAAGATGGGAATAATGGCCAACTGGACTGGGTGGGATTTGGTTAGCAAGGGTAGCCCTGACAAGTCCCTCCAGAAACTCCAAGGTCCTGCACGTGGGGCTCCCTAAGGGTCTTGCAAGGAGAAGTTATCTGCAGCTGCAGGGCGAGGGGTGCTTGTACTCAAGGTGCCAAATGCAGGATAAATGGACCCCCTGGCCTGCTTTCCATGCTGTTCATGCTCCTCTCTCACCTTAGCTTTAAAGGCCATGAGCTTGAGGACCATCTCCAGGGTGAAAAGGATGGTGAAGGCCACGTTGAGGATGTCTGAGATGTGGTTCATTTCTGCAGACTGGTTGTAATGCTGAGGATAAGACAGAAGGAGCCATTAGCTGACGACAGATCCAGGCTCCAGTGTGAGCTCAGAGATGTGTGCTGGATGCAGAGCCCCCTCACACAGCCAGGCCTATGGCTCAGCAAAAAGGAAATTTCTCCCCTGCAGCCCCTCCTCTGGGCTCCCCACATCCCACCAGTCCCATTTTGCCCCATCATAACATAAGCAAATACCCCTTTGTCCAGAGGCTCTCTTGGGGATCACAGGGCTGAGCCAGCCTGTGCCCTCCCACAGACACCCCTCCACCATGCCTGTGTCCTTACCTGCATGCCCAGGCAGATGGTGTTGAGCAGGATTAGGAAGAACATGAGGTACTCGAAGTAGGAGGAGGTGACCACGTACCAGATCTGGTACTGGTAGGGGTTCTTGGGGATGTAGCGGCGCAGCGGGCGAGCCTTCAGCGCGTACTGCACGCACTGGCGCTGGGGAAGGGAGGCGGGGGGCAGGTGTGATCCCACTGCAGGGCACACACTCAGCACCACCAGCAATGCTGCACATCCCCACAGACCCAGGCTGCAGCGCCCTTCTCTCCCAGCCCAACCACAGGGCCAGGTACAGCCGTAGGTCAGGAAACTGCTGTGCTTCCTTCAAAAACACCCCAGAGCACCCACATGCTTCCAAAGCCATCTTTTGCCTCCAAAGATGGCCATGCTGCCCTTGGCCTGACCCCTCCAGCCCAGAACCTGCCTGCTTGTCCCAGCATTTCCCCAGGGTCTCTCAGGACCAGCTTAGAGCACCCTGAAGACACCACATGACCCAGGGGTGAAGGGGCACTGAGATGGCTGCACAGGCCTGTCCCTCCCCAGCAGCCCAGGGCCATCTCTGCTGGGTTTCTGAGTGGTTCACATCACCCTGGCACCCCCAGCTCAAGCTGCCCATGCTGCCTCCGTGCAGGAGCGTGACAGCACTCTGGGGCCAGCAGCTGCCCCTGTCCAATGTCCTCCCCAGTGTGTCCCACATCCTCTGCCAATGCCTCTGCCTCTTTCAGCCCAGAGACAGCTCTTGCTGTCCCCAGCCAGAATGACAGCATGACAGCATCAGAGAAGGGCTGGCAGCAGAAAGTACCTCTGGAGACGGTCTAGTCACAGTTTCCTGCCCAAAGCAGGGCCAACTAGAGCATGCTGCCCAGGACAGTTGGCTTTTGAATAGCTCCAAAGATGGAGGTTTCACTGCCTCTCTGGGCAACTTGTTCCATGCCTGACCACTATCATTATATAAAAGGGGCTTTTTTCATGTTTAAATGAAATTTCTTGTTTTCTTCAGTTTGTGTCCACTGCACTTTTTCCTGACACTGGGCACACCTGAAAAGAGCCTGGCGCAGTCTCCTCTGTGCCTTCCCATTGGTGATTCCTACAAGCCCTCTTTTCTCAGCACCAGACTGGACTCCCAGACCCTCCTTAGATTTCCAAACCCTCCATCATCTCAGTGGCCCTTTGCTGGACTCACTCCAGTACATCCATGTTTCTTTTGTACTGGGGAGCCCAGAACTGGGCACAATCCTCTGCTCCAGCTCACTCTGGGCACCCCAACTGTCTAGAGAGGGCCACTCCCTGTTTCTGGTCCCCTCTGCCCTTCCCTCAGGCTTGTTTTGTGCTAGGCATGGGTCCAGCTGGCCCTGCCCCAGCAGCAAATAGACCTGGGGCAGGTTTAACTCATCTGTGTCAGTAATGTCACCACACAGAAGGGCTGATCCAAATCAGCCAGCCCCAGCAGTGCCAGATCCAGGGCTGGTCCTCCTTGTCCTGTTCCAGCAGTCCCATTACCTGGTTCTTGTCCAGCTCACAGTTCTTGTACTCATTCTCCCCTTGCTCCTGGAAGGTGACGATGACAAAGCCCACAAAGATGTTCATCATGAAGAAGGCAATGAGGATGATGTAGATGATGAAGAACATCGCAATCTCCACCCGGTAGTTGTAGATAGGGCCTGTATCCTCAGCATTGGTGTCAATGGCCATGTACAGCAGCCTACAGGAGAGAAATTGAGGCAACAGAAATCCTAATTGGATGGGAAAGACCATGTCTCATCTTGAAGGTTACAGAGAGCTTTGGGGACATCCAGCAATGGTGGGACAGGGCTGCCTGGGTAACCTTGTCAACCCCACAGCCACTGCCATGGTGACTGGTCCTGCTTCTCAACACGGATAGCTCTTCTTTCTTTACCCTGGCCAAGGCCCACGGCAGTGCCCTGCTCCCAGCACAGACCTTCCCTCAGCAGAGACTCACTCTGGCCAGCCCTCAAAGGTGGAGACCGTGAAAAGCGACATCATGGCTGAGAAGACATTGTTGAAGTGGAAGTCGCTGTGCAGCCAGACCCGCTTCTGGACCTCAATCTGCGTGGGGTCCGCGTCCACATAGTTGATGAACTGACCCCTGCAGCAGAGGGGACACAGAGCTCACTGCCAGGGCCCCCTCAGCCCAGGCTGCAGCACTGGCCTGGCATCCTTGGTCCCTGGGAGGGGAGGACAGCCCTGTGCTTGTTCCTGATTGACCCCAGGGAGAGGGAGAACAGGACAGCATCCCAGATCCACTTTCTGGGTGCAACATTCCCCTGCAGGAACATAAACATTCCCCACAACATCCCCCCCAGCTCCCATCCCTGGCCACTGCCCTCCTGGGAGTTGCAGAGAGCTCTTACCTGCACTCCTTCTCTGTCAGCTTGGATGGGTCTGTGCACCTGTAGAACTTGCCCTGAATTCAACAGAGACCAGAAGTGGCCATGGTGTTGCTTTGACTTTAGAAGCCCTGGGGAGTTTTGACTTTTTCCCAGCCCTCAGACCCCATCTCACCACCTCCACACAGGCTCTGGCCCTGGCCTCCCACCACCACTGGCCTCCCCACTGTGCCTGCCAACACAACCCAGTTCACAAGGTGCTTCTAGAGTCGTGGAATACCTTGGGTCAGTCCCAGGCTGAGATCAAGAAACACTGCCTGGTGATGGGAACAAACCTTCCACAGCCCTGAGCTGAGGCCTGCCTAGCTCAACCCTATCTGCGAGTCAACCATTTGGAAAATAGAAAAGAAAGCAGTAACCAGAGAACTAAAAGCTAAGGTATGCTGACAGGTCTGCTCAGTCTGCTGGGTGTCCTGAAAGCTCTTCCCACATCAGCTCAGAATTTAGGCCCAGTTACTAGAACAAAAGTGAGCTCAGCCAGGGCCAGCTCTGCCTTACATCAGTCAAGGCCCAGAGAGCAGGAGCGATGCTGTGAGAAAGGAAACCCCTTCACAATCAAAGCACAGAGGAAATCAGTCAGAAGCGCCTGCTGCCACAGAAAGAGGAAACTGAGGCATGAAAGGAGGTGAGGCAGTCGGCTCCTTTACAGGTGCTGTGTGGACCTGACAGTATCTCTGGTGCTTCCTGCCCTCCTCTCACTGCAGGCTCTTCTGTGGATCCTCTCACAGACCACAGAGAGCACAGCCTGTGCTGATGTCAGCACTGGCAGGCACCATCCCTGTTAGAACCCTGGAAGCTGAGAATTTTAGACTTTCTGTGCTGACAGGCACTGACCCTCAAGAAAATACTACATTTGACCTGAGGCCGTGGAACAGGCTTCCAAAACTGAGTGATAGCACTGAGATTATGGGTGTGTAGTTTGAATAGAAGTGTGTAATATCACATGGTGGAAAACTTAAGAGTTTCAGGTTTTAGTATATAGTGATACATATAAATCAAGATGGAGGATTTAGGTCATAGGCTAAGTCCTTTTTTTTTCGCCTTCTTCTTCATGGGTCTAGGTAGTATCTTGTAATTGGTAGAAAAATCCACATTGCAGGTCACGGGTGGTTGGTTATTGGGTTAAAAGTAAAAATAATTTAGGTGTCATTTCATAACTGGACAGTTTGTTTTCAGAAGACCGTGTAAAGAGATAGAGACAGGGCCATTTTTCACTTTGTATGCTAGAACTCACAGCTTGTGAGACTGTACTACAGGTAAGAATTAATAAACATCTGAGTCCAAACACAAATGCATCTCTCGAGCATTTAATCCCGGCTCTAACAGAAGAAAAAAAGATAGCAAACCCATATATCCCCAAGGTGATGTCCAGGAGACCCTGGCCATGATGTGCTCAAGTAGAAGGTCCCTCCTGCACCCCTGAGACCCTGCTCACCTTGAAGAGCTGAACTCCAATGCAGGCAAACATGAACTGCAGCAATGTCGTGACAACCACAATGTTACCAATAGTCTTGATGGCCACAAACACGCACTGGACCACATGCTGCAGAGATGAAGGACAGTGCAGATGTGACCACAGCTGGGGAAAGCCCCTGCTCTGTGTTCCACACCCTCCCACTCCAGGAAGAGTGGGAGCCTGCTGAGAGCAGAGGGATTGGGCAGACCCCTTGCACAGATGGGTAGCGGGAATTGGGAACAGGGCACGATGCCAACCACACAACCTCCTGGTAGGACTGCCATGGGAGGAGGGCCCCTCTGCCAGCCTCTCACTTACCTTCAGCCCCTTCGCCCTGTTAATAGCTCGCAGAGGCCTCAGCACCCTCAGCACCCGCAGGATCTTCACCACAGAGATGGTACTGGACCTGGGGAGGAAGGCACAGCTGAGGTGGTGCCACTTCCCCGCCCAGGTTAGGCTGGCACAATCCTACCAAGCAGCCAAGAAGGACAGGCTGGGGCCAGCACTGAGGGACAAGGGATGGCAGACACGCAGATATCACCAGCCATCACCCCACATAAGGCCAAGTGACATTGGAAGCTGGAAAAAGTGGATCCAAACTGAATTTCTACCCACAGATGTTTGACACTCAAGGAGTGTCCTTTGACCTCTTTGACCAGTTTGTGGGCCTGCCTCCCAGTTGTCCATGTCCCCTAAACATGCCATAACAGATACATGGGCAGCCATTGGGCTGGCTGCTCCTTGCCCACCCACCATCCCAGCTGCCCCACCAGTTCAAACAGCCTAGTGCCCACTCTGTGGCACATGCAGGTGCTTACTCAATTCCCATGGAGATGAGGGAGACAGCGACCACCAGTAAGTCAAGGATATTGAAGGAGTTCCTGCAGAAGGAGCCTTTGTGCAGGAAAGCACCGTAGGTCGTCATCTGGGGAGCAGAAGGAGTTAGGAAAGAGGCTGGGCAGGGTTCAGGGGTTCCTCCATAAGGGGAAGGGTGGACAAGGCACAAGGGACTTCTCACAGCTCCATGGCCTGGGGACCCTGTCCTGCTCAGACCTCTGCAGCCAGGCAGGAAGCTGACTTCAGGTGGAAATCCTCTGTGCAGCACTGCCGGGAGACAAAACTCTCCCAGGCAGTCATCAAATTAAAGAGGAGAATAGTAAAGACTCTTGGAGTGGAACAACATGTGGCATCAGCTTGGATTGTGATTTTTGTCCACAAATTTTCATTGCTTTGGCAATGAAAATTGAAATTGAAAATTTCTCTCTTTTTCTTAATGGCATGTCCGAATAAAAATGCTGGTGCCATGGCTGATGTGCCCCTGTGTCACAGCACAGCTGACTTAGCTGCCTGACCTCACTGGAGAAGACACATGTCCTCTGGGGTAGGTCACACACCACCCAGACTGCATGAATGAACTCTCCAGGAGGATCACTGAGACCTTCAGGAGCATGAATGCCTAAGGACCGTGAGGGTCCATGGCCGCAACAGTCTAGACCTAAGTGCTAGGCCATGCTCATGGCAAGACCATGGACTCACCTTCAAGACAATTTCAACTGTGAAGACAGAGGTGAAACCAATGTCAAAGTATCCAAGAATCTGGGGACAAAGACACGAGTACTGGATGAGACTTAGGTGACACGGGAAATGCTTCAGTGTGTTCAAACATCCTTGTCCACTCTGCAGACTGGGGAGGCCATCTAGCTCAACAGTCTCTAAACCCACTGTCAGGAGGACTCCTGAACTTTCCCCACCTCTGCTGATTATCTGCAGAGCATGATCCAACCTGCATCAGGGACAAAGCTCTCCCTTTCCAGGTGAGTTCCACCTGATTCACCTGAAAGCATCTGATCCCCTCAAACCCCAAGTGACCTAAGAAGCTGTCTCATGTGAGATCCCCCAGTCCCTGCCAGATCCATTGGTACCTTGAAGGACAGGAGCTGTGGCTCCCATGGCTGCATGCCAGCAGCATTCAAGGGTACTGCACACACCAGAGGTCCAGTTTGCTGCCTCACAGGATGTGTCTTTCCCCAGTAAGCCACCACAATTTCAAACCAAAATAATCTTGCACACTCTGTCAGGTGGATCTTTTCACCCAGAAGTAAACTGAGACATGGAGCAGTAAAACCTTGTCCCAGCTGAACCCTGAATGGAAAGCACATCCAGCCTCTCCTGCCAGAGTGCACTGCCCTCCCAGAGGCAGGGCCGGAATCCCAGCCTAGGAACAGCATCTAGCAAGTAAATCCCTGCTTACTGGGGAGCTGGGAGTCTCCATGAGGTCCTCCCACCCATCCCAAACTTCTACATCTCCGCAGGCACCTTGTTGCGGAAGGACTCGGCCCGGATGGGATCCTCAGCTGCCAGGGAAATGCTGCTGAGCAGGATGAAGAGCAGGATGAAGTTGGTGAACCAGGTGGCATTAACAGTTCTGTGGCACAGGACCCGAAACCTGCCAGGGACAGAAATGCCATGGGATGCTGCAAGGGGCCAGAGGCATCAGACAGGGCCACGGCAGCCTGGCAGAGGGTTATGGCTAAACCCTGAGGACAGGAAGGCCCTAGGCATGGAAGGATGACTGTACCAGTCCTACCACACAGAAGGCTTTTCCCCATGAGCTGGTTCCCTTCAGAACTGGCTGTCATGCACAAACAGGACCCTGCTGTGAAGAGCTGGTGCCAGAGGCACCTGGGCCATGCCTGGCCCTAGAGGGCAGGGAGAAGGGGCAGTGCCTACTTGTTGGTTGGGCTGAAAATGAAGAATGAGCTGGCTTCAGGCATGGGCACGGCCTTCTCCTTCAGCTGTAGCTCTGCAAGGGGACGAGGCCGAGGACTCAGGGGGATTTCAGGCTCATCTTCCTCATCATCACCTGCAGGGACACCATGAGAAGGGAAAAGAAAAGAATCATCTAGAGAGGGAATATGACCTTATGGACAATATTCCAATCCCATGATCCTGATTTAACATGCAGGCCAGAAGGACCTCAGTACCCCAAGGCTGGTGAAAATTCACTGCATCCTTTATTCCTCATACACCATCCCTCTGCAGTATCTCCAGCTTTCCTGCTGCCCTGCCAGGGACAAGTCTTACCTGGAAAGTCTGCAGAAGGGTAGGGGTCTTTGATCTCATTGACATTGGATTCAAATTCGTCCACTTTCAACTGAAACAATGGAGAGACAGAGAGGAGGATGTGCAGCTGCATGTGCCAGTTGGCCAGACCCTCTCCTCTTGGAAGCCATGTGGGACAAGCAGCATCTCTGCATTTGGCCCATACAGCACCAAGCACATGAAGTGCTGGCCCAGGTTGGAACCTGGTGAGGGGATGCTGCAATCGAAGCAAAGGGGATGGGAAACAGGAATGTGTGCTGGGCAAGAGCCTGGAGCCATGCAAATATGCCGAGGGTGGGGTAAGATAAGGGAGCAACTCCTGGGTGAGTTTCTAAGGGCACCTCCAGAAAGTGGATAGGAAAGCAGCTTCTGGCCAGATGCTTCTCAGGGGCAGCTCAGTACAGCTGAACAGAGGAGTTTGCATATGCGGAGCACTGGTGTGGACATTAGGAAGATCTGGCATGCTGCTGACTTGATTTGCTCCATTCCACACTGGTGTGCACCAGACCACCTCAGCCACTGACAACTGGCTGTGGCCTAGGAAATGGATTGGAGAAAAAGGGCCCCAGCAATGGAGCTGTTTCACCCGGCAACATGTCCTGCCTGGCCCCAGAGAGCCCCTATCACTGAGAGCATCCATCACCAGTGGATATTACAGCGAGGAGTGATTCTGATCAAGAGGCCAGATCCAGGCTGGCTCCAAGCCTTTGTCTATCCTGGCTGGTGGGAGGAGGAGCTAGCCCCCGCCCCCAGCAGCTCTCCAAGGCTCACCACCACCATAACTGACCTTGGCTGTTGTGGGAATCCCTTCTCCCTTTGCTTTCTGCTCCAGTTTCTTTGCCAGCATCTGCTTCTCCTCTTCAGACTTCTCTGGGTAACCTCTAAGCAGAGAGGAGGGCAGAGCAGGAACTGAAGTCTGGGCAGGGGCCATGGGAAAGGTCATTGTGTCCCCTCACACCCAAACCCCTCGTTTGGGAGCCCCCGTGGGCAGGGATAGCAGCTCTCACCTGGACATCTTCCGCCGTTTGCGCTCCTCAGCTTTGGCCTTCTGGGCTAACGTCAAGCTCTCAGCCTCAGCCAGGTTATCAACCGCAATGGCCAGGAAAACATTGAGGAGGATATCTGGAAGAACAGTGCTAAGGAAATTTTGGAATGCCTTGATCCTCTTGGGGGAATTCCCAGGGTCCTGCTGTAGAAGGATGGACCATAGAGTCTTCCCTGCCTAGGCTGAAAGAAAGCTCTTCCCCACAGTGCTGTGCACAGAGTGCTCTGCCCCAGTCTCTCCTCTCCCCATGCCCCTGGTTCTCCTGCTTTCTCCTTTCCCTGCTTCCCTGTCGGCTGTGGTATCCCAGGGGGCTGGCCCCGCTTTCCTTACAGATCAATGACCCTTGCCCCTCTACCGCCCCCGTGCCCTCAGACCATTGGTCCCTGACCCCTGTTTAGGCCAGTGCACAGCACATGGCGATGTCTTTGTTCCTGATCTCCGTTCAGTGCCTGGAATAAACCTTGCTGGAACTGATTCATACAAAGGCCCTTCTTGGCTCTCCTTCCTCAGCCTAGCCATGGCATGTGATGTGTGAGCTTGGCTGCTTTGCCTGAATTCTCCCCAAGCAGCTTTTCCATAGGAGATGCTTATTGGGCTATAGGTAGCAGTTCCACCATCTAAAAAGCACACTGCTACAGGACATGGACTTGGTTTCTGTCCGGAGGATGTGGCCAGAGCCATCCATGGTCTCCAGGGTGCCCTTAGAAACCTTCCTGGAGCTTAGCCCTTGTGATAACCCTGGTTGCTGACCCCTAACCAGCATCTATCCCTCGTGAGCACTGAGCTCTGAGCTGCCTGCCCTCTCTGGCTGAATCTCTGCCTGCCAGACATCCAGACCTGTTCCAGATGTGCTTTCCTCCAGTCCCCAGCCTTCAGCCACCACCAGTGCAAGCCCTGAAACCCATGGTTTATTCCACTGCTCTTCAGAACCAAAAAGCTTAAGGCAAGCACTGAAACACTGAGGAAAGCCCCTGCTTCCTCTCTTCCCAGTCCTATGCAGTTGGTGCTATGGGGCTGGGTGCAGGGGGCCTGGGCCTGGCTTTGCAGGCAGAGGATACAGTTCCCACAAACAAAGAGGATGATGAAGTAGATGCAGACCAGCATGCCAGGAAAGGATGGGCCCCCGTAGGCCATGATCCCATCATACATGATTGAATTCCAGTCCTCTCCGGTCAGGATCTGGGAGCAGAGCAGTAATAAAGACTTAAGAGCATCCACAACAGAGCATGACAGAACTCCACAGGCTGCTCCGACCCTTCTGGTTCCAGCCCTATGGTCAAATCCTCCTTTCTGCTCAGCCCTGAACCTGAGCTCATGACTCCAGTTGCCTTTCCCTGTTCCTGTCTCAAAGCCACATCACCCCCATAAACCCACATCCCCTTGAGACCTAACTCCTGCCTGGAGCCCCACAGCCCAGGTGAGACCCCCAGCCCTCACCCTCCAGCTCCCCACTGCCTTTCCACAGCCCCAAACCTGGAAGACACTGATGAGGGCCTGGGGAAAGTTGTCGAACGTGCTGCGGCGCACTTCCATGTCCTCAAAATCAAACTTGCCCCCAAAGAGCTGCATGCCCAGCAGGGCAAAAACTATGATGAAGAGGAAGAGGAGGAGGAGCAGAGAGGCAATGGAGCGGACCGAGTTGAGCAGAGAAGCCACCAGGTTGCTCAAAGATGTCCAGTACCTGGGAAGAGGAGAGACAGAAGCATGTGTGAGGTGAAAGAACAGGGAAGGCTGTGGGCAGGACCAAGCAGGCACAGGGAACAGACCAAGGTGATGTGCCAAACAGACCAAAAAGGGGGACTCGGGACCCAGGCTGGGCCCTGAGACTGCTCCAGGCAGGCTCCAGGACGAAGAAAAGAAGCTGCAGACATGGTGTGACAAGCAAGATAACACGGCTGCCTGCACAGAGCACCAGCGAACAGAATGGGGAAGAGGGGGGAACACACCATGGGTTGGGGCCACAGAGAAGAGCTAGGAGTCCTGGCCCACAGCAGCCCCATTCACAACATCCTAGAACCCAGAGCTACAGTGGGGCCTCAGCTCTGTCTCACTCTCCACTCCCAGTCAAACCATGTCCTGGAGACAAACCCCCAGCCTGGCCTTGTTCTCCTGCCCAGCAGCTCCCAGCTCTGCTCACGCTGTAGCCGGGGAGGGGACAGGGCCAGTGCTGTCCCAGAACTGTGAGTGATGCCCGGGCACCACGAGCTGCCAGTACCCACACAGATCCCTCCCCTCCCCAACCTGGTGATCTTGAAGATGCGAAGGAGCCGGATGCAGCGCAGCACGGAGATGCCCAGAGGGGACAGGGTGCCCAGCTCCACGAGGATAGTCTCCAGGATCCCTGAACACACCACGAAGCAGTCGAAGCGATTGAAGAGCGACATGAAGTACTGGCGCAGCCCCAGAGCGTACATCTTCAGCAGCATCTCGGCCACAAAGAGGGCAAGCAGCAACCGGTTGGCATTGTCTGGGGTGGGAGATCCAGCCTGTCAGAGCAGGGACCTCAATCCCAGCAGGGCTGGGCAGGCAGGGAAGGAGGGCAGTGATGCTTACCCTCCTCTGGCCCACCAAGCCCTGAGCTGCTGTTTTTTGGGGATCATACAGGGGAGGAAGATGAGAGGGTGATATGCAGCTGCATGCTTGTGTGTGTAGGCACACATCTGTACAGTGCACATTGGTCCATGCAGGGTGGGTACATGGGGCTGAGCTCTGTGTGTGTGTATGTGTGTGTGTGTGCACACCTGTGCTCCCTGTGCCTCTGGGTGTGAGCTGTGTGCATGTGGGGCTGAGCTCTGTGTGTGTGCACACCTCTGCTCCCTGTGCCTCTGGGTGTGANGCAGGGTGGGTACATGGGGCTGAGCTCTGTGTGTGTGTATGTGTGTGTGTGTGTGTGTGCGCACACCTGTGCTCCCTGTGCCTCTGGGTGTGAGCTGTGTGCATGTGGGGCTGAGCTCTGTGTGTGTGCACACCTGTGCTCCCTGTGCCTCTGGGTGTGAGCTGTGTGTGCACACCCATGCTCCCTGTGCCTCTGGGTGTGAACTGTGTGTGCACACCCATGCTCCCTGTGCCTCTGGAGCTGTGTGTGGGTGGGTGGAGGTGCAGTCAGTGGGGCTGCATGCACAAATGCGTGTGGCTGCACAGCCTGAGCGCATGCCACATGTGCAGAGGTGCCAATGGACATACTCTGTGCGTGTTCCCCATGCAAGATCGTGTCCTTAAGAGTATAGAGGCTGTGCATGCTCAGTGTGAGTTGTATGACAACAAGGATCATGCACACACACGGAGTGCAGGCTCTGTGTGTGCCTAAGAGTGTCTGTGCCATGCCAGTGTGGCTGTGCACTCTCAGCAGGAGTTCACACAGGTCTCTGGGGCAGCAGGGTGTCCTGGGCCCCCCTCTCCTAGGCCCTCTGCTCACCTTGCACCCGTGTCAGCCATTCTGGCTGGAAGTGGTGCTCAGAGGCGATGGAGAGAGTGTTCAGTGCCACCATCAGGATGACAAGCCAGTAGAAGAACTTGGACTTCACCACATCCCTGCACCTCCTACGAAACATTCGGTTCCAACGCCTCCACTGACGGCTGGAGAGATGGCAAAGGATCAGCAGAGCCAGCCAGTGGGCCAGACCCAGGTCCTTGGGCTGTGCCTGCAGGCAAAGCTACCCCTGCTCCCTCCCCAAAAAGTGATGAGGACCATAGCCTGCCCCTGGAACTCAGTGCATTCACTCAGGCACTGCAGTTCATTCACCCTCCTGGCCTAATTCTGGCCTCCAGCACCTCTCATAGGGGGCTTGCAGGCACAGCTCCTAAATTACACATCCTGCTGCACAAGCCATGGGGATGCTTGGAGCCTGGTCCAGGATGCTGGTGCAGCACTGTTCACCTTGAAGAGCTTTTTGCCAGTGCCATAGCCAAAATCCCTGTTTGCTGCCCCAATGTTTGCATCTTCCCCCAAGCACGGGGAGAAGTTTCCGTCTCTCTGGTCAGCTGGGGGCTGACCAGGAAAGCCTGGCCCAGTTGGGCCAGCCAAGTGAGAGACAGTGGAAGCCCACAGGCAAGCAGATGGTTCAGTCAGAGCATACTTACAAGAAGAGAATCCACTTGTTCATGCCCTCAATTTCATACAAGCTCTCTGTCTCTGACCCTCCTTCATCCGACGGCATCATACCTAGAGGGAACAACAAACATTACAGGCTTTTCTTGGAGCCCTTGGGAAGAATATGTGGGAGGGAACCTCTTCCAGAAGTACACCAGGAAGAGCTTCCCCATCAGAAGTGAATAATCCCCACCAAACAATGCCATCCCAGGGAGTCAGCAACCAAATTTCGGGCAGAAGGCTTTGAGGGTCAGGTGCAAACCAAGCACGAGGCATGAGAAATTCCTACCCTGTAGGAATTGCAGCAGCAGCCCAGAGAGAGACAGCAGCAGGTACCCCAGCATGGAGAAAACTGGGGCCAGTTGGAATCTGAGCAAAGGCTGAACAGAACACGGGCCACAGTTCTGGAAGAGGTGTTTTTTCTGTCCCCCTATTTCCCAAGGCTCTTTGCACACATGCATCACTTAGCCCGAGGAACCAAAAGTGCTTTCACCAGCCAGGGTGGCACAGCAAACACTGTGGCTCTCTGGTAGAGCTCCCCAAGCTTTACTGAGCTTTTGACTAGATGCCTGTATATCCTCCCCTTTCCCTGAGCCACTCCTAATTCCTTGAAATTGTTAAGTGATGGCAAGAAATTAATGCATCTGCTAGCGTGAGAGGTTGTGGCCCTGCACTGTATCCCTGCACACCAAGGGCACACACTCCTCAAGGCCATTTTAAGTGCCTCTTGCCAAAGGAGACTTGGGCCTTGCTTGTGGTCTGCAAATATTAAACACTGTGGAGATTTAGCATCAGGGATGGATTATTGCTAGTTTGGGTTAGATTCAACCAAATTATTCAGGAAATGTAAAAAAAGAGGAAGGAAACTGTCCTGCAGAAGTCAAAGCATTTTTGTTTCATGGGTTTTCAGGCAAAAGGAGTCTTTGCGACTTCTTCAAAGATTCCCACCTTGCCTCTCCAGGTGGTAAGCATTGGAACCCAACCCTCACACTAAGGGTCTGTGACCAAGTGTCTTGAGTTCAATGCAAGATGTATTCTATTTCCCATCTGTTAAAACCGGTTGGGCAGGGGTTTCTTTCCTCATGGCTCTGGGGAAAGGGGGCAGGTGTCCTTCTGTTAATGGGCAGCTGTTAAAACCAGGTGGGGCAGAGCTCTTTATCTCATCCACAACCCAGCCTCCCTCCAGGGGATGTCTGCTCTTAATGGGCCATCGAGGCTCACTGCATGACTGATAAAATTGCATCATCCCATTGGGGGATGCTCCACCCAGAGGGAGGAGCCAAGCATTCCCACCTGGATAAAACCTGAGTGTCAGAACACCAGGACAGCCTGTGTGCACTGGATTCCCAGAGGAAGACTGGACCTATCTCACCACCACCAGATCCTTCTACAGCATCATCTCTACTCCAACACAACCACATCTGTCACTCTAGGAGGACTTGATTGGACTGCTACCAACACCCGGACCAACAGAGTGTCAGGTCGTGCTCTGACTCTGTCAGTGGTTTTGTTGTTGTTGTTGTTCGTTTGCTTTTTTTGTGCTACTACATTTTTAATATTCCTAGTAAAGAACTGTTATACCTATTCTCATATCTTTACCTGAAAGGCCCTTAATTTCAAAATTATAATAATTCAGAGGGAAGGGGTTTACATTCTCCATTCCAAGGGAAGCTCTGACTTTCCCTGGCAGACACCTGTCTTTCTGAACTAAGACACCAAGTAGAGCTGGTACCTTCTCCCCTGGCCCGATCACTGTCCATGACCTCTGCGTGGGTGATCCAGTCCATGTAGCCTTTCAGGTCCTCCTCCAGCTGCTGCTTCTCCCGCAGCTTCTGGAACGTGCCCCGCGACTTGGCCTTCTCGCGCTCCTTGGTGAACTCGCTGGGACAAGGCAAGCAGCAGAGACTCAGGGGATGGCATGGAGGTCAGGAACCACAGCTCTGTGCCAGGCCAGGCCTTGTAGGAAAGTCCTGAGACACCCTGCCACCAGCACTGCTGCTACAGTAGTCCAGTGACTTTTGCCTATCCTGGCCCATGATGCAAGGTCCTGGGGGCCGATTCCCTGATGCCCAACGGCAGGCAGAGCTCCTTCCCCACCACTGCTGCTCTTTGGGAGCTTCTCACTGCAGGGTGCTACAGCTGGACAGGCCAACTGACACCTGGCCAGGGCAGCTCCCCAGTCCTGCTATGCATCAGAGCGGGGTCTCATCCACCTGGGGAGCAAAAACCTGCCCCAAGCTCTCCATATGGAGAAGGTGAGCTCACCACATGGCAGGTAAACAGGACACTCTTTTCATGGTAACATGGAAAGAACGGGTCTGCCAATGTCCTTGCCCACTCTTCCTGCTCTCTTTCAATTAATTTCTTTTCTCCTCTGCTTTCTGGCAGGACTGTAGACGAGCTGCTGGTGTTGCCATGTGTTAATAATAGGTCTCAGACACTGTAACAATAATTTCCCTGATCTCAAACATAATTTGGCTGTATTTGCAGAAATATTTCAGAACCTTTACCGTGCCAGCAACTCACTCCAGGATCAGATTACTATAGTCCAGCTTGTCCCACAGTTACAGTCAACTCTATGCAAGCATCAGCTTCCTGTCGTTTATCTTGTGCTTTTAAACTTGTTTTAGTTATAATAACACCCAATTTGTTTTAATGTTGCAGTGTATGCTTCTTGCCATAAAAGAGGCCTAACAAATCCAAGTAATTAGGGTATAACTAACCCTGTGAACTAACAGACGTGATGAGTGTGATCCACTGCACAAACAAGGATTGAAACATATAAAAAAGACCCTGACCCTACACAGACCTGAGGAGAAAAGTCCCCCTCCCTTCCCAGGACAACACATAATTCCCAGCAACAAAACTGGGATGGTAGCAGTCCCACAGCACTGCATGGTAGACTGAGTGTAGCATCTCAGGTCTTAACTGTACTACTGGGAGGATTAACACTAGTTTAATTTGGCCTAGATTGTCATAAAAGACTGATGACAGCTCATTGGTGTACTTGGACAAGACTGCTGAAGCAGTAATTAGACTAACAATCCTTCCCTTGGATCCCTTGCACTCATCAAAAACATTCTCCTTAGGCTGGCCACAAAAAAACTGTGTGTGCTCATAGCAGGAGGGCAGCTGGAGGTACCAGTGAGGAGTGTCCAGACCACAGCCCTGGAGTGACTGCTCCCTGCTCAGCTCCATTTGCTGTGAGCGCTGGCAAAACACACCACAACCCACGTGCTCCAGGGCTGGGCTTGCGGACAGCTGCTTGTGCCACAGGGAAGATTTCTGTGTTGAGAGTTGAGCTAAAACCTTAGAAAGCCATAGACACTAACACAAAAAGTAACTCACAGATCAGTGTTTCTAAGCGTGCAAAAAAAAAAAAAAAACGTGAGGAATGAGAAGGAAAAGTACAGAACTTTTCCAGGCTTTTTTCTTGTATAGTTCAAACCAGTTAAAACTCCTCTCCTGGCAGAAAGGTAGGGTGGCACTTACCCACTGAGCACCCCCAGCACCAGGTTGAGCACGAAGAAGGAGCCAAGTAAGATAAGGCTGACAAAGTAGATCCAGGGCCATTCATTCCCCATGGCATCATTTACCTGGCAAGGAGAGATGCAGGTGAAATATTCTGAAGGCACTGTCCTCCATCTGTTTCCCCTTAGAGCCCCTCAACAGCCTCTGGGATCTTTGCCCCCTGCAATAGAACTGTTTGGGATGGTGGCACAAAAAACTGGCTCCAAGCCCTGGCTGCCAAGAACTCTGTGTCTGGTTTACATCCAGACCCAAACATTTTGGGAGCAGATTTAAACATCAGCCCCAAGCCTAAGCTTCAGCCCGACTATCTCCCAAGGACTGCAAAACATGGGCTTTGCTGGAGGAGCATCCATCAGTCACTGCTGTGCCTGGCCCATAGCCCTTCAGGGAGGTGGGAGCTGGAGCAATCTCCTGTCTGCCTGGAGAGCAAGGACACCTTAGGCAGCACTTACAGGGATGCAGAGACATGACTAGTGTGTTATGGGATGTGCATCACAGTAAGAAGGTTGGTGGAGGTAGGATATCTTCACTGGCAAAGACTGAGCCCTACAATGGGGTCCCCTCTCTAGGAGGGCATTCCCTCCCCTGAGCATCACAGGCACCAAGCTGGGCACAAAGCACTGCAGCCAACCCCATGCCTTAGGATTTTAGCTTTTCTCTTTTTCATATATTTGTAATCCTGCAATTCTTTAGTGTGTAACTCTAAACTCATACACAGTGTAAGCTACTCTTCTCCTATTTTGGTCAGACAAAACAATTCCTCTCCAGGCCTGGGAATCAAGGACACCTCCCTGCCTCAGGCCCTGGGAAATGTAAACAAAAGTGAGCTCGGGAGAGCAAACCTGGGGTAAATTACTTCATTACCTGAAGCTGTAATTGAAATATTAACTCCCAATATGCAAATAGACCAAACTTACAAAAGCATGAAAACCCGTGACCCATTGTCCATTTTTGGGTGTAGACCCAGGCGGCTTCCCCTGCCCTAAACGTACCAGGAGGCCCCTCAATAAATACACCCGCTTTTTATCCCCTTAATTTTTCTAGCCTCTGTTTTCAGGTAGCCACACAAGGCCTCATACCCAGTAGAGAACTTCAGTCCAGCCCTCCATGGTGATGCACTGGTAGACAGTGAGCATGGCAAAGCCGAAGTTGTCGAAGTGTGTGATGCCGTTGTTGGGCCCCGGCCAGCCGCCTCGGCACTCGGTGCCGTTGATGCTGCAGTGCCGCCCGTGGCCGGAGCTGGTGCACGGCGCTGGCTTCTCTGAGCCCACCGTGGCAATCACATCTGAGGAGCAAACCATGCTATGAGCAGCAGGTCAGGCCAAACACAGCAGCCCGCACTTCCTCCCTGCAGCAATGTATCTGCATAACTTAGGCCATGGATGTGCACCAGCCAAACTGTTTGTAGGTATTCTTATCAAACCCTCAGGAATTCATCAAGGTTACTGAGACATAAACAGTGCTCAAATAAGAAGAGCCTGAGAAACAGAACACCAAGAATGCAAGAACTAGATAAAGGAGGGCCGACATGATGATGGACAGTGACCAATGAGGAGTCCTGAACACGTGGACAATATAGAGCCTCCAATCAAATAATGCATGACCACATGAACAGCAGAAATAGAATGTATAAAAATAGCTTAATGTAAACAATAAAAGGCTTCTCTCAATCATATTGGTTATGTGTTCAGAGGTCCCGAACTCCTGCACCTCCCGCTCCAAATGGGGCATTCACCACCCCTCACACCCAGCCGGGTGCTGTTTCAAACATCCCTCAGTCCTGCCACACTCCCAGGCCTGATGCTGGCAAGACCACACTTTCTGCTGAACACAGAGTCCCTGTGGTCTCACAGCAGCCACACAGAGACAACTCTGCTGCATCCCCCCCACCACAGCTCCACCTGTCCCAAGGTAGTAGCAGGTCTTGTGCATCCTGCCCTTGAAGAGCTCCTGCCCGACGATGGCGTAGATGATGATCATGAAGAGGACCAGCAGGGCAATGTGGAGCAGGGGCACCATGGCCTTGATGATGGAGTTCAGGACGACCTGAAGGCCTGCACAAAGATGAAGGGAGAGGAGGTCAACCACTTCCTAAACAGCTTTGGGTGCACCTTGTATCTCTGCCAGCCCACCAACAAGCAGCCTTTGAAATGCCCCTTGCCAAGGGAAGAGGAGCATGGGTGGGGCAGGACTGAAATCTCTGAACCCAGAAATCCTTTCTTCTACCCACCATGAAAGCATGTGGAAAAGCACAACAGAGCCTGGCAGTGCTGAAGGCTGATTTATGCCCCTCCCTTTGTTCTGGTGCACTCATCCTGGCTGTATTCACATGAACTACGGAAGAAGATCCCTACTCTGAGAAACCAGAGCAAGATCCTGGCCCCTTCACACTGGCCACCCAAAGGTACTGCCAGTACCTGAGCCATGGAGGCAGCCAGGTGTGAGCCAACCTGCAGATCCCCAGGGCTGACAACCACCAGCTGGAGGAACAAGCACAGACCCATGCCTCCTCTACACCAACTTGGTGGCTGAGCTTGATCCAGCAACAACAAGAAACCTGTCCCATGGGTCCCCACCCTGGCCAGGCCCAGAGGCTCCATCCAGCCACCAGCCCTTGCTGAGAGCAGGGCACCCAGCACCCACTCGGCACTCCGGACACCAGGCGCAGGGGTCTCAGCACACGGAACGCTCGCAGCGCCTTCACGTCAAAGCCACCTTTTCCCCCCGAAGGCCCTGCCTGCTTCAGATTGACCTGCTCCAGGGTCATGGTGATGAGCCTGAAAGAGCCAGGGCACAGGGAAGGAAGGAAGGAGGAGAAGCAGAAGGAAGGACAAGGGAAAAGAAAAGGGCGTGAGAATGGAGACCGAGAAATCTGAGCTAAGGATTCAGAGGTCTGCAGGCAGAAAAGCCAGGTCAGGACTGCCAGCCATGCTCAGCCTCACCCAGGGGGCAGCTCTTGGAAAGTCCAGTAACTGGCCACAGCTCCACTGCTGACAGCCAGGGGCCTCCCACCCCATGTGCAAACCCCGCAGGACCCCATGCCACCCCCTTTCACCAGGGCAAGGAGACCTACGAGGCATGAAGGAGTCAAGACAGGAAGAAAAAAGAGAGGATCCCAGTGGATGCCAGAGCAGGAACAGGGGGGCCCATGGGAGAAGGGCATGAACTTAGTAGAGGAGTCGTCCCCAAACACATTGCAATCACCAGAAAAACTAGTCCCTGACTGGCTGCGGAAGAGCCCTGGCACAAGCCGAACAGCAGCAGCCTTCCCACTTTTCCTTACCCTAGAGTCACAATGGAAAAGTCGAGCACATTCCAGCCATTTCGGAGATAGGCATCCGTGTGGAAAAGAAAGCCGTAGGCAATTATCTTGAGCATGGCCTCAATGGCAAAGAAGATGAGGAAGGCATATTCGATCTTCTCCTGGGGATTGCAAAGGCAAGCAGGAGAGAATGCTTCATTAGAACAGACTGTCACCTCCCCTGGTATCCTCACCAGGGACTCTGGGTCAGCCCCTGCCGCCACCCCATCAGTAGCCCCTACACACCCCAGGCAGCACCCTGGGGACAAGGGCTGGCATGCTGAGCCACCACATGCCACGCTCCGGTCTGCAGCATGATCTCCCCAGCCCTCTAATGGCCCCTGCTAGGACCCTGCCCTCAGGCTATGGTTCCTACAAACTGCTCCTGCAAAGCCACCTAAAGCTGCCTGGCCCAGGGCACTGCTCTTCCTCTGGCTCTCCTCCCTGCTGCTCACTCTCTCATTCCTCCCACAGCCTTCCTCCTGCAGGCAGCACTGACACCTTCTCATCCTCTCCAGCTGAGGGCTTGCTGGGCCTGTCCTGGAGCCCCCACACAGTTACTGTGGGACAAGCCAGCTGTACCATGGCTTCCCTTTTGCCTGGGATGATAAGGAAGTTCTCAGGGAATGGAGGCCTTGGGCTCAAGACCTCCTGCTTAATGCCAGACATTTGCCTGGCAAAGTGACCAGCTAGAAATGGGCCTGGGACTCACTGGGCAGAGGTGCTGCACCCCCTCCCAGGCAGGACGTGGCACCCCACTGCAGGGGCTTGGCACTGCCCTGCAGCTGCTGCGCCAGGGTAACTCATCTGTCCCTGGAGTGCAGCCAAGAGCTGCCTGTGCCCAGCTGGCTCTGCCTGTCACTGCCATCACTGCCCTTGCTGCCAATGTCCCTTCCAGACTGGGATTAAAAGCCTTCTGAAGCAGCCAGGTGGATGTGGCTAATTTATATTTCTGGTGTTCTCTGGTCCCTCTGCTCAGCCTATATCACCTGAAGGACAACGAGCATCACTGCTCAGGATCTCCAGAAAATTGCCCTCAGAAAGGCAGAAACCTCTCTCTGAGACCAAACTGGGAGCGGATCTTCACTGGAGAATGCTGTAATGCTATGAGCACACATCCTGGCGACCCCATGCCCTGCCAGATGGGAAATCCTCTCCTTTTACAAATCCAGGGCTAGAGCTCAAGAGAGAAGCATTGCTCACTCAATTAACGTGTCCAAAAGCAGCGACTGAGCTGAGTGTCCCCAGATGACTGTCATCCGCACAATGCCATTTCTTGTTGGATCTGAGGGCAGCTAGGGTAAGAGCAGAGATCCTGGCATTGCCTCTGTCTTCAAGGTTCTAGCTACAGTGACTCAACACTGCTCACCTCCCACCCTCAGGGGACAAATACCCCCTAGACTGTCCCCAAAAGCCTGTCCTTGCAATCCCATGCAAATACAACTGCAGCCACTGGTGTGGTGAAGTGTCTCCCCAGCTGCAGAGGAAAAACAGGAAAGCCCACTGCAAGCTACAGCAGCCCTGCAGCTGCTGGGGCTGGTGAGTGTCAGGATCCAACCTGGAGCAGGATGCAGCTGCTGAGGCTGATGTCAGGGTCCAGCACTGCAATGGTCAATTCCACGCTCTGATTTTCCATCACAACAGACTCAGGCTCCAGGGTCTCTCATCAGAAAGGATTTTCCTCTGAAAACCCCTTGCCCAGAATCAAAAGGTGGCTTGCTATTCCTAAAAGGTCCCACTGAGAAGCTCACAGCAGATGAACAGTGCTTTGGACAGCTTCAGGGGTATTTGCCCACCAGGTCCAGCCAGGGAGCAGCAAGGCTCAAACCTGGGCCAAGGAAGAGGCAGCAGGCAGCCCCTGCCCCCAGCCACCCTCCCCCTGCCTGGGAGGGACATAACATCAAACTCCCAGCTTCTCTGGGCAACCTGTGCCAGGGCCTCAACACCATTAATGTATACATTTTTTTCTTATAACTAACTTAAATGTTCTTCAACCCTGATGAAATGATTTTTGACTTTTCAGCTTGTTCAGTAATTCACAGCACTTACTTTCACTTTTACTTGTGTTTCCAGAGTTTCAAATCCCACTGTTTTTCACTGGAAACCATACTCCAGGAGCAAGCAGCTTCAGCGTGTTTAACAAGGCAGGTTATTCACAGGGTTCACCCAAGAAAATACAGATGGCTGTATGTGACCTGGCTGCCTGACCTCTGTTTATGAGCAGTGAAGATACAAAGTCAAATTTAGAGTACAGTTCATCTCCCAGGGCAGTTGAGCCATTTCTGCAGCTCTAGTGGGTGGTGTTTGACATGCTGTACACACTGGAATACCTGGTTTTCATAGAACCATAACACTGTACTGTGGCTTGGGTCAGGAGTCTCGTTCTACCCCCTGCCAATGGGCAGAGACACCTTCCACTAGCCCAGGCTGCTCCAAGCCCTGTCCAACCTGGCCTTGAACACTTCCAGGGATGGGGCAGCCACAGCTGCTCTGGGCAATGTGTGCCAGGGCCTCCCCACCCTCACAGGGAAGAGTTTTTTCCTAATATTTAAATATACTCTCTGTCAATTTAAAGCCAATTCTTCTCAGTCTAAAGTTCTTTCCCATCAGTGGGACTCAAGGGTGACTGCTTGGAGGGAGGCCCCCCTTTCAGATCACCATAAACCTGAGTCCTGTGGGCTTTGTAGGAGGGTCAGGTAGGACATGGGGCCTAGGGAGTGCGGGACAGAGCTGGAGCTCAGACTGTCAAGAAGACAATTTAATCAGGGTTCGAATGAAATCTCCCAGCTGGGCAAAGTGGGTGGCAGGCAGGGTTTGGGACTGCTGCAGACCACAACCAGGCAGAGACATCAAGAGAATCACTTCTGCTCTCCACAATGGCCTCTGTCAATAGCACAAGAAGTACTTGGGATGGGAAGGCATGCAGGAAAGAATTTGGGAGAGTTTCTGAATTGTTTGCACGGATTTTTTAGAGAAGGTAGTTGGAGTAGATGACCTCCAGAGGTCACTCCACTCCTAGCTGCTCTGCAACGCTGTGATTTTCCTGCCACATTCTCCAGCCACAGCTCCTCCTTTCCCACAGACAGCCCCAGGGCTGCAGAGACAGGAACCAGAAAAGCCATAACCCCTCTACAACAGTCATGAGAGCACAGAGTGGCCAGGTCCTACAAGTTGTGCTCCATTGGATCTCCCTCACTGGCCATCCAGAGCTCCTCACTGCTTCACATCACACCAGCTGTCCCACACCTGTTCCTGTGTCTGCGAGACACCCTCAGGAGGCACTCCTGAGGGTTCTCCCTGGACTAGATGTCTTAGGTCTGCTTGGTTTGAAAAGGCTTTGGTGGGTGCTACCAGCTCAGTCACCAAAAGCAGAAGGATTTGACCACAGAAGGAACAAGGGCTTGGTGATGCCTGTCAGACCTGGGGTATGGAGAGCCCAGCTGGGAAGAACAGAAATCTCAAGAAGCTGCAGCCAACCCGGCCTTCTCCAGGGTTGGGAGCAGAGGGGCAGCAAGGCCCTTTCCAAGGAAGCCTTGCTGTGGAGCTGGGGACCACAGGGCATGAGGACCACACTGTGTAATGGAGCAGGGTAAGGAGGCTGTAAGTGCCATTCAGGATGAGTGAGGGGTGAGCTCTGCTGGCCCACCTGGAGAGGGAGATGAGAGGGGCCTGGCCCATCTGCCTACCCAAAACCCCAGGGTGACCACAGAGGTGGCTGAGCCACAAGCTGGGCAGGGTGCCAGCCCTCGCCAGTGGCCAGGGAGGGGAAGGAGGGAGGCAGGGGTAGCTCACACAGCTGCATGTGCACCCCTCCAGGGGCCAGTACCAGAGCAGCAGCAGTTTCTGCAGTTTATCGAGTCTGTGCAAGCAAACATGCAGGAGTGTTGCCCATTGCCACAGCTGTTGGAAGACTCCAGGAGATCTGGGGTGACCCCAAGCTCTAGGAAAGTCACATGCAATCACAACTCTCCTGCAGCAAGAAACCAATTCCAACCTCCGGGCACAGGGCCCAAGAGCTCTTCAAAACCAGCAATGGAGCAAACTTTGCTCAAGGGACTGTGGGACACAAGTCAGCTGCACAAAAGCAACTGTTCAGTCTTCCTGAGATGTCCATGACACAGCCCTGGGGTGACAGACATTATGCAGGACTCACAAGTAATTACAGCTCCCCAGAGCAGATGAAAAGCTGGGACTCCTGCAACTGCATCAGACACCCATATTCCTGTCACTGAATTGTACCTGAGGCTTTGTTCAGGCTTTGAAATTACAGGAATTCCCTGTTTCCCTTTGAAAACACAGGAAACCCCAGGGCTGAGATACAACCCAAAATGGTGGGATTCTCAGAAGCATACTCCTTGATATCAAACATTTATGCTACCCAAAATACTTAAAGCCATTATCTGTGACACCAGCAGTGTGCCTGCACAGAGGCCATTACCTGTGCTATTTAAATTGTCTTCTTGACAGTCTGAGCTCCAGCTCTGTCCCCCACTCCCTAGGCCCCATGTCCTACCTGACCCTCCTACAAAGCCCACAGGACTCAGGTTTATGGTGATCTGAAAGGGGGGCCTCCCTCCAAGCAGTCACCCTTGAGTCCCACTGATGGGAAAGAACTTTAGACTGAGAAGAATTGGCTTTAAATTGACAGAGAGTATATTTAAATATTAGGAAAAAACTCTTCCCTGTGAGGGTGGGGAGGCCCTGGCACACATTGCCCAGAGCAGCTGTGGCTGCCCCATCCCTGGAAGTGTTCAAGGCCAGGTTGGACAGGGCTTGGAGCAGCCTGGGCTAGTGGAAGGTGTCTCTGCCCATGGCAGGGGGTAGAACGAGACTCCTGACCCAAGCCATAGTACAGTGTTATGGTTCTATGAAAACCAGGTATTCCAGTGTGTACAGCATGACAAACACCACCCACTAGAGCTGCAGAAATGGCTCAACTGCCCTGGGAGATGAACTGTACTCTAAATTTGACTTTGTATCTTCACTGCTCATAAACAGAGGTCAGGCAGCCAGGTCACATACAGCCATCTGTATTTTCTTGGGTGAACCCTGTGAATAACCTGCCTTGTTAAACACGCTGAAGCTGCTTGCTCCTGGAGTATGGTTTCCAGTGAAAAACAGTGGGATTTGAAACTCTGGAAACACAAGTAAAAGTGAAAATAAGTGCTGTGAATTACTGAACAAGCTGAAAAGTCAAAAATCATTTCATCAGGGTTGAAGAAAATATTTTGATTCCATTAGAAAAAGACAAAACCAGATACAAACAAGATTAAAAAAAACCTTCTGGGCCAAAAGAAGTCTAATATAGAAAGAATAATAATGAAATGTGTTGAAATTAAACAACTGCACTTCTTCCAGGATAAAGCAAAATGGATTCTTCGAAAAATTATGGGTATGGTTATTTCATTATTTTCATTTTTATGGTATTTCATTTTTTCACCCCCCAAAAATGAGTTCTGATCAACCAAGAGACACTAATTCATGAGACTAATTCTAAACCTAGTGTAAACTCTGACTGCAGCTCTTCCCTGGCTGGTCCTGGAAACACAGAGTGTGGCTTCTCTGCAGGTTTTCCAATCTTGCAGGAAGGCAGTGGCAGCAGAGGTCTCCTAGGAATCCTCTCTTCCTGAGACTCTCCTTGTGACGCCTTAGGATTTTAGCTTTTCTATCTTTCATATATTTGTAATCCTGCAATTCTTTAGTGTATAACTCTAAACTCCATACACAGTGTTAGCTACTCTCCTCCTATTTTGGTCAGACAAAACAATTCCTCTCCAGGCCTGGGAATCAAGGACACCTCCCTGCCTCAGGCCCTGGGAAACGTAAACAAAAGTGAGTTGGGGGGAGCAAACTTGGGGTGAATGACTTCATTACCTGAAGCCCTAATTGGAGGATTAACCCCCAGTATGCAAATGGACCAAACTTATAAAAGTGTGAAAACCCATGATCCGTTGTTCATTTTTGAGTGTAGCCCCTGGGGGGCTTTGTCTGCCCCAAATGTACCTGAAGGTCCTTCAATAAATACAACTTTTTTTTTATTCCCTTAGTTTTTCTAGCCTGTTTTTACGTAGAGCCACAAGGCATCACTTGCTGGAGCCTCTCAGCTTTAAAGCCTCTCAGTTTAAACCTTTAAAGTGGCTGTCACTGCTCTGAGGGCCTGGGCCGCAAGAGGCTTCCCTGAAGAGAGCTGGGGCTGGGCAGGCCCTGCACACCCCTCAGCAGTGAGCTCTGATGAGAGGGAACCACAGTCCTGCCTCCAAAACAACATGGGGCAATGTCCTCATTGCCCTGATTCTGTTTCCCCTCCTACTTTTTGCCTTCTCAATAATTTCAACTTCTTTTTATAAACTCAACCTTCTCCTGAGAGGATTGGGCAATGAAGAGATAGAATAGGGACAGGGAGAGATTAAACACATCCCAGCACCTCTCTGCTGCAGGAAAATGCCTCCACAAGCCTTTCTTCACTACCTGCAGGCCTATGCTAAGCACAGCCTGATGCCCCAGGTGCCTGGCTAAATTCTCAGCTGGGTTTGCCCCTGCAAAGCCACCAGAACACGGTGACAAGGGGACAGCAAGCAGGAATGACAGGACAGCAGCCTGGGGCTACCTGGCTCTTGATACCACCTGGTGTGGCAACAGGCTGAAACATTCCCCTGTAGGGTATAGCAAAAGTTATAAAATATACAAGACACAGAAATAGATGGAATTTCACTTATGTAATGACTTTACATCACTTGGTCCTTGCCCATGTGCCTCTTGCTCATGGAAAAGGCCCTGGGGCAGCATCAGCCCCTCTGGGAGCCCTGTGGGGCCAGTGCCACTTCATCCCCTCATCCCCACACACACACCTGGGCTTCCCCCAGCTCTGCCCTCACAGGTCTCAGCCACATCCCAAGCCCTCTCCCAGAGGGAAGTCCCCATCCCCACTGTCCCCATCTCCTGCTTCCTGTGGTCAACCTGCCCCAGCTTTGCGCTGCCTCTTTAACCTCTCCCCTGAGATAATTACACCTACCAAAGCCTGCTATGCTCCCCTGGCCAGAGAAGAAACCAAAGCCAGTCTGAGGGGTTGGGGAGGCTGGTCAGATCAGCCAGGAGGCTGAAGGAACACCCCAGGAACTAACTCTCCATGGGCATTAACCCTGAGAAACCAAAACCAGCAGGAGAGAACATTTCATTAAAAGGGGGATTTAGATGTTTTGATTTATACTCCTTCCCTCAATAGAAATCAATGTGGATTGAACCGCAGTGGGGATCTGAAGAGTAGAAAGGAGTGGCAAACTAAAAATAGTGCAAACTGTTGATCTGGGTCACATCAAAACATCATATTCCAGGAAAACTGGAGCAACGGTGGAAGAACATGGAATAATGACTGGAAAGGAGTAACCTTTCTGCCTGACATAAACAGGTTTTTTCCCCCCTCTTAAATAAAAAGCAACAAAATCAAAATACAGTTTTGAAAGGAAAGGTCAGAAAAATTTATTCCAAAATGCTGAAACAAACCATTTGAGGCTTTCTGGAATGGGTGCTGCCTTTTGAAAGTGTGGTAAAAAAATCAGAGGAATTTTGTTCTTTTTTTGGCATCAATTCTTCCTCCATGTGTACTTCACACACGACCTGCTGCCTTTGATCTCAACCCAGAGATGGTTTCAGCCCCTCTGAAAACCCATTTTGCAATCACTCCTTCCTACCCCTGCCTCCCATTGTCTGCAGCAGCTTTGGCTGGCCCAGCACTGCCTGCCTGCAGCCCCAGGGCAGCAGATGGCCCCAGCACAGCTTTTGACACCGTGCAGCCGTGTCACACCAAACCACCAGCCCCAGCGAGCCCGCGGAGCTGCGGGCAGGGTTCCAGCTGTTCCTTACCAGGCTGGAGTTGGCGATGTTGGTGTCATCCTCAGGCATGGGCAGGTAGATGGCCAGAGCAACACAGTTGGCAAAGATGGTGAGGAGGATGATGATCTCGAAGGGTCTAAGAGGGAGTGTTAAGGAGCGCAGACAGGAAAGAAAAGGCAGGAATAACCCCACCCCTGCCCTGCCCTGTCCTGCCTGGGTGGGTGTGGAGAACAAACCCCCCACGGGGGCAGAGCACAGAGGGAGCAGCAGTCTCGACACATCTTAAAGTGCTGCCCCGATGCTGCAGGACCAGGACACTCAGTACATGGCCACTGCAGAGGGTCAGCTTGGACACAGGACAAAGGGAGGGGAGAGCTGGTAGTCTCTCCCTCCTCATCCTTCAGTGAATCACTTTGAAGGGTCAGGAGCCTTTTGCAGAATATAAGCACTGAACCTAAGCATGCCCCTCCAGCGCAGGCAGGCCCCGGCTCCCTCTGCACTTATCCATGAGGGAGACTCCTGCTGCTCGGGTCTCACCTGGGCTGTATGGCCCCAGCTGAAGGTATCTAGGGCCAAGGCAGCTCATCCAGGGGCTCCTCTGGCAGAGCATCCCCAGGGGTCCTTAAAGCCTTGGTGGCCCAGTACAGGCAGTACTGCTGTGACTGTCCCCAGGAGTGCCAGGAGCTGGGAGTGAACACAGTGCTCAGCCTGAGGACTGTCCAACTCCCTTCAAGGTAGAAACTCTGCTGTTTGGGCCCTATGACACCTCAGAATTAAAGGGATGACTTTACTATTTTCCCCATGAAGACCCTGGGACAGGCACTTGGTCACTTCCAGGCTCCTGCTGCTGACACTGCTTTGATTGGGCCTTGAAACCTCTTGGACAAGCTTTAGCTCTCACCTTTCTGAAGCCTCCAAAGAGCTCAAACTCTGTCTCCAGGGACTCATTTGCAGCCAGGCTCTCCCTCCAGAGATCCCCATTCTCTGTTTCCACCAGCATTCTCCTTTGAGGGCTGCCTTGGGCTCTGGTGGCCACACCACTGTCCAGTCCAGTATTACAGAGCAAGGGGCACCTGGGGAGCATGCTATCCACACCAGCCTGAGAGCTGGCTGAGTGCTGGGCTCATCACAGGCTTTTTTTCCTTTTCTGAACCTTTCTATCCATCAACATGATGACACTTTAAAAACTGAAGTCAGCTGCTGACTGAAGTCAGCTGCTCCCCTTTGTGTCCAGGTAATGAGGCAGAGCCCAGGGGTTGGAGGTCTCCCTGTGTGCTTGGACAGGGTAAGACAATCCCTCCTTGAAGGGCGACCTCAACTGGAGCTCCTGTAACTGGAGCTGGAATCCACTTGCTGCCTGTGATTCTACGAGTCTGGCACAGTTATGAGGTAGAAATGCAGTGGGACAGATTGAACCAAAACCCAGACATGTAGATCACTGGGTACAGTGTCTCTGCCTCCTGCCACTGACGCAGAGTCTCAGCATCCTCCTCATCTCCTTGTCTCGCAATCGAACTTTCTGTCCAGCATGCTCCCACCACACAGCACCCAAGGGTCTCCACACCTGCCTTGGAGCAGGAATTAGGCCTCTGTGTCTTGCAGCTCTGTGGTCCTCCAGGGTCCCCAGAATCCTCACCCATCTGCCTTGAAGTTCTCCTGGCTACAAAATGACCTGAAATACCAGTGTGGTGTCACAAAGAGAGACATGTCCCAACAGCTATCAGGCTGTTGGACTTAATGTCTTGAACACAACACCCAGTAAGCTGCAGAACGTTCAGATTTCCTTGCTCTAGTGGACATACTTTTGAGACGTGAGCAAATATCAGCACAAAACACCCTCTGCCTCAAGTCAGCCTTTCACCCACCCTGGGCTGAGTGGAGTGATGGTCCCCACCCTTCAACTGCTTGAAAAAGACCCTGGCCCACTCCTGTGGCTCAGCTTTGTGCTCTGACAGCAGCAGCTGTACAGCAGTGATGGAACAGGAATGTGTACTGCATACAGACCCTACAGCCCAGGTACCCCCACCGAGGAGGGTCACAGCTAATCTCCCCTTGGCAGCCTTGCATGTCCCTGCAGACCATAATAACCACAGGAACTGGAACGACCCGACCCTGTCACATACCCTGATCCCTGAGTGAGGGCAGCCAGGTGCCTCTGGGTATAAATACAGCCAGGCACTGGAGAAACCTGATTCCCTGGATCATTTGTCCTGCACAGGTCAGAACCACCTGCACATGCCACCTTTCTGGTGGGGCACTTGTCCCCTTCCCAAGCACTGATGTAGGGAAGACCCTCCCTGTGCTATGCACTTGCTCTGGCATGTGCTGGCCCAGCAGGAAGAATGTGTTTGAGCATGCTGCAAGATGCAAGTCCTATTTCCAGCTCTTCCCCTGTCACTTGGGCATACACACAAGTTTCTTCCTTAGTCAGTGTCCATTTAAGACACAGGCACAGTTCTCTTCCCATCATTTCTCTTGCCAGAGATACAGAAAATGAGAACTCTCCAATTTTGGCTCTGCTCTCACTCCCTGGAGGACAGAGTCCCCTTGCAGTGAAGGAATGAGGCCTCAAACTCCAGCACCACCAGAGCTGTGAGCATGCCCTCATGCCTGCCAACAGGCTCCCTGGGCTTTGGACAAAGCAGCATCTCTAGGCATGGTTTTGGTATTCCCACAGCAACACAGCCAGCCTAAGGTGCCCAAGCCACCTCCTAGAGTAAAGCCTGGCCAGGGGTGGGATCATCTTGCCAAGGCCAGGAACACACAGATAAGGCTCAGCAAATGAAATGAGAAAAGTGGTGGTGGAAGAACTTGATTCTGTTCCCCAGTCTATCATTTTTGCTACAGCCCAAATGTTTTGCTGAAATCAAAATGAAATATTTCATCTCTTGCTCTCTTCCTTTACATAAAACATAGGTGAACAAAGTGATAGTTCCTGGATGCATGGCAGAAACATGACATTTTGATATTCTGAGCTACAGTGCCCCAGTGAAAAGGTCAAAAAAGCAACACCCAAACTACAACACTAAGCCAAAGGCACAAAGACTATCTCTCTGAGTAGTATCACCCACAAAAGCCTTCACCTGTGACAGCAGTGCCAGGGAAGGATGAGAAAGGGAGCAACAGAACAGTGGTGTCAGCAAGGATTTGGGGGAGGCCCCCAACAGGGCAGACCACAGCTGTGGGATCAGGCAAATGGTGATACACACAAAGAGCCATCCCAAGCAACTCACCATGGTCTTGCTACCCACCCCCAAACCTCTCTCTCCAGAGTATCACATTGCCCCCCACCTGACCCCATCCCCACCCCAGGATGGGCACTGTGCCTCCTCCTGACACACCAAACCCCTCTCAACAGTTTGTCCCCCATTTCTCCCCAGCATACAACACACACAGCACATTCACTCCCACAAGTCCCTTGCCCCCAGGCTGTCCCCGCCTGTCCCTGTCCCACCCCACCAAAGGCCCCATGGCCAGACCCACTCCTCAGCCCCAGCTTTCCCCACCAGCCTATTCATGCCCCAGCCATTGCCTTTGCCAGTGCATCCTACCAGGGCTCCCGAGTGCCTCACTGCCTTTTACAGGCCAGATGAGAGAGTACAAGCCTGAAACAGGCTGACAGCTCTCGAGCCCCCAGCACTCCTGCCATGCTCACAGGCACACACACACTCGCCCCAGCCCCTGCAGCCAGAGGATACTTCCACTCCACGATGCTGATGCATGCCTTCCGCAGAGGATTTTCCAGGGTTAAGCAGAACAGAGCCCTGGGTGGACGAGGAGCTATTGGTGGTACCGGCTTCTTGGACTTCTCCTTCTGTTGCCTCTTCTTCACGTCACCCTGGGGAGAAGCGGGCTCCATGGTGTTGCTCCCCTAGCTGTCTCTTCCCCTCCTGCCCTGCAGTGGAGCCCCCCTTCCCCAGGTCCCAGCCAGCTGGAGCTCCTCTGGGTCTCTGTCTCCTCCGTGCAGCAGGGGGGGTGGTGGGGGAGTGGGGGCTGGAGCCTGCACTCGCATGTACAAACACACAAAGCATGAGTTTAAATTTAGATCCCGGCCTGACTCTGGGTGCTGTCCCAGCTCCTGAGGCAGCAGAAGGGCCCCTGCAGCTGTTCCCTCTTTACCCAGCACATGGGGAGTTGGGCGAGTGCTTGGCGTGCCACTGGCTGGGCTGGGGGTGGGACAGGCTGCCCGGGCTGGGCACTGTCTCCGACAGAGAAGCGCCAGAGTCCCAGGTCAGCTCTGTCCCCAGCCCCACCTGCACTGGGCAGCAGCCGGGCTGCCTGGGGCAAGGTGCATTCGCCGAGTCACTTCATGCAGGGTGAGATGGAGAAGCCCGCTCTGGCCAGCTCCCAAGGGCAGTTTCCCCCTTCATCCCCTTCAGCCCCTTCTCTGCAGGATTTCACCTGCAGCTGGTGCACACTGTTCACCTGTGCCCTGGACATGTGATACTGGGGCTGTAGGGTCTTTGAGGCTGGGTCCATTTCACTGGATGGAGTCCCCAGTCCCAGAGCGCCAGAGAATCATGGTGAGTCCAAAAAGTGCTCAGGCTTGCTTTTCTGGAGGCACAGAGGAAATCCTTGGCTGGTACCAGTCACTCAAACCACGACTTGCTCAGCCTTATGGAGGTAAGTCCTGCATGCAGGGTATGGAGGATGTCTGGGGATGCAGGAACCCAAGAAGCCTAGGCTGGATTGTGTCCTACAAGCCCTGCTGGGCTTGGGAAACCCTGACTGGATGAATGGTATGGTAACCCCTGAGCTGAGGTAAGGAGAGAGGTGGGTTATCAGCACCTTCCACGGCAGAGGACTGAGACACCAGAAGTGTTATTCACAGGGGTTTTCCTGGGGTTTTCTAGACTGTAAAATTAACTGCAGCCATCTAATTCCTTGCAGTAATGTCCCACAGCAAATGGTATCCCTGTTCTACAGATGTGACAGCTGGTGTGACTGCCCAGCTCCACCTCGGGCATCCCAGGGTGCTGCTCCACCCACGGTACTGCGCTGCCTTGCTCACACCTTCCTCTCCTCGTCTTTGTGGGGTCGTTCTTTGGGGAAATACTTGTCAGCTGTGCAGCCAGCTGTGCTGGGGGCCAGACAGACGTGATCAGGGAGCCCACAGAAGGTAGAGCAACTCCTACAGCTGCTCCAGCCAGTTTTGATGTAGTTTGGAGGAGGATGCCCTCGGTTGTAAGGGGTTCAGAGAATCACGGAATGGCTTGGGCTGGAAGGGACCTTATCTCGTCCCAACCCCACTGCCGTGGCCAAGGGCACCTTCCCCTAGGGTTGAATTAGCAATCTGCCCCCTTCTACACCACTCTGTTGTCAAATCAGTGTCAAATTATTTGTGCTGCGGGGTCCAGCCCCGTTTCCGTGCGAGGCAGATCCCTCTTCTCACTCCGCCGTCATTTTCCGCCTAAACCCTAAGTGCAAGCCAGGAGCCAAATTCCCGCCGCTGCCGGTGCAGAAAAGCCTGTGCAGGGACCGCAAGGCCGCGGGGCCCATCTAGCGGGGATCTCCAGGACGAACATCTGCCTGGGGCGCCCCGGGAACTGGAGGAGGAGGGCGGCCGGGGCTGTGGAGGGGATCCCCGCAGCCTCGCTGGGCTCGCACACCCGCCCGGCCGGGAGCTGCTCGCACAGGGCCCCGAACCCGACCAGAACCGACCCGGCACGGCTCCAGCACACACGGTACAGCGCTCTGCCCGACGGAGCCGCTCCCTACCTGCTCGGCTGCGAGAGGCTCCTTGCCCATGAAACCTCTTCACAGCCCTTCTCCTCTTCCTCGCACACTTGCCGGGCCTGCGTGTCCCTCTCCCGCTCCATCACCGCACTGGCACGGCCTTGGGAAGGGTCCCAAAGGGAGATGGGCTGTGATGATGCCGAGCCGAGCCGAGCCGAGCCAAAAACTCCGCACGCCGCTCTCCGGCCCGTGCTCCCTCCTGCCCGCCCCCGCCGCCGGCCGCACTCCCCGGTGTCTCCGGCCCCGCTGCCGGCACACACCTCCTCCCCGCCGTCGGTCCTGGAGCTGCTGCGGCCCCGCACGGCCCCGCACGGCCCCGACTGGCTCCCGGGAGCGGAGCAGCACCTCGGGCCGCCTTTGGGTGGGAGGTGACGGGGGTGGGCAGCGAGTGCTGGTGCTTGCGGGGGCCCGCAGCTGGAGAGATGCTGGGAGGGCTGCCGGGCAGGCAGAGGTGCTGAGCTGGCTTCTGCACACCGTGTGTGCACACGGATCTACCTGCACACGTGTGCACATGGACCTGCACGCGTGTGGGGATGTGTGCGTGTGTATTTTTCCACTCAAGGACTGAGGGACTGATTAGCCAGAGGGGAGCAGGATGAGGCTGTTGGTGTTCCTGTGAGGAACAGCTTCATCGCTGTGGCCAGACACACGTATGGGTGTGCCCGCGTGTCTGTACGTGCACACATGTGTACAGAGTCGTGTGTGCCCACTGCTGTCAGCAGTGAATAGTTTGGGCTCTCAGAGGTGCTGGCAAAAAGCAGATCTTAATACAAATTTGTGAAAGTGTCACTTCAGGGAGTTCAGTTACAATGTTCACCCTGTTACTGACTACATGGCTGAAAAACACATGGTGTAGGAAAAACAGATTGGAGTCCATTTAGGATGCTTTACATGGAGACTGAGGATGCAAAAGGGCCAGGGTGCAAAAAGATAATGGTGCAAAAGGGTTTAGCAGCACTCAATCATGGACTGATTAAACAATTAAACATTCAATAGCACTTGCTACATTTTAATAGTGACTTAATAACGGACTCATGATAAAGGCATTCATAGCATAATCAATTCACATGCATTCAGAGATGTGCACATCTGATCTGTGCAGAGGAATCCGGCAAAAAATCCCCTCAGGCTCAGTGAAATATGTCACATCCCTTATCGATTGTCAACAGGTGGGGGATTGATAAGGGAACCGAAGAATGAAGACCAAATTAGTATTGAAGTCAAAGGGATCAATAACCAATAGGACACTGAATACTAAGAATTGTGCAATTTAAGACCAATTAAAAGAATTTCTTTGGGGTTTTGTATGTATAAATATTTCAAAAGTCTGGTAAAAAGGCATGTGTGATAGAATGAATTTCAGTGCACAACCTGAGCATGTGTGGATGAAATAATTTCTGTTGCAGAGAATAAAGTAATGCCGAAATTCTCTTTCCTATCACATCTCTCCTATCAATTCCAAGTTTCCATCCCAGCCATAAACCAGACTGGAAACAATGGTACCATTCTGCTCAAGTCAGAGCTCAGGTAAATGATTTACCAAGGCTATCAGTGATAACTGTTATCCTTTGTTCTCCACCTTGGTCGGTCACGGAAGGCTCCTGTTACAGTCAGAATCATTCCCACCTTTACCAGGCTCCAGGTACTGTCAGGGACACTTTACCACCCAACTGGTATCACCCAAGGTGATGCTTTAAGAACCTATAAATTAAACAACACACACTTTGAAGATAATATTAGTATAGGAGGTAATATAAAAGCTGGTCTTAATTGGAGGCCTCCAGGAGCAGATTTTAAAACACATCCACAAAAGCCTACCCCCTACAGAGTGAGCAGTTTTACAAGTTTAGAAAACTGGTATAATTGACTAGAATTCCCATCTAGAAGGCACAGGTGATGATGCAATTCCCCCTTCTGGTTCAATCCATTGATGGGTTGATGCTGGCTAAACACCAGCAGAAATAAAAACAGAACTACAGACCTGGTCCCAGCCAGAACCACAGACTCAGTGACCCGGTACCACAGACTCAGTGACCCAGAACCACAGATCCAGTGGCCTAGAAGCACAGACTCAGTCCCAGGAAGAACCACAGACCCAATGACACAGAACCACTGACCTAGTACCACAGAACCACAGACACAGTGACCTGGTACCACAGACCCGGTATCACAGACCTGGGTACCTCAGTCCCGGTGCCTCAGTCCCAGTTACACAGACCCACAGCCCCAGTACCTCAGCCCCGGTACCGCAG
>WBMY01001481.1:18695-40888 GCA_013397315.1 Donacobius atricapilla
ATATAGAAAGGGAAAAAAAAAAAAAAAGGCATCCTAATCTTGACAGAGTTCGACAAAGCCCCTGGGCCTGGTCTACCTGAAGTCTTGGGGAAAGACAGCAAGTCAGGGTATCTCTCTGTAAATCAGATGCATAGCACAAAAATGACCCTTTTTCAGGCCCAGAAGACTTCAGATACCTGACCCTCTGGGTCCATAGCTGTGAGTGAAATGGAGCTGTCTAGCTCCATCATATTTCAAGGTTCTCTAATTATATTTAGGTACATCTAGGTCACTGCATTCTTTGCGTTTCACACTCAGGGCAATAGAGTAGTGGAAAGGATACTTGAATGCAGAGGGTTTAGGTTTAATTGAGAGAAGGTCCTTAGAACCCTTGGGGGTGATGGCTTACTATGTGTTTGTCTGAATTTATAGGGGCTGTACCTTCCATGTCTTAAGAGGATGGGTTTTCATAGCTACTGTCTGCAGACTAAATTTTAGCAACTGCATTCTACTAACCCTTCTCCGTATTTTCTCTTTAGTGAATTGCACTTGGCAGTGCAGGCTTTTAAGATAGAAAGTAGAAAAATATTTCGATATACTCCAGGTGTTGCTAATGCAATCTCATTTTTTTTTCAGCTGTCAGAGAATTAATCCATCGTGAGCTGGAAATGTCATTTGAAGATACATGCTTTCCATTACAGCATGGTCAAATGCCAGCCTGTTCCTTTGAGGATTCTTTTGAAGATTCTAAGCTAGCTAGCAGCTTGGTTTTACTCTCCCCGGACTTCTTTTTGCAGCAGATTAAGTCATTGAAAGCTATGGGAGAATAGTTATTTGAAAAAGAGAGCCCAGTGTCTCACTATTCTGTATTATCAAGACAGAGCTATTTCTTTAATCCTGGCGCATTTCTGCACACTGTTTAGCTGCAGTGCTTTTAGTGTAGTAGACCTGCAAGGAGCGGAGGGTGATGCAGGAGGAGATGAATACTGATGAGACTGCATCAGAGAAGAACTGTGTGTATTGCTGTGTTAGTGCTGTGTGCATGTGTCATTGACTTGTGTATTTTCTGTGGTTATCTGTATCACATGCTTTGAGGTGCAAAGTGTACAGCTGTAATCCAGGCCATATCAGTGAGGTTACTGTACTTTTGCATTTTTTTACGGCTGGAACATGAGTTCAAGGAGGACTGAACAGTAGCTACAGAGCGTGATGGAGACAACCTTTCAAACTGTTTTCATATCAGAAGCTTATCAGAAAATTCTGGCACTGGTGGAAGTTTATACTCAGTGATCTATAATGGCCCTTGTGCTCCACACAGAGCAAGGGCATCTTATTGCAGATTTCCCCAGACCTATTTTTAGGGGGTAGATCTACCAAATTCTAAAAAATGGCAATACTTGGCTTTTGATCCCTCTATGGTCCTTGGCTAAGTTAAGCTTCTAGAGTGTGGAGTTGGTGGAAACACCAGGATCCAGATTTATGGAAGTCAGCAGATCCAGTGTGCCTCTAAATCAAATATGCTAAAAAAGAAAAAACCTACTCCCCGAAACAAACTCTCTCCCTCCCTGCTTTTCCACAAACTCCCCCCCTCACCAGGCTGAAGGCAGGCACATTCTTCAGCTCGGAGTCTTGAGATGTGAGCTTCTTCTGTGTCTCTGAGAAAGATTAATCTCTCATTTAACAAAAATCGTATTTCTGCCAAATATCAGCTGAGGATTTGTACCCAAGTGTCAAAACATCTTTGCATGTACAGTATTTGGATGTAAAACAGAGAGAAAAAGAACTGATCCAGCTTTGACATGCAAATGCTGGCTGTCTAGAAAAAGAACCCCAAAAAGCCCTGCTATTCAAGATCAAAACTTCTGTGCCCATATGTCTTCTGTGTAGAGTTTTGCCAGTGGTACACTACTTGCAGGGTTAGGGCACACAAGTCAGCAAGGCATAAAAAGTCCCAAGTAAAGAACTTTATTTGAAATACAAAATGAGTCATTATGGTCACCTGGGAATTGGGGAGCACCTTGGAGCATTTTCTTACTGCAGGCCATAATGTCTGTTTGGAGATGTGCCTGCATGGCTAAATTGGGCATCTCAAGAATATGGAAATGCTGTCATCTGCCATTTAAAGCGGTCCTTGTGCACCAGTGTCCTTTGGGATCTTGTGGGAAGTCTTAATCAACTAAATCTTTTCAACAGCAAGTCTTCTAACTGTACTTCTAAACTATAGAAAATGTGGGACTATTCAAAGGCCCTGATCCCCTTCAAGGCTCCTTTCTTTAGCCTCATTCCTATTTCACTGCTGTGACACTTCAAATGATGAAATCAGATGACCCTGTGCTGCTCAGTGTTTGGCAGTCACACGTTTTCAAACAATTCATTTCTATTACTTGGAAGCCAGGCATCACTGAGAGGAACAAATCCAGCTGCAGTAACCTTTTCTAAAATTATCTTGCTAATAAATTAGTCTCAGCAGAATAGTACCAGACCTCTGTGCTGTCTTCTGTTCCAACACACACTGGGGAAATTCAGGGGAGGAGGTTTGGACTTAAACCTCATCCATGCATGATTACTGGGAGACGGTGGGGAAAAACGCCTTGAAGAGTTTGTAAAAGGGAACAATTGTATTCTATTAGAAAAAAATCAACACAACCCGCAGGTACCTCAGTCCCACTTAGGAACCAGAGCTGTATCTTGACTTATGTGCTATAACCCTCCTCAGTCAGGCACTAAGCCTTGCAAATCACAGCACTGTGTCAGTGTGCAGAGTGCTCAACGACACCGTGCAAGGTGCAGGTACTCACAAATCCCATCTTTCTACCTGGTTTTGAGTCTTCAAGCAAGGTGCATCTGCAGGGAGTATTAGGTGGTGGAAGAAGTTCTTCAAATAGGGGTATTCATACTTTATGTTACCCACAAGATCTCAAAATATTAGTTTATATTTTTAAGGCATAATAATGTTCTCATAACAATGTTCTCAGCCTGTTTCAACATCTCCTTTCCCTTCTGTCCTCTAGATTACTCTTTGCTTCAATAGCTTCTGATATGCAAAAGGTAATACGAAACCGTGAGTGAGGATCATACAGAGATTATTTCCAGAAATTAAAAAAAAAAAAAAATTTGGTCTCCCCCTGCTGTGTGAAACAGAGTACTTTGAATTGAGTCTATTCCCAAAAGCAATGCTACTAGAGTTGGTCTTCCACTTGATTAAGCAAATGAAGAAACAAAACTTGTAAATATCAAATAAATGAGACAGCTTGATACAAATATTTTACATTTATTGGAAGAGTACAATAAAAAGACTGCAGACTCATTAGTGGTAACTGGTCCAAAGGAGAAGACAAAGGACTAATCAAAAAAGGTCTGCAGTTTGCAAAAATACAGAAAACCTGTTATGTAACAGCCTAGGAAAATAAAAAGTTAGCTTGAGTTCTAAAGTGTAACTTTAAAGTATATAAAAATGGGCAAATAAATAAAGTTAAAATGCAAATCTATTTAAAATTAGAAAGGACCAACAACTGGCAACTGTATAACATAGTTATCATTTTCAGACTTGATTAAAAGCCAGATAAACTCACAAAAGTTGTTTCTTTTTTTTTTTTAATTTATTTTATTTTACATGTACTTTAGGGAAGAAGCACCCATTTCCAGTGTTATGTATTATCCATCTGTTTCACAAATACATTATTTTTAAACAACAAAAAGCATAAAAGGTGCTTTACCTGATATTAGACTTTCTGGTGCATATTTTGGCACAAAATTGAGAATAGATACCTAAAGACACCTGCAAATGGCATCTGTGCCCACTCAAGGCTACTGGTGACAAAAGTCTGGCTTGTGATGGAAGGCCAGTGATGCAAATTTCCCTCCTACCCCAACACCTCTGCTCTGTCTCCAGCTGCCAACAGTTACACAAAGGAAAAGCAACACATGCAATTTTAAAATCAGCAGTCCTACAACCCCAGTCCAAGTTTCATCCCTGGATGTCTGACAGAAGGTACAAGGCAGGTGTTTAACGCTGGTTTTCACTCAATATTTCTCTATAGGCCTCTGTCTACCTTTTTGTGTCCTGTGTGATAAACCTGTATCATGGGATTTTTTTTCGCCTTTTACATGTTTTCAGCATTTTAGTGAAAATTAAGTGGGAAGCTTGGTGAAAAAATAAATTAACTTCTGATTTTCAGGTAATGGTACAATTAACACTGGAAACAGACACATAAACAGACATTTAAGTTGAGACCCAGTGCAAGATCAGTTCCCCGTACATAACAAGAATGCTTATCTTCTGGAATTGCAGGTCTCAGCACTTCATAGTGGGGGAGAGGGGGTGTGTAATTATCACTATAAGTAAATCCTGTATGACATAGTGAATTCAAATTTCTAAAAGCGAAATTATGAAAATTAACACTATCTGAAAAGGTCCGTTAAGAAGGACGTTCACAACGAGGCTTAGGTGGAATTAAGTCATTGCTGTTGATTTTGAAGATACTGTTCCAATTTAGCATGACAGAAAAATGTCAAGGAGTATATTTAGCTTCGTAATTTTCCCTGTATGGAGCAGGATGTTCTGTATTGTAAACCAGACAGTCATGAATGTTGTTCCTCTGATGTATTTTATGATGTAGACAATTCTCGATAAAGCTAGGGTCTGCAATTTCATTAAAAATATGATTTGAACAATGTGCTTCACCTTGATTCATGATTACTTCCATTTTCATACAAACACATTACCCTAAGCATCAAAGTATAACATCATCACAGTACTTCTGAATTAAACAAAAGCGGGACTGTATTTGGACTTTTCTGTCACCAGAATAATTTCTTTTGATAAGTGAAACAGCGCCATCTGTGGTATTTGGAGCCTTCAGAATTAGGGAATACCTGGGAGATGCAACAGTACAGATTATTGCAGCAGAGCTCAGCTGGAAGTGTAAGATTACTGCAGCTCTCCTTAAAGAGCAGAAAGATTCTTAGAGAATTAAGGCAACAGTTCAGAGTCAATTGTTTACATATCATTAATCCAAGCATTTTGCATTACTACTTGCATGTAATAACGATGATATTCTTCATATGTTGAGAAAGACTGAGTTGACTGAAAAGAGTACTCTGCATTTTTTTTAGTAATGGAGAGTTCTGGCTCATACTTTCAGCATCTATAATGCAGAGGGAATCACTGATCTGATTTTTCTTTTAAAAAGCCTAATTGCCTTATATTGATGAAGAGTTTCAATGGCTGGCTCACTTACTGTATTCACAAAATGTAAGTACTTATCTATAAACATTTGTGTTTCTAAAACTAGATGACAGTTCCAAACAGAGCAATTCAGGATTTTTGCAAGTGTTCTCTGCTCTGTGTGAATCCCAGGTTACCGTACTGGTTCAGAGGCCATATTTATCTATAAAGAATAAATCAATTAACTCAAGTTGTATTTACACATTCCATTCTGGGAGACAGAGAAAGAAAGAATCTAGTTCATTGCTCTTCTATATTTTCAATTTATGACCTCAGTTAACTAGATTTTAGGGTTTTATTTATCCATTTCTTGTAAGTATGCCTAACAGTTTTTTGTTTGGAAAAGGCATATGGATCAGAGATCTCTAAATGAACTACCCTTCCATAGCTAGAATCTCAAACACCTGCAAAACAACGTTGGTAGGTAGTGACTTAATTAGTCTTTTATCTCACACTCCCCACCACCATATAAACCATCTTAAAATTCTAATTTAAGTCTTGCCTAGATGATGCCTGAGAATATGGTGCTCTGAAACAGCCAATAGTATACAAATACCTGAAAATGAAACAACTCTGAGTTAACACCCAAGTTCTATACCTGGACATATATTCCAGCTGAAATTTTGTATCAGAGAGAAGGGGACATAATGGTAACTTAAGGTTGTTGGTAGAGGTAGCATTCCCTTGGAGAGAACAGTAAATACAACTCTGAACCTTTCTGTTTTATAGAGTAGGCTGAAATATAGAAATTTCTTTTGCATATTTGACAAAGAAGCAAAACAAAGTTAGATTCCAAGACTGAAACTGTGAAAGCTTAAAGACAGGGGCTTCCAGCTCCTATTCTATGTGGTACCTATTATAATGAACACAATGACCCGGATAACTGAATGTGAAAAAAAGTAAAAATGTTGGAGCTACCAGGCAGATTTTGCTGGAATTTTCAATGAGAGAATCTTCCCTTCACTGAAATTGCAGGTCTCAGCAAAGTAATACTTGACTGTTCATAATGTGACAAGTGCAGTATTGTCTTCCACTTCATATTGGAGCTTTCCACCTTTAAACTTTATTTGTTTGTAATGGGAAGCTGCCGCAGGGAATAGTTACTCTTAGAAAAACCTGATAGGCTCCTGTGGTTGATTCGCTTTCCAAGTAACTTGTTGCTGATTATTAAGGACTGCTCTTTTGTTTGTTTTGTTTTTCAGTAAATCTGCAGAAGGGAACTGGAAGAAAACATTTTTAATAGAGCTGATATTTCAAATTGGCCAGATCTCTTAGAAACTCATGGCTGTTTGGAACTTCAGGAATACTGGACTTGCCCTGCATTTGCCATGTACCTTCTAATTGCTAACTGAGGCCCTGTATTACTGAAAGTGAAGGACTGCATGAAAACCATTCTAAGAAAAAAAAGTGTAACTTCACTGGTAGCAGGGGTATTCTTCCCTGACTTGCCTAGGAAGAAAGCTTCCAACAATATCTGAAGTTCCTTTGTGCTTTAGGGGGAAAAAAATTATTGGTAAACTCTTCCTTTAATAGCAAACTATTTTATGCTTAGCCATAAAAATGTTACAAATCCAAGTGCACTGGCACAAATATTTCTAGTGCCTACAAACAGGACAGCTGTTACAGAAAGTGGACTCTCTCAGCTTCTTTATTTAATCTTCATAGTGAGTTATTATTTGTGACAATCAAATATTTTCAGAACTGCTGAATACCATGTTTGATGACACTATTTACACCCTAGCTTAGGTCTTCAAATATTACACTCCCTCAAGTCTGTGAGTAGCAATGACACTTAGAGGATATGGCAGTAGGAGTACTGGAAACAGGGCAAGTATTTAATCAGTGTTAATATTTGTGCAGCAGCACATCTGGGAAAATTGGAGGAGAGACATTTGAAAATGCTTCTGAGACTCGATACACTGTAACCTCAGAAAAATGGGGGGTTTTTCCCTTTTTGTTTTATTACCTTTACAAGGGGTGCAAAAAGGGTAACAAAGAGTTATAAAGCGATAACACTTGGGTAACTTCATATTCAGTTTTAATGATGTTCTTGTAGGATTTAAGTAAGCATAACAGGTGGTCAAAGACATGAATGAAGAAATTTAAGTATGAATAACCTAGTATTTCCTTAATCAGTTTTCTCTTTCTAAGAATTTCATTTCTAAGAGTGGGCTTTACCAGCTGCAGTTTTCACTGATGGCCTTCTGTGGCCTCTCTGCACTTCCCAATAATAATTTCCAAAAAGGTTTTAGGCAGCTCTGCAAAAAGGCATATTTTTGTTAAGAATAAATGCAATATAACTGTAATTGATAAATGAAAAGCTAGTTCATTGGTTTTCACCAAAACAAATGAAAATGCACATTTCAAAGATAATGCCTTCGTGGGATGCTAACTCTACAACATCACTCTGCCGAAGCAAGGTTTGTTTCCAGACGAGATATTTTTCACTATTTTACTTTTCATAAAATAAAGAAGCTTATAAAATCATATGATTTCACTGATGACTGGTCTTGGAAGCTAATATGAGCTTATTTTCTACTAAAAACAAAGGATGCAATTTCTGCTGTCAAAGCAATTTTCTTAAAACAATGAATGCAGTTCCTAGAGATAACATGAAAATAAGAGATAACCTGTTGAATTCCCTCTAACGTTACAAGCTGAGCATAACAGTATTCAGAGTTTCCTGTGTTTAACAGTGTGAAGTATTTCAGGGTTCCCTCAGGGTCCCTCTGGTTGTGACAGTGCCAGTTTAACAACCTAACCTGAAATCCATGCTTGCAAAAGAGATCTAAGCTTAACTTCTCTGTTAAGCTCTCTATGATAAACACAGTACCTGAGTCCAATGACCAGGATCTGCTAACTTGTTAAGATCAACTTGACAAGATTAAGTCATCAAAAGGCCATGGAAACAAGATATTGCAGCTTTACTCCTTTAGTGGCATGTCTTTCTTTTAAATTTCATGGCATGGCAGGCTTCGTTGTGAATTCTCCTCTGAGAAGCCTATAGTATCCATAATTATGGATTCCACTTCCCAAATTTAATAGTTTCAACAATTACAAGTCAGACATGATGAACAAATTCTGCTACAAACTGCGGAATTAATGATACAAAAAAATTGATATTTCAGTTTAAATAATTGAAAAGACATGTACCTGTTTTGAAATTTATTCTATATCTATAAGCCATTCTGGTATTCTCCCGAAGTATAAGTAGTTTTGAACTGAACTGGTGCCTACGTCAGTAACACTAACAAATTTTCCTAATGCTGTAGAAATCCCCTGTTTTAAAAAGACTAAATTTAAACAGAAGTGTGATATATATGTATGGAGGTTAAGTATTTCAGAATAAAATATTAGTACTGTTTTTATTCTTCTGTGAGAGTCAGGATGGTGACCGGTTAATTTATGACAAATAAAACAGCATTTTATTTTAGCTGAGTAAAGCAGTATTTCTTGCTGTCAAGAGGGCATATGGCAAAGAAACAGCCCATCTCTCTAACAAAAGAATATTAATTCCCCAGAAAAACTATGAACATTGACATTGTCATCCTTACTTGCAGACTTCAGGGATGCATATGTAAGGAAATGCAGTTGGATAAATCTCAGATTTTCCCAAATGATTGCGAAACGTTTCTTAAATCTTAGTACACTTGCACTTGCATTAGCATACTAGCAAATTAAGGCACAGACTCTGTGTACTACTTAGAAGCATACAAACTAACAAGAATGTTTCCTATTGCTCTTGAAAAATATCTCTGAGCTACTTGAAGTAGAGAACTAAGTAAATATATCCAGTACACTAATTTATGCCACCGAGTTTTCCAAGCACTACACTTTCATGGGTATGTGTATATATACACTTCCTTATCTCCAAGAAAAAAATCACTTAACAAAATGCAAGAAGCACTGATCATTCCTTACAGCTGGATACTGACAGCACTACCTCAAATGCAGGCGACGTGCTCCCACACAACCATTCACTGTTGTAGCTGGACACTAATTCTTTTGTAACAGACAAGTTCTTCTATACTACACATATTTTGGTCACACATAGCCTTAAACCACCACTCAGCACTAATGTAAATAGTACCCTAACAGAAATAAAAATGTAATGTAGCCACTGACTTCACTACATCTCAATCCCACTGTAACACTAAGGCTAATTAACATTCCAGATGCTGTGTTACTTATAATCTCTGTTTCTTACTTGCATTAGCAGCAACTGGTATCCCTAGATCTGAACATTTTAGTAAATTCCTAAAAATATTTCAAGCACCTTAATGCTGGAACTCAGACAGGGATACAGTAACTTGTTCCTATTTCTATGCAGAGCTTTAGAAAACAATTCCAGCTGCAAAGAGGACCCAGAGTCTAAGTAACAAATGGTGCACTTCCTCCCTTCCCTATCTAGTAAGTTTTTATTCTTTCTGGCTTTTTTTTTAATATATATTTATATGTATATATATACAAACACAAGGTTTATATTATTCGTGCATTTAAACCTTGTTTATCCCCAGTCTTTTGATATTTGATTGCAATAATGTAAGAAAAATAAAAGGTTAGTATTTCTACTCTGCTGTTCCCTGTCAGAGGCTTTAAACATACTTCTTTCCTTTTGGTTGGTTGAACTTCCTCATGCCTTACAGAAGTAGTATTTTCCTCTGGACACTATGCATGAAATGTTCTTTTCTTCAGAATTAACTTTTGCATGCTCCAGCTGCATTCTGACAATTTTTACCAATATGAGGGAAAAAATCATGGTCAAAAGCAAATTAGCAACATATTGTTTACCTCATCTAAGATCAATGATATTTGTTATCTGCTGCTATCATTAATAAACCCTTTTTTTCCAGGCCTACTACTTTCACATATTTTTGGAAGACAGATAGCTTGCAGTATTTCTTAACATGTGCATTCAAGACTTTATATTGTTTTTTTTTTCTAAAATAAACATAGGTAACCATAAAAAAAACCTATAACTGAATTCTGATGGCATTGAAGGAAAAAAAGGTGTGATTTAAGTAGATAACATAAAAAGTCAGAAGTATTTCTATTATATGTTAATAAATGCACAAGTAATTCAACTATCAAAACAATTCTGGATTTTTCTATTCAGTAAGCATGTTTGCATCCAGAATCCAAGACAGCTTCATGTTTAAAATGAAGTATCACCTAAATGAATCAGATGCAGAAAGAATCAAAAAAAAAAAAAAAGCTTCTAGTTGAAATACTTGTCAAAACTGTCTTCAGTTTTAAGGCCAACATGTATGACAATCCCCACACTAATATGCTGACATACAGGACAGGGATAGCAGAGTGAGAGCACAGCTTAAAGTAGAATACCTCTGAAAAACATCACTAGCAGTTATTTGTTGTAAAACAGATAGAAGCCATAGTCCCTTAAATTTATAGTATGTGCTTTCCTATGTACATGTAACCTAAATTACAGTACTTCTGTGACTGGATACATAGCATTTCGCAGTATAGATCTTTAATGCAGGTGTAGACACCCTTCAAGATGGTACACCAGTTAATTTCAAAGTAATCCTAGAAGAATATTGCAAATAATGCTGTATAAATGCATAGTGTTTGAGAGAAACAATTACTTCACTGGAAAATAAAGTCCCAGACATGGAGTTTGGCACTTCTTCATCACTATGTCACTTTCTTTTTGATTGAAGACAGCTCTTTCTGAATATCACTGAATTTTGGCCGGTTTTCTGGCTTGTAGTCCCAGCATCTCTGCATTATTTTATATATTTCTTCTGGACATTTTTGTGGTGCAGACATTCGGTAGCCTGGTACACAGAAAAAGTGAGGAAAACTTTTAGTAATGAAAACTGATGCATATTGACAAATCTAAAAAGATAAGAGGAAAGTTTAATACCATTTCATTTAAAATGACCTTCAAAGCCATATGAGGAACATCTTCAATATATAACCTATATATGAGGGATAATTATGAAGCTAATTTAAGCTCAGCTACCAGTGACATTTAAGTTGGGCATGCTAAACTGTCAGTTTGCTGCTCATCCCTAATAGCAGCAGCTTGCACAGATTTTTTTATTGTATCTTAGGAAGTAGCTACCCTATGGTTTTCAGTTGTATTTCCTTACTTCCCCCCAGTGAGGAAACTGGTAATGAAAGTTACTATGGGAGTAAATTTCTTTGGTCTTTTTGAAGATGTATCAACTTTTATTCTCACATTTCTTCCCTTTTTTTGGCTCCTTAAGGAAGTCGCTCCCCATTTGCACTTGAATTTTTCTTCCCTCTGTTTTCTTAACTTTTGTATCTTTCCACCTTAACTCTCTTTCTCTTCTGGTTTGCTTAGATAGGCAGTGGCTTCCACATATCTCTGCTGCCATCAGCCGAAGGAGTTCTCTGACTTGGCAATGAGCAGTAGAATGGACAATCAGTTAAGTAAATTAGTGGCTAATCATTCAAAAGTCACAGGTAAGTGGCTATTCAGGCATATCATCAATACCCTGGACCACTGAGGTGTACTCACAGCAGTGAAGACAATTTCCCAATTAATAGGAAGTTGGGAAAAATTCCAGGTGGATTGTATGCATGATCAAGGAGCTCCTGGACAAAATCAAACACAAAATAAGGTAATAGGAGGAATACCAGAACACTCTCTGAGCCTCAGGGATAAAGTTAAGGAAGACAGAGCTCAGAAGGGATTGAATCTGGCCCAGGGGTGTCAAAGACAACAAGCAGAGCTTCTCTATGCAGGGGACAAAAGGAAGGCTTGAAAAAATGTGTGCCCACTGCTGAATGAGGCAACCGAGCAACTCAGCAACACAGGGCAGGGACAAGGCCGAGGTACTGAATGCTTTCTTCATCTCAGCCTCTACTCAGGACCCCTCTTCAGGAATCCCAAGCTCCAGGGATCATTGGGAAAGGCTGAAACATGGACAATGTACCCTTGGTGGAAAAGGACCTTGTCAGAGAATACTTAAGCACACTGGACCTAGTTAAGTCCAGGGGCTCTGACGCACCCATGAGTGCTGACAGAATGGCCTGATGTCACTGCCACACCATTGCCAGTAATCTTTCATACATCACTTTGACTACCGGGAGGAGTACCTGAAGACAGGAGTAAAGCAAATATCACACCTATTTTCAAGTCAGAGCACTCAGGGAACTGCAGGCTGGTCAGCATCACCTTGATCCCAGAAGGTGATGGAGCACCTAATGCTGGAAACATTTGGCAGGCAGCTGAAGTTCAAGAAAGTCATCAGGAGTAAGCATACAAAAAGACAGCATGGATTCACTAAGAGCAAGTCATGCTTGACTAATGTGAGAAACTTCTTCAATGAGATGAGTGGCCTGGTATGTGAGGGGATTTCACTATAAAATCATCACCTTTGAATTTATGGGCTAAATGACTAGACAGGGAGGTGGATTGAAAACTGAGGCTGAACAGTGAGCCCTGAAGGGAGGTGATGAGCAGTACAAAGTCTGAGTGGAGCTCCAGGGTCAGTACTGGGTCAAATCTTGTGTCACACCTTCATTAACACTGTGGATGAGGGGCAGGTGCACCCTTAGCGATGGTGACACACAATGGTGCACCCTTGCTGGTGGCGGCAAGCTGTGAGGAGGTGTTGATAAACCAGAGGGTCGTGGTGCCATCCAGAGGGACCTGGACAGGCTGGAAAAGGGTTGACAGGAACCTCAAGGAGTTCAGCATGGGAAGAACTAAGTCCTGCGGCCAGGGAGGAACAAGCCCAGGCACCAGCAAGGGCTGGGAATGCCCGGAAGTGTGTCAGGAAAGGCCCTGGGGCTCCTTCTGGACGCCAAGGGTTGAACATGCACCAGTACGAGTTCTTCCTGCAAAGAATGCTAATGGCACAGTGGGCTGCACAAGGAGTGTTGCAGCAGGTTGAGAGAGATCATCTATCTCCTCTGTTCAGTACTGGCTGAGGCCACATCTGGAATGCTGGGTCCAGTTCTGGGCTCCCCAGTACAAGACGGACAGGGGCACAATGGAGAGAAGACTCATGAAAGATCAAGATGATGGAGGCACTGAAGCATCTCTCTCTCCTATGAGGAAATGCTGAGTGAGCTGGAGTAGCTCATCCTGGAGAGGAGAAAGCTCAGGGGATCTCAGCAATGTGTATAAACACCTGCAGGGAGGGTGCAAAGAGGACGGGTCCAGGCTCTTTCCATGCCCAGTGACAGGATACAGAGGTGATTAGCACACACTGAATACAGGAAATTCCTCCTTAGCATCAGGAAACACTTTTTTCCCTATGAGGGTGACTGAGCACAGGTTGCCCAGAGAGGTGGTGGCATCTTCATTCACAGAGATACGCAAAAGACATCTGGATGTGATCCTATTTCAGCTGGGTGGTTAGACTAGATAACATCTAGAAGACCCTGCACCCCTTAGCCATTCTTTGATGCTGTAATTCCACAAATTGTTTACCACACGTAGCTCTGAGCTAATGACAGGAAGTGCACAGCCATGTGCATTGGACTCTACAGAGCTAAATGCAGCTCTGTGACTCCAGACTCACTGCACAGGTCTCTGTATCTCTCTTTCTAAAGAATAGTGCAATGACACTGATCTCATAAAACAGGTAAATCTGAGAAATATTTTTGCTTTTTTTATATTGCATGCATCTGCTCTAGGTACTGGATGAATGCATGTAAGTCTCAACAAGGATGGCTTGGGCTCTAGGATTTGATTCAGCCTCTAAGGAGAAACTTTAGTATCACCTACAGCGCTTATAAAACTATAACAAATGTTGACAATGTGTATAAACCAGCGGGGTTTTTTTGTCATTTGTTTTGTTTTAAATAATTTTGAAGTTTTACTAGCTTAGAACCTATTTATAAATTATACAGTAATACTATGTAGGGAAGGAGCAGTTCTGAAATGCCACTAATGACAATGGAAATAAATCTTAAGTCCTGAAATCCCGCTCCTGCTATTTTAGGCAAAAGCCTTTTGATTATTTTGTAAAAGAGAAATGCAGCTTGCAATGCTCAACTAGCTCTACGATTCTCCACCAAAATTGCTAAATCTTTCTGTGAAATGATTTAATAAAGAAGATGGAATGATACAGATTTTTTTTCTGGAAGTTTAGAATATTTATACCTGGATTAGCATAATGTTTAATAATTCATTCTGTTCAAGCTTCTGCTTTGCATAGCAGTAAATCCCTCCTTTCCATCTCACCTGTTAGTTCTGCAAAAATGAAAGCCAGCATGCTAGAAGTCTTCCAGCCTTTAAGTTACGGATCAGTGTATTCCTTTTTTTTCCCAAAAGTTCTCCTCCGAGAGCTACATTAAGCAATTTAGAAAAACTCATATTGTTTTTGCTACAGTTGCTACAAAACTTGTATGCTATTTTTTGGCTATTGTATACTGTATCCTTACAATTTATCCAGCATTTCTTCCACTCTCTATGAATAATTACCTTTCTCAACTTGCTCTCGTGCTTGTTGGTTGGTCATTCCAGGGTATGGGCATACTCCTAAACTGAAGGTCTCCCACAAAAGGATTCCAAAGCTCCATACATCACTCTCAGATGTGTATCTCCCTAAGAAAAGGAAAGCAAAACTTCAACTTAAAATACAGAGAAATTGGTGTTTCAGATAATTCTGGCCCCAATCTCCTTTAAAGGTAAAAGTGTTACATTGGCAAGCTTCAGGCAAAAAAAAGTCACAGCTACTAATAAAACATTTACAGATTTCAGTCTCCACTATTTCAAAGAAGGAATAAATTATATTAAAGCCAAGACTTTGGAATAACGTAAGCTAACTTTAAGTTCTACTATTACACAAAAACCATGCAAGTCTGTCATGCAATTTAAGAATTTCTTTCCTTCTTAATGTACTAAAACGTTTTTCTTTTAGTATAAAAGCACTGAAAAATGTCAGGGTTTTCCTGCTCATTTACAACTGCTTTCAATTCTAAATATTCTTAAAAAAATTACTTTTCCTGGTTTTTCCATTTTAGCATGGCAGTGTTTATTCTGAGAGGAGCTACCACCAACACTGTTTGTAGTGTGAAGAAGGCCTGGTTCTCATGCTTTGAGAAACCGATCTCTGAATATCAAAGTATGGCTGCATCTGCAAAGCTGTCGCACCCTATCAGTTTAAGTTTAAAAAAAAAAAAAAAAAAAAAATCAAGCCTCCTAGTTCCATTGCCTCCAACTGTGCTTCAGAGATAGCAAAATAGATAATTGATAGATAATTGAATGTTAAGCCTCTTTGTGGAATGACAGCTTTCTATTACAGGAAAAAAGGAGAAATTTTGCAGCAGACATTTCTATCGTCCCTGATGCATTCACATTAGAAAATTAAGACTCCTAGTCTTTTGCAGCAGAATCAGTGTAAATGTTACCTTTAAAAATCCACTTTCAACATAACTTGCAACATTTTCCATGGCAGTTCTTCTTTGTTCCATACTATTACTTTGTATTCATGTGTCTCTATTCTTTAAAAACAACACCTGTGAATGTATTGTTTGTTTATCTCTAATCATCAAACAAACCAAATTAATCCGCTTCTAACTAGGAAAAAAATGAAAATACATGTAAATTACAGTGAAAGTTGATGACAGTGACAACTGTCCTGGCATCAGAAAATTCAGTTTACTCTTAGACTATCACTTCCAGCTGTGCTATGTTAGCTCGTGTGCCTCATAGTTGGCAATCATGGATATTCACTATGCTCTTTGGAGTAAGATTAGTTTTCTTGCCTATGTATCAACTCCCCACAGCTGGGCATCCAGTAATTTAACACTTTTCACTGCAAGTATTCAGTAGATACAAGATGGGTGATTAGCTGGTTTTCTTTTTAAAGAAAGTACAGCTTCTGTATAGTTAATTATATTTTCTGCTATTACATTATCTGAGAGGAAAAAGATCTGTTTAGAAAATAACCCTAAGTCTTCCCCATGTTATTATTAGCACCACAAATAACTCAAAATTTTGTAGGGAGAAAACATACATATTAAATGTATTTTAATTTTGAAAGATGGGGAAGTAAAAATACCCCATAACTGTCCCACACATGCGCTGGTCTTGGTGGGGTGGAATTGATTCTATTCACAGTGGCTGGTATAGGGCTGTGTTTTGGATTTTTGTTGAACACAGAGTTGATGATTCAGAGATGTTTGTGTTACTGCTGAGCAGAGATTGCGCAGAACCAAGGCCTTCCCTGCTTTTCACACTGCCATGCTGGTGAGGAGGCGGCAGCCCATGGGAGGTTGGGACAAAGCCAGGACAGGTGACCCCAAACTAACCAAAGGGATGTTCCAGATCATATGGCAGCACAGTCAGTGTATAAAGTGGGGGGAAGAAGGAAGAAAGGTGGACGTTTTGAGTGATGGGGTTTGTACTCCCAAGAACTGTGTAGAATGGCTCCCAACAGCATGCACAGAAACAAAGGTTCCATTTCTCAGGAACTCCAGTGGAATTTTGCTTCTGACTTCTGAAACAATGCCCTAACCACTCCATTTGCCCTCGTCTGGCTTCTAGCCTTCAGAACTTCTGTTTTTTCTTGATTTAACATACTTTAGTGAATGGTCTAATTCGTCATACACTGTCACTTTGGCAGAGACCAAAAAAATAACTTTTTTTGTAGCTTCTTAAGCATATTAACATTCATGTAGTGGCCAAATGACCCTCTTCCTCATTTTTTCCAACATTTGAATCTTGATATTCAGGATTGACCTGGCCAATGGTTACCCACTAGTTTTGAAATACTACAGATTTAGTTTTATTATATTTTGATATCTAAAATACATCTAATCCTACCTACACAAATCAATGCAATTCTTACAACCTTATTATTAGAATGGAAAACACTAAAACATAATCCATTAAGTTTTACTCATGTCTTTTGAGGGCGTGGGAAAAAATATCCTTCAGAAACACAAAGAAATCTTTCATAGCATTCTGAAACTTGAATATTGACTGCTGAACATATTAACAGATGTTTGAGAGAGCTTATTTCCCAAACATTACAGAGAATGACTTATAGCTGCTGGAATATGTACGTGCTTTAGGAAACACAAAATAAGTAGATGTTAATCAACAATCCCCTCCTCCTGTATTGTGCAGAAAAAACCAGACTCAGCAGTACAAAGTGAAGGTGCTGTCACAAGGGCCTGCTTCCTGCCAAATGTTGCCAACTGGACCATATATGGTTATAAGGACAGGTTTTCGTAATACTGCATACATTTCCAAAATAACAAAAATAAAAACCCAAAACACCTTTTATAGTGGATCAAACACCCAAGAGAGCAAAGCATTCACCACTGAATCCTCACGACACTAACACCTCTTAGAAAAATTGGTAATACAAGATCAAATACTGCAACTGAATTTACTATCAGCCTTTTAAAGGGAAGATCTGCTTTACTGTTATGTCATTAACTGCTGCAAAAGTGTTAATGAGAGGAAGCATTCTGCTACAAATCGTCATTCACAAACCTATGATTTCCCATGTATGATTTCTGAAAAAAGGCTTTAAGAGATGGCAGAAATATTTATAGACACTTCAAATGAAGAATTTAAAATATTTTATTCTGTGTACTCAACAAAAGAACTGGATTAGAGAAATACATTCAAAACGTGCCATCATTTATTAAATGTGCTGCTTCTTCACAGCTTACTTTACATAGAAGAACTTATTTTTCTGGTACCATATAAGCAAAAAAAGCTAAAAGCAGCAGCTTCTGTTTCTCTTCTGGAACTATTACCCATGTAGTGTGGACCACTTCCCTCGGTGACAAATAACAAATTTTTATCCCCTATGTAACAACCTAATGGTACACAAAAAATGCAGGTAAAGAAAAACTGCAGTTCAAAAACCTGAAAACAAAACATTGATTATATTTTCCACCAAAGCAATGAGTTATATAATGGAGTGTTCTAGTATATTAACATTTTCTACTATTTTCAATGAGAGGCTACAAATATGCAGAACTTGCCATTCATTTTGTTAACAAGCATTATTTAGATGACTGACTAGGCTGTCTACAAGAATAAGTCAGCAAGAGAACCAAAGCACTCTGCTATTGCTGCATAATAGCAATTCTGATGTTGCCGCCCTGTTGCTTTTCAGTGCCAAAACTGTGGGTTTTACATATATCAGACTGAAAGATTAAAATTAAAATTATTTTAAACATCATTAATTTGAACAGGTGGAAAAGGATTTTATGTACATGCACTTGAATATTGTGGCCCTGGTGCTNTCCAGTTATGTTCTTACCATAGTTTAGAGCTTCTGGAGCAGTCCACTTAATCGGAATCTGCTTTAGGCCTGATGATGAGTACACACCATCATCCTCCTGCCGGGACATCCCAAAATCGCTTATTTTCAAAATGTTGCTTTCACCTACCAAGCAGTTCCTTGCAGCCAGGTCTCTAAATTAGAAAAAGAAATAAACATCCACATTTTTACAGGTTTGAAAGTATTCGGAAGTCATTTAAGCTGACTGAGCCCCTCAGCCAAGACAGTCAGAGGCTTATTTACAAAAGGGTAAAAAAAAGTTCACAGTGGTTGTGGGGAAACAGAAGTGAGGGAAGGGGAAAAAAGTCAGAAATAATCCTATGGAGAAGTGAGGGGAGGAGATGCTGGAGATTCCCAAGTGCCTGAGTAGAGATTCTCCTGCAGTCCACGGGGAGGAGGCACAGTGGAGCAGAGGAGGAGTGCGAGGCTGGAGTTGAGGAGCTGTTATGGACAGACCAGACACTCCATTCCTCATTCACCCTTAGGGGAGGAGGTGAAGGATTTCAGAATGAAGGAGTGCCTCAGAAGAGGGGAATGGGAAAAGGTATTTCAGTTTTTGTCCTCTATTTCTCATCATCCTACTCTATTTTATTTTGCAATACATTAAATTCATGTTACTCAAGTTCAGTCTGTTTTGCTATGATGGTAATTGGTAGGTGATCTCCTTGTCTTGTCTTGACCTCCAAGTTTTTCTGTCTTATTTTACTTCCCTGTTCTGTTGAGGATGGGGAGTGAGAAAGCATTTGTGTGGGTGTCTGGCAGCCAGGCAAAGTTAACCCATCACAAATGCCCTCCATGGTCACAGAAATAAACACCAGATGAACAAATCAGATCCTATGTAAAATGAAACAGAATTTGAAGAAGCGTCCTGAAATATGTTCAGGATGTGTTTCAGTGAGAAATCGGAGACACAGCTGCATCTTCCCTCTGCCTGTTAGAGTTTCTATCAAAAGTTAAAAGCTACTCAGCACAGAAAAGGAATTTTGGCTCAGCAATGGATGAGAAGCTCAGAAAGTCACTTCCCTCCCTTAATCTCAAATTTGTTTCTTTTTTAGATTAGGAGACATGCATATTTATCTGTTTTTGAAGAATGAATTTGGTGCATTCAAACTACATTGCTGTTGGAAGAAATTAACTTAGAATTCTGCTCATAATGTGCATGAAATTTGTTCCTCCACGTACAGAATTTTGTTGCTATGGAATTTGTTTCTACAGCTAATAAAGAAAGGTCTGAACCACTGGCAAACACCTTCCAACACTACCTATGGTAATGACAAAGGATTGAACTACATTTAACCCAAACTAAAAGTCTTGAGCCATATTTAAGGATGCTGAAGCTCATACATCCACTTTAATCAGCTCACCCATATTGATATTAGGCTATGTTGTTCAATATGTAGACAGAGCCAAGGTATGACCCTAAATATTATACCTTGATTTAAGGATTTTAACATATTTGACTCACATTGCTTTTCTACCACTAAGAACTTTAATAGCTCTAGATCTTGAATGATATAAATGAAGTTATTCTTGTGGTTTGAGAAGATGGACCATTAAAAAACAAATCTGAATTCACAGGCACCAGATGAAGATGTACACAAATGCATAAAATAGCTCAGTATGCACTGTGCTACATAGTTTGATGTTAGCATGTGGTGTCATTATATACAGTTACATTGGTTAAAGCAAGTGAGCTGCAAAACAAAATCAATTTGTTATTGTTTACATTCAAGTGTGTAAAAAGGATAGCCACGGAACTCTAAGGATTTATGACTCAGGTTCCAATCATACTTCAGTAATTTGGTTTTTTATCATGTTACTCAATATAGTCTAGAGTTTGCAACTGACGCATATAAGGAATGGAAGAAGTTATGAGGTTGTATCTCAAAGAAAACTTACAGTTAATTGAAATCACAGGCATCTCCCTACCTAAAGTCTGACCTAGTATTGAAACACAGAGTCAGGTTAAGAATCTATATACTGATCTTCCTTAGATTTATTCCTCATGCGTAAGTCTGATTATTAAGGAAGGCGGATTGTAAGTAATATGCGTAGTACAGTGCTTATAAAAAATACACTCAGTTTGCATAATTTTTGTCAGTTTTGTACATAGAATACATGAGTTTTCTTTTTCATTCAGAATCATGAATAGAGAAAAACTTTCATCCCTACTGAAAATTGACTAATTTCCATTATGTAACTGGTATTTGTAGAAGTTCATAAAGACTGTGACACGCTACTCAGGGTATCTGTAAATTACTGCTAAAAAGAACAAAGTAAATGTTTGCATGCTATGAATCTCACGGTATTAATATCTCTTTCTGCTTTTAGCTAAAACTGCCCCATTTTATGATGATATAATACCCTGTATTACTTTGAGTACATAATTTCTTGTGTAAAAAAGTCTTGTAAGCACTTCATACATTTACTTCTAACACAGGAAAATTTGCCTTTTTCCATCATCATGTACATGATATGCTCTTTCTTTTACTTATTTAGAAAATACTCGAAATGATAAAATTTATTCCTCAGGTATACAAATGTCTCAAAGGCAGATTATCTTGTTGGTATTTCTACTGTCATTTTACATCTGTTTCATATCCTCAGTGATTTTTTTGCTTAATTTTACATATAGTGTTTTATGTATTTGCATGCTTAAAAGTATTTTTAAAACAGTTATACTGAAAGCTAGAGCCACCTCAGCTTTTGGGGGTTTATTTACTATTATTCTGAGGGTTAAGATTTTTCTGTATTTTACTAATATATTCTTCACTGTTCCTCATTATGTCTGACAGCTTCCTTTAAAAGCATGTTCTAATTTTTCAGTCTAGACATAAGACAAAAACACAGAAGATGCTTTTGGTCAACATGATTTATTACAGAATTTATAGCCAGAATCTGAGAAAAAAAATTGGCATCAGCAACTATTTCTCCCATTGTTTTAAAATAATAAATCATGACATTAATTTTCTTCCAGTTTCAATGATTCTAACTAATTTCTATTTTCTACAGATAGGAGTTCTTGTTAATGTTAAGGCGTCTAAAAAGACCCTTTACTTCTTAACCTCCCATAAACAATACACATAATGAAGTTTCACTCCATATGCGAGATAAACAACATGAGTTAGGGGAAACATGAAAATAAAAATACAGATGTCTGATGATCAAAATTTAACTATGAGAAGTCAACATTAAAGATTCCATCAGTGTTAAGTACTTATAGTAAATCATGACTCTTTCTACATGGACATGAAAAAACCAAATCAAATCCAAAAAGTAAACAACAAACCCCCAGTAAACAACCACAATAAAACCCTCACACACCAACCCCCAAACAAACAACTCCACCAAAATCAACTACAATCTGTTTGTCTTCTTTCCTCTGAAAAAAGAAGTGTGTTCTATTTGCTTTCTCTTCCTTCTCCCTAATGTTCCCTAAAGCCAAAATCCTGAAGAAATACAGAGATAATTGCATGAAATCAGATGTCTCTGGAATTTTTTTCCTCATAAAGCATTTGCTACTTAAAGCAGTAATTCCATAAAATCAGTATTTATCTTTAACACAGAAAGCAAGAAAATATCCTTTATTTACATTGTGAAAGCTCTACAAATTAGGCACACATTACACTGTAAGTTCTTCAGTAAAAGAAAAGCTGACTCACTATTTAATACTAAGATTATATAAGTTCCTAGTACTGCTAGAAACAAAGTCTCCTCCCCCCAGCTACTAACAA
>WBMY01001481.1:42344-63050 GCA_013397315.1 Donacobius atricapilla
TGCAAAAGAATTTCATGAGTTAAAAAGCAAATCAAAACAACAGAGTAAGCTCCTCATTACTAAACCAGCAACAGACTGCCTCACTGAACTAATCAGTCATTTTATATTCCATCCCTGGATCACGCAATTAAAATACTCTCAGGTGATAAAAGCAAGTAATTAATTAGTGATCAGGATTAGTTTATCTTCTCTGCACATTAAATTAAATGAAAATAGTCTATTACCTACACACAAAAAAAGGGGTGGGAAGTGAAGCTACAAGATAAATTGCTGGGTTTTTTCATGAACTATAAGATACTACCTCACCTTCATACACCTGATGTAATTTCCATCAAAAAAAGTCTAAATCAAAAAACAGTAGTGTCTAAATCTATTTGAGAACTTTCTTAATATGTGTATGGTAATTTTGCTATATGTGGAGAGCGCAATAAATAATATATGCCTAGTAACAGACTGCGAAAATATTAGAGGGTCAGAAGAAAATTCTTTCATGCATTCTGTGTTTTCTTCCCCCTTTTTACTCTGATTGAATTATTTCTTTACATTATTTTAGCTATTATTAACACCAGTGGAGCCATATTAACTACAATGCTAATAACTTCTTTCAGTTCCTCATACATAATGCAAGTCCATCTTCATCGCCAGAGATGAACAGTGATGTCAAACCAGAGAAACTCCAAGTTGGATACAGTGGTGATTTCTCAGTAATGTCAGGTGCTCTGCTTGCCATCCAGTTTTGTACATTGCTCATATCCTCTCAACTACAAAATAAGCAACTTTACCCACCTCACAGCATTGGTGACCTTCAATTACTTTTTCTATAGCACTTTCGCACTTAAGCAAAGGATTTAAAAATTTTGCAAAAGGAACTCAAAAAATAAAAAATTACAAAACAACCCCCACAAAATTGTATTCAGTAGCTGAACACAACTGTGAACTTACTGCCTGCTACCCAGCTATTACTCAAGCGACTGTACAGATATACTGACACATTACAAAAGTTTTGAGTTTTTATTTTGGTAGATTACTACTCTATTTTCCTAGCAGTGCAAGTTTTCTGTACCAGCAATCTTAAAGAGATAAAGAAGGGGACAGTAGACAATGAACACTTTCTGAGGAGAATCAAAGCCATAGACTGTGAAGATGGAAATGAAGCTACAAATTGCTTCATGATCTATTCCTCTCCTCTTTTTCCTTTTACTGAGGTTCTCTTCACAATGACTGCTCTTGGAACAAAAACCTTCTTAGCAGCAGTATCTAAAGGGTTTTTATCTGTATTGGTTCTCAACTGTTTTAGGACTTAATAGTTATTGTCTGTATTCTTCTGAACAGTTATTTTGATGAAAATGGCACCACAGTCATTTTGGTCTATAACAATCCTCTATGCATTGATATCGCTGTAGATCATTATAACCAATTTTTCCTGTGCAATGCTCATTACATGTAGCATGCTGAACAAAATGTGTAATTTTTTTTTTCCCCTTGTGCCTTATCTTGAAACAAAGGTTTGCAATCCAATTTCTTATGTGTGCCCATTTTACTGAAAAACTAAGGGTACATGGACCGTCACTGGAGTGGAAGATCAGCAACTTTATGGAGGTCCTACAATATTAGAGTGACTGGAAAATGAAAAACACCTTCTGGTGTCTTAATGATAGGACAGACAGAGAAATAACACCTCTGCTGGATTCCATGCAACAATTCCTAAGCTCTTGGGTTTTGATAGAAACATTACAGGACCTAAGTACAAATAGGGTTACATTTAAGAAACATGTAAGATTTTTAATAGCCCTGAAAAAATCTCTTTGATATTAACTGAATTATAGGGGAAATTAAGTGTCCAAAAATTAATTATCCAAGATGTACCAGAACACAAGTTAACATTTTGTGCTTGATAAAATTACAGTGGACTTAAATCACAATTACAATGCCATCCATTTCCCTAACCAGTCATACAACTAGATTGTATTATTCATGGGAATAAAAACACCATTTTCAGGTATCATTCATTTCACTGCATCATTCACAGAAGCAACTAAAATTAAATATAACAAAATTGCACGAAGAGGTGCATTTTTATTATAATATAATGGCTTTATTCAAGCTGTGTGATAACATAATTCTTGTTACAATGACTGTCCTTACCCTTTTAGACCAGGAGGACCACTCAATTTAGTTCTTAATTCTGAATTTAGTTTTGAATTCATCTCTTCCTTATTCTATTCTGTAGTATGATGTCAAAATGTAATTGATTTCTCTGTACAGAAGCATTAAATACTGGTTTAACTTGTTCACAAAACTGGAAACATCTGAAGAGGCAGACCAGATATGGTCAAAGGTCATATTTGCTTGTCCATTACATATCAGTGATAGAAAAGGCTGCATGCTGGACTTAAAGAAAATGTCTAAAGCAGAGTAGCTTCTATCATTGATTTTCTGATAATTAAGGTTTTTAGAAAATAAACTTTTCATTCTATTAAACAAAGCCATTTTCTAGTGTTAATATAACATATTAAGTTCAAATGACTAATAATGCAAAGCAGAGCATACAGAATTGAAAAACACTTGCAAGAGCCCAAGAAACCAAGAAATCCAAAAGCATAATTATAATATGGGTAACTTTTTCCCCACCTTTTCCACTAGAATGAAATAAAATAGCACAGTAATACAGTATTTGCAGGGTTTTTCAAGTCCTAGTGAAAAAGGAAGTATTTGAAAGTCCTCTCAGGCCAGATTTAAGTATGTGCCACAGGTGAATATCAAAGTTTATCTGAGACAGTTAGCAATTCTACCAGCACCAATAATGTGGTATGCAATAGTAGCTGTAGTTTACCTCTAAATGCATTTCCATCACTTAAATTTACTTTTGCTCCTACAGCAGATAGGCATGGATTAAGATTTTAAAAGTAACAAATAAGCCTGGACTAATGTTCATGATCTTTCAGGAGATAAAGTATTATATAGGAACTAGATCGTGAAACACTTTATTGATAAAGGTAAAAAAATGGTAAAGGTAATAATCAGGCTACAAAGAAATGAAACATCCAGCATAATTAAGGTACAAGACACTACCTATTCATGAAAATAATACACAGGGAATAAGAGAGAAACCAAATACAGTAGGTCTGATTAGAAATCAGGAGGAAAAGACAGAGCAAAGAAGTAGCAGAATCAAGCAGTGCTAGACAAGAGGATTGTGTTGCAGTCCTAAACTGAGTGGCTAGAAAGTGAAAAAAAGAAACTTCCTGCATTTTTAAGAGCCAGTCACAAAGAAAGCCAATAGCAAAAGGAGAAAAGTCAGCCACATTTTAAGGAAATTATTCATCTGGGGATGTTTCTTATTTAGGGTGAAAAGAATTTAAATGGATTGCACAGGTAGCACATGCCAGCTAAGCATTCTTAGCAATGGAAACCATATACAGTAATAGCCCCCTAATTAATAATTTTCCAGTCAGAGAAAAAAAATTCTAATTTCTACCTTACAATATCTCTCTACCTTTAATCAAGGATTACCAACAAATGCTTTGTGGCAACTTGAAATATTTTAATATTTTTAAAATAGCCTGTTTTGTAACTATAATAAAATAATCTTAAGATGAATGAAAATGAAGATGAGGAATAATTTACTAATTGTCCTAGACAGCTAAGTAAGATTTGCAGTTAGCTTACAGAAGTATGAAAGAAATTTCATGTGAGTAACACATTACAGAGAATTACGTATAGAAATTTAGAGGACTAAAAACACCTGTTCACCTCCTGTAAATTTAAACTGAACTTTGGTCCTGGTTTTTGCTGCTATTACTTAAAATCCACAATAGTTCTCCCACTCAAAAATAAAACTTATATGTGAAAGAAAATATTTTGCACATTTTTCATCACAAGCAAAAGAAGAAAGTAATGGAATTTTCATGGAACTATGGTGGGTTGTCCAAAGAAGAAAGGAAAGAAATGACAGTGCTGATTAAGGAACACAATTACATCTCATATTGATAGCAGGAGATGGGACAGGATTTCCACAGCTTTTGGGAACTGGACGAATTCACGTTACATGCATATTCACCGTGGTAAAATTTCACAGCTGGGCTGAGTCAAGAAGGAGATGTTAGTAAGTCCAGGGGCTCCAAATTCATCACTTACTGAACTCTACCCTTTTTCTTCTAGTAAAACCTTATGCTATCTCAGCATAAGGTATAACATATACCTTATGCTTATATATTCATAACAGATGAAGTCATCCGTTTGTTACAAGAATGTCTTTTTCCCTAGAAAATCCAGAGTTCTATATTTAGAAACAGCCCCTCTGCCTCTGCTCTGTTGAAGCATGTTCATTCAACACCCATTGGGTTGACTCCCTATGGATCTGAGTGAACTATTAGAAAACTGTTGGAAAACTATGGATTTACTGCACCTGGCTATTATTCTGAAGTACTTCCACACAAAAAAACTATTCTGCCATTATACTGGAGGAAGACAGGATCCTCTTTGCCATTTCATATTACATTCACTTCAGCATTTGTTGTGGGCAAAGGTTATAAAATAACTGAAGTTCAGCTAGTCATCTGCTACACATTTAAAATCTTCCTGCTTAAAGAATCATGGGTAAGTAATTTCTTAGAAGGTGATACAATATAGGGCAATAAACTGGAGTCACCTGTTTTCATTTAACAGATTTGTTAATGGTCTGAGGGAAAAGTCAAACAGGAATTTAATTAAATTTCCAGATAATATCAAATTAGGAGCAGCCGCACACAACAGTAAGGGCAAATAAATAAAAAGAGAGAAGGAAAGAAAGAGAAAGGGGGGGAAGAGGGTGGAGATATAGCTGTTGGAGTAAGTGTTAGACATAGACTGTAAAACAGGAATTATTATATTTTGAAGAATTAAGCCTAAATTCAAACATTCAGTAAAAAACCCAAAACTACTAGGCAATCATGTAGAAAGAAAAGAGAACCTAAGGAGATATGGATTTCAATTAAGTGTAACTAATGGAATTAAATTGAGTACCGGAAAATAAAAGCTCATTATCTACTAGATTGTGAGAAATCTGTCTATGAGAATTAAGAAATTCTATTTTATTAATGCAGTTACTTAATAAACCAAAAAAAGTTTGACAGGTGTACAGACCAGTGTCTGTTCCAAAAGGATGGATTAAGTAAATTAATCCAACTTTTTATTAAAAAAATTAAAGTGAATTAAAGTAAACATCAGAATTGTCAGATGCCCTGGTATCTATTGTTATACTAGCAGGTATATAGTACACAACAAAAAGGTAGAGGTCAAAGAGGGAGAGACTCAAAGAATTATTAATTTCCTGGATTAGTGCATTTGTTTATTTTATCATATATGAAAAAGTGATTTTTTCAACCAATCACATATTTGGTGAAACAACAAAATTTCAAATGCAATTGATACAAACGACTAATTTCTGTACAGAAAAGGTCTACAGGTGTTGTCAGCCGAGTACAGGTAGACTCCCATGCAGTCAGAATGACACAGCTTCTGCTGAGTCTCCTCAGATTTCCATTATATGCAGCTACAGGCATTTACCTGTGATTAGAGGTAGTCTGATCTCACATGTGGCCCCGCACTGTCCAAAGCTATCACACAGACTTTGGCTTCCTCAATTGCAGGCTTCTTTAGGGAATACCAATTTGTCCTTTCTCCTAACCCAGGCTGGTTAGCAGCACATCAGTGCCACTTCAGAGCCCAGCTCCAGATTCAGACATGTCCTGCAAGGGCCTTGATACATCAGTAGAGGTGAACTGTGCAGCTCTAAAGAATAAACCATCAGAGAAAAACACTGGCCCACTATCAAATAGAAGAGATTACCAAGCTTTGTGTAAGTTACTATAAAATACTACCCAAAAGAGAACTGATGCACTTCATTTTAATAGCTCTGTGATAACCTCTCTCTGAAGGTTATAATGCTTTCCTGTAGTTAGAGATGTTTATTGACTTAAAAAACTAAAAACAACTGGCTTCAATTTACAACTCAAGTCCAGCTGTGTTATAGAAGATAAATAATGTATACAGCAGTTCAGTAACTTCTTTGAAATTAAAATGTATGAAGAAATACCCAGGATAGATAAATTAGTTTAGTGACTTCTTTGAAATTAAAATGTATTAATAAATACCCAGGATAGATAAATATATTTGTAACCACAATACTAACATTTCATACTGAGTTCTGCAAAAAAAGACAATGGCAGTGTGGGAGACCCTGTCATCTCAATTTTGCTCTCTGTTTAGGATACTCAGAATTTTTATGAGGAGAAAGGGGGATTTCACAAATCCATGCATGACCCTGCAAGAAGAGTAAGAAACTAGTCCAGATAATCTCATACAAGAGAGCATGGTTTGCGCAAGCAATGACGGGCAGTGTCCAAACCTGTTGTAGGGGAGGGGCCGTTTGGGTTTGCTTTTCCAGAGGAACCCCATTCGGAGGTTTCCTCCCAAATTCGCCCTAAACCAGGACAGGCAGGAAGGGTGGCTTCTTGGAAGCAGATGAGAAGTCAGGGAGGTCTGAGATACCAAGTAGGAAGGACAGTCAATTAATTTGTTAGTGGATAGGTCTGGAGATGTTTATAACCAACGAACTACTAAGATGCAATATTCAGAGTAGTAAAGTTCAAACTCTTCCTTTTGAGCATATGTAGGCTAAACTGATCTTACTGATCTCCAAAATCAAAATTATTACAAAGCAGAAGCCTTTCAAAACAAGTATTTTTACTTACAGCACCCTAACTCCTACATAATAGTTTGGGTTTTTTAAACTGGGGCTTGGCCCTTATTCCATCCATCTATTCTTATTTCCCAGAAGCCAGGACACTTGATGAAGTATCTGACATCCAGCATTGCCAGGAGCTTTTATGTCAGCCAGGCTTGAATGATTTAGCTGAAATCTATGAGCATTTAAATAATGTAACATTGATTCAACAATCCCCACAGCTCCATATACCTTGATGATCTCTATCTTCCAAACAAGTTAACATGCCAGTATGGCCTTCCTTTCTGCTCACTGCCTCGAATAAGGGTTTTGAAGTAGCCGTTGACAAGGAGTAATTCCTTATTTGAGTCAAAACTCACAGCGAAAAAAAAAAAATTTAATAAAAGCGTATCCATGCATTACAGTTCTGCTAAATGAGGAGGAAAGAGGCTAAGAACAACAGAGCAGTGACAAAAAGAGAACAAAACACGCACTTAGCTTTCTGTGTGTTTTATTTTACTCATCCTCAGCAAGTGTATCCTTTTAGACAGTTTAAATTTGATCACAGCATTTTTGGTGAGCATTACTGATTGGAACTGAATTTACCTTTGAACTGAGCTGAACAGGCTTAAGTTTCTCCTAGCTTTATGAGAAAAATGTCCTGATTTTACAAGAAGAGCTGGAAAACAGCCCTCTCTTTATGATTTGATATGTAGATTTATATGCCATGAAGTTTTTCAGTTTCATAAACTTTAAAACCAAATTATTTCATGAATACACTCTAAAACATCACACATCCTTTCATCTGCTTTTCACCATGTACATAGCCAGATAACAATGCTGAATATGATACACAGTGATGAAACCTGTAAAGGTTGGAGGCATTTCTGAAAAACCTCCTGAGGCAGTGGTAAAAAATAGAGTAAGGTATATCACCATTAGTACTATCTGAAAAAATAGTGGATAAACATTTTGTCAAATATACAAAATAGATGTAACCTAGTAAGCATATATATACATACATATATATATTTGTGTGTATGAATGTGTATAAAACTCAAAAAAGTTTTTCTTCTGAAAAATAATTTGGGAATTAATTATTTGTTACCACATACAGCCCAAGAATTTTTTATTAAATGAGAGTTGTTTCCAGTCAGATAGTTGTGGTACACTTCTCGTTGGAATGTCAAGAATTAGTATCAGGAAGCCAATAACTTATTGAAGCAATGCATATTATCTTAGTGCATTGTATCTTAAATATACACTACAACTTTTTCCTTTTCAAAAATACTGATCTGGATTTTTTGCTGTAAGAAAGAAACTAGGAAAAGTTCCACACTCCAAACAAAAGAAATCAGTGCATGAAGGCATGTTTTAGCTTCCCTATACAGACACTGATACACTCCATGGTCAATGACTTGTCCTCAAAGAGTCACCCTAAACCTCTTCTGAAGCAACTATTGTAGTTGACTGCATTCTCTCCCTTCTCTGCCTCCCTTATTCTTCTGCTTTCATCTTATCCTATCATCTAATTTGTTGTTCATCATCTACTCATACCTCCATTGCCCATTGAACAAATGGAGTCCTGCAGCCTATCTTTCTTAGAAAGTATTTACATTTTATCCACTGCTCTCCACTGTACTAGGAATATCAGAGTAGAGAAAATATTATTTACACTATCCAGAAGAACCATGTGACTTTATGTGTGTGATCAGCACAGTAGCTTCTACAAACACTAACTGCATTTTATTTTTATCTTAGTTTCAATAACTTTATTTTTTTCCTTTTTATTTTTAATTAGAGAAAGCCTGTTGCTCTCATGCAATGAGTAGATTTATTATTCTAAAAATATTATTCAGATTATTCTACTAATACTTGTAAACGCCTAATATTTATCACCAAGAAAGTGATATTGCAGTAAATAAAAACAAACACCGTACAGTAATGTTACACTTAAAATGTCACTGTTTGTTAAACAGAGAGATTCTAAGAAAATTTGCTTAAATTTCTTTCAGTCTCATTTCCTTTATTTCTAACAAGGCTTACTCAATTTTAGGAGTGAGCTTTCTGTACCAGGGATATCTCATGAGAAAAAGATAGATTAATTCAACTCCAGTGGCAAGAAATAAGTATTTTTCACACTATGCAACTTCTGTGACAAGAAAAAAAATCTAAATCTCCTCCTCTGAAATTTCCTACATATTGTTTGCAACTTGAGAATTTATTCTGATATAAGCCTTTTTATAATGAGTTTCCGATACTTAATGTTTCTCTTCACTGTCCATAAAATACTAAGTATTTTATAGTTACTAAGTGCTAATAACTTCATTTTGATTTTACACAGAACAGCTGCCCCTTTGAATAATATAGATACACTTCTAAAAGAAGTGATAATGTAACTATATTGATCATACACAACATCTTGTTACAGTATCTGGCAATATTCTGAACTTTGGGTTGTCCTATTGAATTCTCCGATGATTCCTGGCACCTAATCAGGAATTCAGCATGGCAGAAAGACCAGACCCTTATCTGATATTTCAGGAACAGATTAATTGCTATTCACTTAAACATATAAGAGCAGAAATATCAGCTAGCAAGTAATACAACCTTACTTATGCAGTATGTACTTTTCCTATGCAATAATAAGAAATATTTCCTTCTTAACAATTTCCTTTTGCATATTTTTCCCCCACTCATATCTTACCCAGTTATGCAGAAAAATCTGGAAGGGCAGGGACAATGTAAAGGAAAATGTGAAATCTCAGAAGGAGAAGCCCTCAACTATCAGAAGGTAAAGGAACTTCAAAAAGTTTAGGGTCATTTTCTTAAAAGGTATTATTCTTAAAATGGCACATTTCTGTCCCTTTATATTTGTACACAACATATGCCCCTTAGCAAGGATTTTTCATGTTCTTCTTTGTGAGACTAAGACCTCGGGTCACATATAGTTATACATAAACACTCAATGTTCCTTAAAAATACAAGAGTCAGCTGACCAGAATGAAGAATCTGCCCTCTGGTAAATATGGTAAATATCCAACCTCTAATTGCTAACTGACAAGTAAAATGTACAAAACAGAAGGCAAAAATAGAATCCATTATAAATTTCTAGCTATTGTTAAAAGTAATGGATTTCACCTTCCCTTGTATTATCTATCCCCTGTATATATCAGTGAATTCTTTCACCACATACATCTGTATTAATACACCTTACTGACAATATTGACACTACATGTTTTAAATACCTAGGTCTACAAAATAATTCTGCAGTAACATACCAACCAATTTAATGATTACTATCCTTAGTTTAACTCTACATGACATTTTAACTCATTATCCTATGAAAACTGAAATGCTGAAAGCTCAGAGGTCTGAAATAACTGGATGTTTTCCCCATTTTATGGAGAACAAATGAAAGATGATACTTAAGCACATACTGAATAAAGACCACTAGGGAAACTTTGCAATTAAATGAAAATATCAGCCTTATTGAAGCTTTTAACAGACACTTCAAAACATTAATATAAAGAACTATGTTTAACTGATCATATTGGATTATCCCTGATGCTATACAGTTGATATACAGGCCGTGATATTTTGAGACATAAAATGGAAGCTAAAGGAAATGTCAATTAGGAAAAATAAAGATGAAACATTGTAACTGCCTTTTCAAAAGAAAATACAAACATGAAAAGAAAAAGGTAATTTCTCTTTATTTATTTAATATGAAGAAACGTCAATTTGCCACTTGAAGCTAAGGAACAGCCTAATCTAATATCCTATACTAAACTGGCCTCTGGGAACATTAAATATTAATATTAGCCTCAGAATGACCAACGTTGAACAAGAACTTTCTTTTCCACTAGTATGAATAGATGCCTTATAATTTAATATTTTAAAAGAAGAGTAGTAACTGATAGAGATAATTAGTACTGGAAAATCCCCATAGCAAACAAAGCCCATCCTAATAGTAGCTGAATAAAGTACTATGTTATTCCTAAAGAGGAAAAAAAAAAAAAAAGCACCAGAGCTTCCAGCTCTATCATTAATGTAACAATCATTAAGTTAATGTAATACTTTGTGTAGTCTGCTGCATGTTTATTTAACATAGTAACATGAAAAAGCCACAATTCAAATGTGTATTTCCTGTACTGTGACCACTAGTTCCTCTGGTTACAAGACTACCTTGAGCATACAACAGGAATATATGAAAGATCACATGGTCTTGTGGAGACAGAATTATGCGGAGACTTACAGTAAACAAAAACAGATTCAGACCTTTCTTATATCACACTCTGGCCATCCAAACCCACACATCTGCTACTCTAATTACAAGCCCTGTGCAACTATGGCAAAGCTCAATCTGTGATCCCTAGCTTGCTCTTAATATAGCCTGGGGTGAATTTCAAATAAAGCACACAAGGGGAAGCAGCATCAACCAGTACAACAAATGCACAGCATCCACAAGGAAAAAAATGTATTTCTCTTCCTTTTACATTCTTTTGTTACCAGCCATGTCAAAATTCAATAGCTTGGGGAAACAGATAATAGATTAGAAGAAAGGTCAATTCTTATTCAGAAGCAACTCTCCATCATAGTTCACAGGCACATCCATTACAGCATATTTCAAATTCAATAATCACTCTAATTTATTATAATGAGTTCAAAGTACACAATATTCATGGGCTTGGATCTTCATGTTTCCTCGGGTTTTTTTCCCTTAATGCTTTCAGCTTAGATTCATACAAGCTCACTAAAAAAACCCAAACAAAAACAAACAAACAAAAAACCCCCCCAAAACCCCATGCTTGAATAAGATCTCAGACAAGCAGAAATACTGATTCAGAACTGATCTAACTTTAATTGTAAATGTACTTCTCTAAAATCAAACCACACTTACCAATGTGACAGCAGGAAAAAAAAAAAGAGGGGAATCCCTTGAAAATCTATTCTTAAAAGCTGAAACCTGGTATATAATACTCAATAATCTATTCCTATATGGCAAACTTAGTGAAATACAGCAGTATTCACCTGCCTCTCCTGGATGACAGCAGTTGGAGTGCCCCATATTAGTTATTTTTGGGTTGGAAACACCTCATTTTTAAGAAACACAGTAGTGTGACAACTACGACAAATAATTTCCTGGAGCATTTGAAAGCAGTGAAACATTTGTCTTTATCAATTTTATCGTCTGAAATGCAGTTTTGATAGTCACTGATGAAAGAAGGATCACAGCAGACCAAGTAGCCCAAGAGCACCCGTGGGGTGCTGGCATTAGTGTGGTGAGAGGACAGCAGCACCACTATTTCAGAAACACTGGTTCCTTTATTTGTTTAGCAACTGCTGTAAGTTCCAAAGCAGCTCTCTGAGCTTAGTTTTTTTGGGAAGAGTTGGCAGAGACAGATCCTTATCTATCCACAACAGAACTATGTGAAGGTGGGTTTCCGTAATCTTGCAAATGGTTTTTCCCTTAGTACCACTTATAACCATAACAGAACAAATAAAAAAATAATACTGTGTATAAAACTGGCAATGCTTTAATTGTACAATATCTTTAGAATCTAATAAATTGAGTGGAAATACTCATTTTGGTGGAAAAAACCTTATTAGTTAAGAGACAACAGAGAAGGTTGCATAAGGCATGACCATGCAAGGCATGACCATATTAAGAAATAAAAGCTCAACACATGGTAATGTGCCAATCAAATCCAAAGTTTGACCAAAAATTATTTTATAGATATGACAGAGTAAATTTTAGTGGATTTTTTTTCAAGCTAACAATGTATCTTATATAAAATGGCCTGCAGAAAGTAACAGTTCTTTATCAAAGTTTCCATTTGTGTTTTTATCTTTAAACAGAATGGAAATATTTCTAAAATTCATATTGGAAAGAACTGCTTTGAAACATCTTTTTATATAAAGCAGAGACATCATCTTATAAAAAAGGATCAAAGTTATGATTATTCACTACATTTATGGGGTGTTTCAACTGTAGCACTGACAATTCTCTGAAAGACTTATTCATTGAAGCATGATCAACAGATATTATCAATACAGTAGTACATACTTTTTCATTCAGTCATAAATAAATTTTCTATGAAAGAAAGCTATAGAAATGGAATCTCACATCATCATTTTGTATATGTAATTCTGAAGGAATCACAAAAAGATAATTAACAATGGCAAATTAATCCTTGAATTGAATATCAGAGAGTTGAGGTGGTTTACCACCAAAATGTCTTCTTTCTTTGTAAGTCATACACTAGCAGAGAAAATTACAAGCCTGCAATAAAGGCCTCAGGCATTGCAACTGGCCAGGAAGAAATGTAATAGTCAGAGAAACATGTGCCCAAGGACCCCAAGCTACTGCAGAACAGAACCAAAACCATCATTCCAGGGAGCATGGGGTTGTGTGGAGCCTCCCAAGGAGAGGCACAGAGAACTGTTTTGCTGCTGTTGTCCACAGGATTTAGGCAGAGAAATCAAGCAGACAGGTTGATTTCTCCTTCTTAGGAAGAAGACCTGTTCCATTTTGGAGCTAAACTGTCACTCTCCTGCTCCCAGGAGACTTCAATCCCTTCTGAAACACCCAGAGCTGTGCAGGACATTCGCTAAACTAAAAAGTACCACTTTTCATCCTTTTTGTGGTAGCTGAACTATTGTTCCAGATAGAAACAGAAGATTCACAGGAAATGAAAGACCTACTTAACTCTTTAATATAGTTCTTAAGTTCATGGTTATGAAAGGGTTCTGACACTTTTCCAAAATTCTATACATTTGCAGTTACCAGAGTTCTGAGGAAAAAATCTCTGACAGCAGAGCAGATCACCTAAACTAGATAAGTAACAGGACAGCAAGTATGTTCCTAGCAATTTATATGTAATTAAATTAAATTAAACATATCTAATGAAAACTGTAGAAATCCTGAATTAATATCCACGGAGTCAGGATTTCATAACATCAAAGTAAACCAGATGTAACACAACACAGGGTTTTTCACAGCTACCAAGGCAAAAAGAAGCAGTACCAATATGACTAAAAATGGAAGAATTAGACCAGGGAACATGATCATCTTGCCAACCAACACATCTTTAATTCAGAATACGCAATACTTCAGAAGATAAATTCATTGACTGAAAGGAAAATTTGATCTCGAATGCAGGGACCTTGGTCCCTGTTTCCTCCCACTCACAGTGCATCTATTGCAAATAGCTCAACCTTATCTTGGCACACCCAACAGAGTCCAACAGAAATTGCAGCTTCTCTCCTATAGCCTCCCAAGATTGCTTTGAAAACTAAACATAAATTATGGACAAATGAATTCACCACATGCAAATCAAATACTGGAAAAGAAGGCCACTCACAAATGTTTATTAAACCAACTCAAATTATCACATCTCCATCCTTATCTTCTGTTTCTAATTAACAGAAAAACTGAACTCTAAATAACAGTACATGGTAAAATGAAAGCAAGAAACAATTCTTCAACCTCAGGTTAATTAATTGGAGATGAAATGGCTACATTCTTCTGTGCAGGTTCAACCACTCTTTTTATTTTTTAATAACATCTTCTCATGCAGCATTTTTTCCCCCTGAATGTGCAGTAATTCCTGTTCTTTAAAGAAAGAGAGCAAAGAACAAGTGATACCTGGATGCTAGAGGAAATGCAAATAATCATTCAGTAATCACTGACTTGCCAGTGCAAGCATTTTCACCTACTGAAATAGCTAACACATAAAAAAATAGAAAACAAACAGGAGATTAGTTGTTGCACAGTCCCAGTGACTGAAAGGGTAAGCTAAAGTGTAATTCAGACAATTAGATCTGAACTTTAATACACATTTGGATAGAATTTTAAAATATAAAGGCTAAGTGTAGCTACTGCAGTTACAATTAAATACCAGCATTAAAAATAAGGCTAATAAACTGATGAGTAGCCCTAATTTCCCTTAGCAGGCAGCCAAATATGCTTGGTACTAAATTAATGACCTAAACTACTAAAAAAAATATGTGGGATTCTGAAAAAATCCTTAAATCAGCCAATTGAATACTGTAGAAAGACAACAGCATGAAGCAAACCAATTTAATTTTACTGCAATCTATATAACAGAAACTATTTCTAATTATACATTACTGATCTTTAAGCAATAGCAACCAAAGTCTACAGACCTTTAAACAAATTAAAAGACTTAGGGTTTTTTTAACCACTACTCAATCCATTCTCTCTAGTTAATTTTCTCACCTCCTTTTTACCTGAGAACCACTTTCAGTATATGAACTTTCTGACAAAAAGAAGCTCAAGTTTAATGTTCTTTCAGAAAACCACCACTATTTTTACAGAGTGCTAAAGCTTCTTCTTACGATGAATTAAATTGTTCCATTCCCATTTACCTGCTGTCAACATTAAAGTTACAGATGACTAATCTGTCCAATCTGACCAAAAAAGGAGGGAATAAAGGCTCCCAAATTGCTTGTACAGACCATGAAGCCACATGGTCGCACTTTCAGGGCTTGGGAAATTCCAGTGGGATTCCGAGTCAGAACACCCAAGAACTTGCTCATGGAGCACAGCACAGCGTGACTTCTCCCTGCTTCTCTGGGCTTCTGTGGCTGACAGGGGGTCTAGACTGATGCACCTCTAGCCATTCCCCAGGGTGTCCAGAAATCCTGAATCAATGCTCTAGCAGGGAACAGACCTAGCAAAATTCTATATATGGTAAGCCTACTAAATTGCTGTTTAGCCGTTGGTCAAACACATTTTAAAACTTCATGAACTCTTTCCTAGAGTAAGCACTTGTAATCAACCTGTGTTAGTAACTAAAAATAAAGCCAACCAAGTTCCTCTACCATAATCGCAAAAATCACTAAACTTGTTTGGTTGTTCACCTGATTCTGAAATTCTCATTACGTTTACTTATCAAATTTGGAAGAATTTACTCATAAATGAAGTAAGCACATGCTATGGCTAACCACATAAAACAAAAAAGAATGTTGAATACCAAAGAAAATAAGACTGGTAAACTAATACTGGAAATGAGTATTTTGATTTATTAACCTGTGTGTTTCATAAAAGTAAGCAGTATTCCTGAACACATGGTTTGTGCACTTGGTTACACTTTAAAACTCTATTTTTACTCAGAATAGGTTTCCTAAAAATTGTGGTTCTTCCTTTAAGGAAACCTTCTGTGACTATCTGTGATAATAAACAAATTTCATTAATATTCTAGAAGTTAAAAAATAAACAAGGGGAAAGAAATTCTTCTCTGCTTGTACTACACTATGTGTAACCCAGGCTGTGTGCATTGGCAAGTCTATGGCACTAACAGAACAGGTCAGATTTCAGCTCTTTTTCCTGACTTGGGAATTACATGATACATTTGTATACAGATTTCCAACTGAAAACAGTGAAAAATGAAACCTTCATATAGTAAGACAATACTCCACATATCTTCTCTCTGAAACACATCCTCTAGATCACTAGTAACTTTGTAAACAGACCTTAAGAATAGTAGTTCCTATTCATCAACCAGCAGACCAAATTTCTAGAGATACAGTGAGGCCACATTGTCAACTATACCTACTGGAATAGTTCCGTTTCACAGACCTGTGCAAGGATACCCTTTTTCCAGTGTTAAAAAATGATAAAACTATTTGTATTTCAGGCAGCGCACTATCATTTAATGAATAAATATTTTTTTTTTTTAGTAATTAAAATTATGAACTTCAGTTATCCAGCTACTATTTTTTTATCTTTGGTTTAATTTTCTAAAAACACAAGAACTTAAACAGGCACTTCAGATTTAATACTGATGTGAGTGTTACAGGAATTATTAAGCACTAGAAAATTTATGACGCTAGTGTAAATTAGTAATGCTGTTACTTGCTCTGATTTTTCTGCCATTGTATCCTTCACAAATGGAGCCAGGTTGAACACATTCTGTCATGACAGAATGCTTACACTCCCTTTCTTGGATTTCCCTAAGAGAATATTGCATAGTTTTAGATCATGAGTTAGGGTTTTTTTCTCTCAACATTTCTTATACATCATGATCTTGCAGAATTTTTTGATTAACTTGATGTGCAGGATTGCATCTGACCCACTCATTGCTGATAAAAATCTAAGAGAAATGCCACTCAGGTCTCTGATAAGAGCATTCATCATAAAGGTGTTAAATCCCAAATGAACTGATTATGTAAGTGAGGTGTCACACACTTGACCTAGAGATGTTCCACAAAATATAAGACATCAACATCAGAAATGAAAACATGTTCTTCAAAATTTTTCTGAAATGGATCATCATTATTTTTACATTTCGTATTTCAGGCACAGCATTAAACAGGGTATTATTGTGCTGCTCTGAGAGCACAAAACAGGTGGAAAGTAATTCCATCCCCCTCTGATACAAATGGAGTATAAACAGCAATGACAGAGTCAAACTGGAGAAGAAACAAGAAAAAGGAATGGTAGGAACAGAAATAAGAAACTCCAACATCATAATGCTTGATAATCTTCTGTATTTCACAAAGAGCAGTCCAGGCAATTAGTATTTTAATATACAGAAATTTAGCTCTTCTCGATTATCTGGGAAACCAGCAGATTTTTCTGAAGCACGCTTCAAACATACCTTTACTTCTCTGTTGACCCTGCAAATATTTGTAAATTTCAGACATGACATAAGCCTCAGAGACTGCTTCTTGCTATGATTTATTCTCACTGTATGAATCAGGCTCCTTATAATGCGTATCATTATGGTGAAAAATAACTTTTAACTTCTATTAATAGCACCAAACTATAGACATAAATAATGTAGCACTTATTTTTACCCAAATAAGTATTTTTGAATTAGACAGGCAATAATGACTAACTTTCAGAAAAAGTATATTGTTTTGAAATTATAGGGCTCACTCCTGTGATAGTAAACACTATACACCTTTAAATACCTTGCATTTCCACTGAGCAAAGATACAATAGTGAGAAAAAAAATTTTCCTTACCTATGTATACAATTTTTAGATTCAAGATATGCCATACCAGAGGCAGCATCTAACGAAAATTTCACCAACTGTTTGGTTTTCAGCTCATCCTTCTTTTTTCTTAGGAATGACAGGAAATCACCTCCTAGAAAATCAGACAGATGGACAGTAAGAGACTGACAGCATACTCACATTTATCTCTCATTAGAGGTGCAAAACCAAACAATATGCAAGTTATTAGGTGTTCAGCTCATCCTACCAGTTTGAGGCTAGTCCAAGAAAAAGAAAGGAACTAATCTTAAAAAAATATATTTTTCCTTAAATATTAGGTGCTTAAAAGTGAAAATTGCACAGCATGCCTTTGATATACCTAATGTCTTCATCAGTGTACATTAAATACAGACTCTCTTAAAAACTGTTGACAAAAACAACTGCTAATCTGTGATACTTATTCTTCATTGTATTATCCCTTTTTCAAATCCATTTCCCACAGTTCTTCTCTAATCATAGAACTATTAATTGTGGATAAAGGGGTTAGGTTCTATTAGCTACCTGAAACTAATTACTTTTTAATTGATCATTTGCAGCAATGCTTCTCAAATTCTACACTGATGTGTTGAAGGAGTAATGAAGTGTTTTCTCCTTGGGCAATGTTAACTGGACATTTGAACAGGGCAGTGGAATGTGAACAGTTATTACTGCGCCTTCAAAGTCTTCTGCCTTGGAGAAGCAAAGCCATTGTCCTCTTGTCTGAGAAATGGGAGGGGTTAGGGCGGAGAATTTCCAAAGAGCAAATTGTATTAGCAAAAAATACTCTGAAAAACTGATTTAGGACAAAGGTAAGCTGGAAGAACATTATACAAACACTGTAAAACCATGTTCTGATTGATATAAATGTATTAAAGATTTTTCTAAAATATATTTATTATTCCAGGCAAAGACAGAAAGGTCACAGCAGAGCTTTTCATATCACACAATTATTTGATAGTGAGTAGACAGTCATTGCTCCCATATTTGTTTCCTTTCATTTAGGACTGAACTGACTATTAGGATTCCTTCTTGCAAAATGAAGCCAATTTGAAATACCCTACACTGATTTTTGAACTCCAATGGAAAAAGGACAGATGGCTACTGTAAACTGGACTGGGTAATATTCAACTTTTCTTTAATCTGAGAGGCTACTGACATAGTCTGGCAACTGGTAAAAAGTGGGTATTGCTAGTGGGAAGCAAGATAAACACTCCAATTAATTATGTGTCATTTCTTGCACATGTAAACAGAATTATTCTAGTTACAGCAGACAGCTTAAAATAACTTTTAAGCAATTCACCCTGCCAACAAACACAACAAACTGATAAAAATTTTGTTATTTATGTGCTGAGACCTCACTGGTCTCTACACAGGAATCATCTTTTAATGAGTATGACTGCATGCCTTTATGAACGTGAGGTCTCCCCTTCTTGACAAACTGCGGCATCACTTGAATGAGAGCAGTAAATCAAGGCAGCTTATAAAAATACATTTAAGGCCTTAAAAGACATTTAAGATCTTAAAAAAACCCTCTATTGTCAGTCAACCAATGTTTCAATAGTGAAGATTAAGAATTGCTAACAACTTCCTGTAGGAAGACTGAAAAGACAGATAAACTTGGCTTAAGATAAACTTGGTATCTTGGGCAAACAAAATAAATAGAAAAGAAAACAAACAAAAAGGAAAAAAACACAAAGAAACAAGAAAAATGCAGAAACAAATCCCCCTCAAAATCTTGCAAAAAATATCTTTTTAAAAAACTTGCTATAGCCACATCAGTGTAAACTATAACCATCACAATTCATATAAGTTCTTTGTTAAATAAGTTAATGNAGCCTGTTACTTGACAATGCAATTCACTACCATCAGGAAGTGATTTAGACTTGCTGATTTTCAGTGTGACATGCACTGTACAAAATTCTAGTTTCCACCAAAACCAGCATCATATGTCAAACTGTATACAGTGCACTTGATGCCTATCACCAAAATAGTTTTCATTACATTATTTTAATCTGTCTCAAGGTTTTCACTAGCTGTTCTGTTCTCTTGTATCTGTCCTTGCATAAAAACGGCAAAACAATCTTCTAAATAGTCTCTTTAATATTAATTTAAAAGCAATGTTAGTAGCAGCCAAAACAGCCAACTGACACCCATCTCATTCTGTACAATATAAGTAATGTTTAGGCTAAATCTGATTATCCTCATCATTGTGATACTAACATAGGCTTAAGTGTCTGCCCTTTAAGTAACAGTTACTCCTCAGTAATTTCTGACTTCTACTGTGATCAGTGCTATTCATCTTCACAGCAAAGCANATTTATGTGCTGAGACCTCACTGGTCTCTACACAGGAATCATCTTTTAATGAGTATGACTGCATGCCTTTATGAACGTGAGGTCTCCCCTTCTTGACAAACTGCGGCATCACTTGAATGAGAGCAGTAAATCAAGGCAGCTTATAAAAATACATTTAAGGCCTTAAAAGACATTTAAGATCTTAAAAAAACCCTCTATTGTCAGTCAACCAATGTTTCAATAGTGAAGATTAAGAATTGCTAACAACTTCCTGTAGGAAGACTGAAAAGACAGATAAACTTGGCTTAAGATAAACTTGGTATCTTGGGCAAACAAAATAAATAGAAAAGAAAACAAACAAAAAGGAAAAAAACACAAAGAAACAAGAAAAATGCAGAAACAAATCCCCCTCAAAATCTTGCAAAAAATATCTTTTTAAAAAACTTGCTATAGCCACATCAGTGTAAACTATAACCATCACAATTCATATAAGTTCTTTGTTAAATAAGTTAATGTTTTTCACAATCATCAGATAGTGAAACTATCTGTTCTCAAGTAACAAGGTATTAAAGACAACAAGGAAACTTAAGACGAAGTTTAAACCAAAGAAAACCCAACCATAACTATTAAATTTTTTTTAAATAATATATGTTATAAATTCTTTTCCAATATGCTCAGGCAATCAGATTAATACCCCAAT